>NC_069411.1:29650989-29660989 GCF_026875155.1 Cherax quadricarinatus
GGTACACCTGGCGAAAGGACTTGCTGCTGCAGTTAATATGGACAAAAGGAATTTGGCCAAAATGGCTCGGTATTGTCTATCTAGTATAGCTAAGACGATTGTAGCAGAGTTAAGGATGGATGCCATAGAACTAGCACAGATATTCTTATCCGACTATTTGATAAGGCTAGTGGTTCAGTCCGATAATAAGGAGCTTACCGCCCCTATGGACAAAAGCAATTGGACCCAGTTAGCCGCTAAGTTAACAGGCGACCCTAATATAACAGACAAAGAAGAAGTACTAAAGACTTTCTTGGCAAACCTATTACTACAAATAATAACGAACTGCGAGGAGGACACGGTAGCCTCCCGAGAGAACCCACCTCATTGTATTGGGGTAAAGAGAAGTCCCCTAGTATCCCCTGCTACCGTACGACACCCATGCGGGGGATGGGATCTTCCTGGGTTTGGCAAGGATGTCCCTCAGGACGACCTACGGGACCATGAAACTATGATTCGTGACGAGTCACAGGTAGGCCAGCAACGCCCCGTCGTCCCACCAGAGACTGAGGGCGTCCATCCCCGCCCCAAAAGGTATGATGGTTTCCTTCCCTTCAACTCCGAATATGAAGGGGTCTTTCCCGTGGGGCAGACTGTTACCCTCACTGTAGACGGCGCTAGTACCGTCACGTCAGGTTCAGAAATGTCTCCTGGCGAGGGGTCAGAAAGGTTATTGTACCGACCGCGGTCTGAAAAAAGAAAACGTCACGGGACAGTGACTTGCGAAGTGAGAGACGGTGTACCATTAGACACGTGGTGGATGTGATGGCACCAGTGCCTCTCTAGGTGTGCCATCACACACATGGTGTCTGGATCTCAGATTTAAATTTGAAACCACAGAAAGGGATTCCTTTGGAGGATACCTAATAGTAATTTCATTACTATCCCCCTCTCGTCTCTTTCTATTCATTTCTCCTAATGCCTTTCTATCCCTCCCATCTCGGGAGAAAATTGACTACATTTCATAATACAGTCATAGCTACAGTGCCAATTACAGCGAGTCATTTTGTCGTATAGAACTGATGAAGTCATCAAATGATCCAACAGGGACACTAGAAATTGAAACAGAGAACAAGAGTGTGGTAATTTTCCGCGTTTGTAATCCACCGTCGGAGGAATTCAGGGAACAGATAAGGGGAAATTGATACCTGCCTTGCAAGCCTAAGAATCTTACATCAAATATTACCCTCCTTGGAAATTTTAACGCTCCACACTTGGAAGACGGTAAATTACAGCATTGTACCAGCAAACAGCACCTGGAAGGCATGTTAACCCAGATGACGTACCAGAGAATTACTGCACTCTGTGGAAAGTTTACTTTGAAGAAACAGGTAACGAGGCTTACTAGAAATTCAGATATTCAACAGTGAAAAACTAATCAGTCTTGGGAAGAAATCACTGAATACAGTGAACCTTTTAATTGCTCAAGTATCGGGGATACAATAATCTCAAATACAGAAAACTGCAATCACAACCTTATTGAAATAAAAACAAGTAAAAATTCTACGAGTTTCATCATTAAAATGTACAATACCGACATCGTGCGATAGTTAGGTATCTTTATTTTCAACAACTGTTGGAAATTATACTATGGAGCAGAATACTTCTCAAGACTGACCACATTTTTACTCGACCCCTCATAACCGCAAATTTGTGAGTATACTCATTGCAGCTGTAAAATTATCTTTTTTTCTTGGCCTCTAAAGCGGTTACTCCTCCGGAACAATTTATAATTGAAAATTTGCGTTCCTTAGATAGTCCGATTAATAAAAACATTGCGAACAATTAAATGCTTTGAAGCTTGTAAGCCAATTATTACCAACTGACAGATCCATTAATGTTAGGCGATTATTGCTGGGAATTCGGATTGTATCTGAAGGTTACTGGGGTTAAACTCCATCCCCTCACACACACACACACACACACAAATAGGTGAGTACAAATAGGTGAGTACACACACACACACACACTGCCTCCCCTACACTGCCTTCGTACAGTTAGTTTTGCAGTGTTTAGCACCAGCTATGGTTGTGTATTTTATCCCCCGTGGCCTGGCTGGCAACGCTCTCGCCTCACAATCTGAGTGTCCGTGGTTCGATCCCCTGCAAGATTAGAAATACTAGGTTTGTTTCCTTAAACCTGCTGTGCCCATTCACCTAGCAAGTACCTGCAATCACAACCTTATTGAAATAAAAACAAGTAAAAATTCTACGAGTTTCATCATTAAAATGTACAATACCGACATCGTGCGATAGTTAGGTATCTTTACCTAACTATCGCACGAAATTATACTATGGAGCAGAATACTTCTCAAGACTGACCACATTTTTACCTCGCCACTACTACTACTTTCTCCATTTTCAGTCACTTCTATATTCGGCTTAAGAAGCCTTCCGTGTAGACGAAACATCTCAGAAATAAACTGTCTAACCGCCGCAAATCTCTCTTACTCAAATCAATGAGTAAAGAGGCTAAGAAACTACCAACTGTCGGGTCGTTCAGTAAATTTAACTTCAACAGCCATAGAATTTACTCTGAAAAAAGAAGCTATCGAGACCTCTGGAAATCCGTTGTGGGCGACCTCAACCCAGACAAGTGCATGGATAAGCTGAATGCAGAAGAAAACAAGATCTGCATGAAACATGTCCCGCATAGAAAACCTACAAGGAGATCAGATATTGAAAGAGAATATAGGCGAATAGATGGAAGATGAAAAAAAGTGTACTAATTGAATTGCTTAAAATCAAGAATATATATGTCACAACAAAGAAAAGGGCACACCGAGAAAAATTTACCGATAAGGAACATTAAAACTAGGTAAAAGAAGCAAAATTGGAACCAAAAATTCTTTAGGAAATTGCTTTAAAGTCTAAATATTTATACATACGCAAACTCCAAGTAAAAAACTACCTAAAGTACTAACCCAATACTCACTTGAAGTTCATGCACCAGTGATGTAAAAGAAACGAGCGACATTTTAAAAGACTAGTATGAATCAATATTTAGCAGTCCACTAAAACACAGGAGAGTTGATGACCCGACTTTTTTTTTCATTAGTCTGCCCAACCTACAAACCATATATCTGTGAGAGAGGTATAAATACCTGGAGAGAGTTCCGGGGTCAACGCCCCCGTGGCCCGGTCTGTGACCAGGCCTCCTGGTGGATCAGAGCCTGATCAACCAGGCTGTTACTGCTGGCTGCACGCAATCCAACGTACGAGCCACAGCCCGGCTGGTCAGGTACCGACTTTAGGTGCTTGTCCAGTGCCAGCTTGAAGACTGCCAGGGGTCTATTGGTAATCCCCCTTATGTATACTGGGAGGCAGTTGAACAGTCTCGGCCCCTGACACTTATTGTATTGTCTCTTAACGTGCTAGTAACACTCCTGCTTTTCATTGGGGGGATGGTGCATCGTCTGCCAAGTCTTTCGCTTTCGTTGAGTGATTTTCGTGTGCAAGTTCGGTACTAGTTCCTCTAGGATTTTCCAGGTATATATAATCATGTATCTCTCCCGCCTGCGTTCCAGGGAGTACAGGTTCAGGAACTTTAAGCGCTCCCAGTAAGTGAAGTGTTTTATCTCCGTTATGCGCACCGTGAAGGCTCTCTGTACATTTTCTAGGACAGCAATTTCACCTGCCTTGAAAGGTGCTGTTAGTGTGCAGCAATATTCCAGCCTAGATAGAACAAGCGACCTGAAGAGTGTCATCATGGGCTTGGCATCCCTAGTTTTGAAGGTTCTCATTATCCATCCTGTCATTTTTCTAGCAGATGCGATTGATACAATGTTATGGTCCTTGAAGGTGAGATCCTCCGACATGATCACTCCCAGATCTTTGACGTTGATTTTTCGCCCTATTTTGTGGCCGAAATTTGTTTTGTACTCTGATGAAGTTTTGATTTCCTCGTGTTTACCATATTGGAGTAATAGAAATTTCTCATCGTTAAACTTCATATTGTTTTCTGCAGCCCCTTGAAAGATTTGGTTGATGTCCGCCTGGAGCCTTGCAGTGTCTGCAATGGAAGACACTGTCATGCAGTTTCGGGTGTCATCTGCAAAGGAAGACACGGTGCTGTGGCTGACATCCTTGTCTATGTCAGATATGAAGATGTGAAACAAGATGAGAGCGAGTACTGTGCCTTGTGGAACAGAGCTTTTCACCGTAGCCGCCTCGGACTTAACTCTATTGACTACTACTCTTTGTGTTCTGTTTGTTATTCCTTTAGCAGGCATTTTGTGCGCTATTACGCCATGGTCACACTTGTCTAAAGCTTTTGCAAAGTCTGTATATATTACATCTGCATTCTTTTTGTCTTCTAGTGCATCTAGGACCTTGTCGTAGTGATCCAATAGTTGAGACAGACAGGAGCGACCTGCTCTAAACCCATGTTGCCCTGGGTTGTGTAATTGATGGGTGGCGATCTTGCTTCTTAGGACCCTTTCAAAGATTTTTATGATATGGGGTGTTAGTGCTATCGGTCTGTAGTTCTTTGCTATTGCTTTACTGCCCCATTTGTGGAGTGGGGATATGTCTGTTGTTTTTAGTAGCTGTGGGACGACCCCCGTGTCCACGCTCCCTCTCCGTAGGATGGTAAAAGCTCGTGATAGGGGCTTCTTGCAGTTCTTGATGAACACGGAGTTCCGTGAGTCTGGCCCTGGGGCAGAGTGCATGGGCATGTCATTTATCGCCTGTTCGAAGTCATTTGGCGTCAGGATAACATCAGATAGGCTTGTATTAACCAAATTCTGTGGCGCTCTCATAAAAAATTCATTTTGATCTTCGACTCTCAGTCTGGATAGCGGCTTGCTAAAAACTGAGTCATATTGGGACTTGAGTAGCTCACTCATTTCCTTGCTGTCATCTGTGAAGGACCCATCTTGTTTAAGTAGGGGCCCAATACTGGACGTTGTTCTCGACTTTGATTTGGCATAGGAAAAGAAATACTTTGGGTTTCTTTCGATTTCATTTATGGCTTTTAGTTCTTCCCGCGATTCCTGACTCCTATAAGATTCCTTTAGCTTAAGTTCGATGTTTGCTATTTCTCTGACCAGTGACTCCTTACGTATTTCAGATATATTGGCCTCTTTTAGCCGCTCTGTTACTATTTCTCATCGCCTGTAGAGGGAACGCCTGTCTCTTTCTATTTTACATCTACTCCTCCTTTTTCTTAAAGGAATAAGCCTTAAGTATACATAGAGTGCTACCGAGTTAATCTGTTCTAGGCATAAGTTGGGGTCTGTGTTGCTTAGTCTATCTTCCCAGCTTATATCGGTTAGAACTTGGTTTACTTGGTCCCACTTTATGTTCTTATTATTGAAGTTGAATTTGGTGAAGGCTCCCTCATGACTAATCTCATTGTCGGTCTGGAGCTCCTCGCATACATGTCTGAACCTCGATTATGTTGTGATCTGAGTATATTGTTTTTGATATGGTGACATTTCGTATCAGATCATCATTGTTAGTGAAGATGAGGTCCAGTGTATTCTCCAGTCTAGTAGGCTCTGTTATTTGCTGCTTTAAGTTGAATTTTGTGCAGAGATTTAAAAGCTCGTGTGTGTGTGTGAATTCTCGTAAGAGCTGCCTCCTGGTGTTATCACTGCAGCAACATTATTTGCTATATTCCTCCATTTTAGGTGCCTTAAGTTGAAATCCCACAGGAGCAAGATGTTGGGGGCAGGGGCTGGCAGATTTTCCAGACTACCCCAGGATTCTAGAAAGAAATAGAGAACATTCCCAAACCTAGGACTAGGTTTTGTCCAAAAAAGACCTTTAAAGACAGCAGACAGAGCTGTTGATGCGGCCAGATCTAATAAACTGGAGCAGGTTAAGCTGCGGAAGGCCTCCCCTGTACCAGCAAATGGTATGTTGATAAACATGACACTTGTGCAACGCTTGGGTATCTTTACTCTTGAAACACTTCGCCAATCGGTGGCTTCATCAGTCCAATATAGAGAAGAATGATGAAGATGAGGAGTTTGAGGTAGTCAGTCCCTTAGCCCGAAGTGTCTTATTCATCAACTTGTTGATTTTCTAACCAAAGTATGTGATTTTTTTCTGGTAATTGATAATCCTTGTATTACTATAGCTCTTTACTCTTTGTTTATTTGATGCGATCAGTGTCCCAGGGCCGAAACGTTCGCTGAACAAAGATGTCGTGGTATTTACATATGTAACCCGCGCATAGGAGAAAGAAATTTATGACGACGTTTCGGTCGTCATAGGTTTCTTTCTGCTGTGTGAGGGTTATTTGTGTATTGTTCCCATCATATTACTGTGCCTCTTTATTCTTTATGTTGTAATATTTGGTTACGTATATTTTTAAACCACTCGCCAGTATCCATTACCAACACTTGTATCAGACGAGTGAAACCTGTCTTATGAAGTTAAAGACGGGACCTGAAGCTGAGACTCGACCCCTCATAACCGCAAATTTGTGAGTATACTCATTGCAGCTGTAAAATTATCTTTTTTTCTTGGCCTCTAAAGCGGTTACTCCTCCGGAACAATTTATAATTGAAAATTTGCGTTCCTTAGATAGTCCGATTAATAAAAACATTGCGAACAGTTAAATGCTTTGAAGCTTGTAAGCCAATTATTACCAACTGACAGATCCATTAATGTTAAGCGATTATTGCTGGGAATTCGGATTGTATCTGAAGGTTACTGGGGTTAAACTCCATCCCTCAACCACACACCACACACACACACACACACACACACACACACACACTCCATACCCACAGCCTCCACCCAACACCGAGCTATAGAATCCCACAGTATGCCACCAGGTCTCCCACCCTCACAGGCCCCCCAAACCACAGTGTTGGAAAGGAAACTGAAGGTATGGTACACAAACGCTGATGGAATAACAAATAAGTGGGAGGAGTGGCACGAAAGAGTCAAAGAAGCATCACCGGACATCATAGTTCTCACAGAAACCAAGCTTACAGGTATGATAACAGATGCCATCTTTCCAACGGGATACCAAATCCTGAGGAAAGACAGAGGGAACAGGGGGGTGGAGGAGTGGCGTTGCTGATCAAAAATCGCTGGAATTTTGATGAGCTGGAGAGAGGAGATAGCGGAGAAGAAAGTGATTACATAGTGGGAACACTTCACTCTGGAGGTCCCAAGGTGGTAATAGCAGTGATGTATAACCCACCACAGAACAGCAGGAGGCCAAGGCAAGAGTACGACGAGAGCAATAGAGCGATGGTTGACACACTGGCTAGAGTGGCCAGAAGAGCTCATGCATGCAGGGCAAAGCTCCTGATCATGGGTGACATTAACCACAAGGAGATCGATTGGGAGAACTTGGACCCACATGGGGGCCAAGATACATGGAGGGCTAAGATGATGGAGGTGGTACTGGAGAACTTCATGTACCAACACGTAAGGGACACTACAAGAGAGAGAGGAGAGGATGAACCAGCAAGGCTGGACTTAGTATTCACCTTCAGTAGTGCAGATATCGAGGACATCACATATGAAAGACCCCTTGGGGCCAGTGACCATGTGGTTTTAAGCTTCGAATACACAGTAGAGCTACAAGTGGAGGGAGAAGCAGGAAGGCCAGGACGAATGAAGCCAAACTACAAGAAAGGGGAATACACAGGAATGAGGAACTACCTGAACGGGGTTCAGTGGGACAGAGAACTGGCAGGGAAGATAGTTAATGAGATGATGGAATATGTAGCAACAAAATGCAAGGAGGCTGAGGAGAGGTTTGTACCCAAGGGTAACAGGAGTAATGAAAAAGCCAGGATGAGCCCATGGTTTACCCAAAGGTGCAGGGAGGCAAAAACCAAGTGTGCTAGGGAATGGAAGAAATATAGAAGGCAAAGGACCCAGGAGAATAAGGAGAACAGTCGTAGAGCCAGAAATGAATATGCACAGATAAGAAGGGAGGCCCAAAGACAATATGAAAATGACATAGCAGCGAAAGCCAAATCTGACCCGAAACTGTTGTACAGCCACATCAGGAGGAAAACAACAGTCAAGGACCAGGTAATCAGGCTAAGGAAAGAAGGAGGAGAGACAACAGGAAATGACCGTGAAGTATGTGAAGAACTCAACAAGAGATTCAAAGAAGTGTTCACAGAGGAGACAGAAGGGACTCCAGAAAGACGGAGAGGTGGGGCACACCACCAAGTGCACACAACCGAGGAAGAAGTGAAGAGGCTTCTGAGTGAGCTAGATACCTCAAAGGCAATGGGGCCAGATAACATCTCCCCATGGGTATTGAGAGAGGGAGCAGAGGCGCTATGTGTACCCCTAACAACAATATTCAATACATCTATCGAAACAGGGAGATTGCCTGAGGCATGGAAGACAGCAAATGTAGTCCCAATCTTTAAAAAAGGAGACAGACATGAAGCATTAAACTACAGACCAGTGTCACTGACATGTATAGTATGCAAAATCATGGAGAAGATTATCAGGAGAAGAGTGGTGGAACACCTAGAAAGGAATTATCTCATCAACAGCAGCCAGCATGGTTTCAGGGACGGGAAATCCTGTGTCACAAACCTACTGGAGTTCTATGACATGGTGACAGCAGTAAGACAAGAGAGAGAGGGGTGGGTGGATTGCATTTTCTTGGACTGCAAGAAGGCGTTTGACACAGTTCCACACAAGAGATTGGTGCAAAAACTGGAGGACCAAGCAGGGATAACAGGGAAGGCACTACAATGGATCAGGGAATACTTGTCAGGAAGACAGCAGCGAGTCATGGTACGTGGCGAGGTGTCAGAGTGGGCACCTGTGACCAGCGGGGTCCCGCAGGGGTCAGTCCTAGGACCAGTGCTGTTTCTGGTATTTGTGAACGACATGACGGAAGGAATAGACTCTGAGGTGTCCCTGTTTGCAGATGACGTGAAGTTGATGAGAAGAATACACTCGATCGAAGACCAGGCAGAACTACAAAGGGATCTGGACAGGCTGCAGACCTGGTCCAGCAATTGGCTCCTGGAGTTCAATCCCACCAAGTGCAAAGTCATGAAGATTGGGGAAGGGCAAAGAAGGCCGCAGACGGAGTACAGTCTAGGGGGTCAGAGACTACAAACCTCACTCAAGGAAAAAGATCTTGGGGTGAGTATAACACCAGGCACATCTCCTGAAGCGCACATCAACCAAATAACTGCTGCAGCATATGGGTGCCTAGCAAACCTCAGAACAGCATTCCGACATCTTAATAAGGAATCGTTCAGGACCCTGTACACCGTATACGTTAGGCCCATATTGGAGTATGCGGCACCAGTTTCGAACCCACACCTAGCCAAGCACGTAAAGAAACTAGAGAAAGTGCAAAGGTTTGCAACAAGACTAGTCCCAGAGCTAAGAGGTATGTCCTACGAGGAGAGGTTAAGGGAAATCAACCTGACGACACTGGAGGACAGGAGAGATAGGGGGGACATGATAACGACATACAAAATACTGAGAGGAATTGACAAGGTGGACAAAGACAGGATGTTCCAGAGATTGGACACAGTAACAAGGGGACACAGTTGGAAGCTGAAGACACAGATGAATCACAGGGATGTTAGGAAGTATTTCTCAGCACAGAGATCAGTAAGTGGAAAGTTTGGAATGCAGTAGAGGCAGGACATCAGTTAGGAGCATGAAAGCACACAGAGTCCAGGGAGTGTAAGTATTCATTGAAGAGGAGTGCCAGGATGCTCGACCATCGCAACCTCAACTAGGTGAGTACAACAGGAGTACCACACACACTACTAACTACAGTGCAAACTACACACTCAGCGTACACTGACACAACACAAACACCACACCACCGACCCACCTACAACACACACACACACACACACACACACCACACCACACTACAACTCACACACACACACACTCACACACACACCACACACACACACACACACACCACACACACACACACACACACACTCACACCACACACACACACACACTACACACTCACACACACACAC
>NC_069411.1:29663489-29720989 GCF_026875155.1 Cherax quadricarinatus
GTTAATAAGAAAATAGTACACACAGGAAACAGTGCATTTACAAATTCTGGGGCATCCTGCTCGTTGTTGAGGCAAGGTGTCCCACTGACATCGGGGGACACTTATCTTTACCATCTTGTGACACATTGATTTCTGTAACACGTTTCTTCTTGTATGTAAACATTGATATATGTGAATCTGTATATGCAGGGAGATCATTTATTTATGAGGAACCCTGTAGGATCTTTCTTGATACGATGAAGCTCAACATGAACTCAGAGATGGAAGATCGTATCTGATATTAATGGAGCAGTTTTTCCTGGAAATAAATGGTATAAAATATCGACACAATGAAAATATAAATACCTAAACAGTATAATGTGATCCTTTATTGACAACGTTTCTCCCACAGAGTGGACTTTATCAAGTCACAAACAGATGTGTTTGTGACCTGATAAAGCCCACTGTGTGGGAGAAACGTTGTCAATAAAGGATCACATTATACTGCTAAGGTATTTATATTTCCAGCACTTTTTCCTCTAAGAATTATTTACGACTATACACAACGCAGGTCAGCCTCGTCTTGGAATATACAACACAAGCGTAGAGATCCAACTTGATCAAGTAAATTCACAAGCTTAAAAATTTCCAAAGTTTACAACCAAATTACTCTATCTCTGAGAAGTGTGTACTGTGACTGGAGACTATCTTCACCTGCATAACACAAACCCACTGGAGGTTTATAGCAGAGCTACTGAGCTCAAGCAAGAGAGATGGGAAAGAAGGGGATGACTGCAACGTAGTGGACTGCAAGAATGCATTTGACATGGTTTCCAACCGGATATTCATTTATAAGTTAGAAGAGAAAGCAGGCGTGACACGGAAAGCCGTGTAGTGGATCAAGATATATATGAAAGACAAAAGATTGCGAACCTGAGGTGGCATGATGGGCGAGGGTAACAAGTAGGGTCCTTAAAGGACCCTACTTGTTACCTTCTTACCTTGTTACAGAATGAATCTCAACAGAGATTTAGACAGGTTACAGAATAAATGGCTGTACGAGTTCATTCAAGGAATTTGGAGAAGAATGATGACCAGAGATGGAATATGGACTAGGGTGAGAGAAGCTACAAATATAAAAAAAAAATGTATATTGGTCTGAACATCACACCGAACATATCTCTAAAAAGACAGATGAGCAGTTTTTCTATAATAGTTAAGTAAGACACGAGTGAGGCGATTAGGTATCTTTTTTCCGAAACTTTTCACCTAACAGGTTTCGTCACACTGTTCAAGACTATGAAGTTGAAGACATCTCCAGGCTGAGGGACTGACTACCTCAAAACTACAAGGTTGATGCACTGATCACATCATCATTTCAACTTCTACTGTCTCCGTACTAGTCATAACTAGGAACCTTGAAGTACTGAACATGTGCCACCTCTTCATTCGACTGAAGAAGCCGACTGTGTAGGTTGCCAGCGTAGGCGCGCGGGAGAAAGAGCGGGAACAAGAAAGGGAGAGAAGAGGAAGTAGTGGTAGGCAGGCAGTGGTAGCAGTAGTAGCAGAAATAGTGGTAGTAGAAATTTGGGAGGTCCATGTCGGACCGAAACGTCGTTGTAAGCTCCTTTCTCCTATATGCGGGTTTATCGTGTATTGTACCAGTCACGGTATTGTGCCTGTATTCCATAACTAGGACCGTACATCACGTACATCAGCATCGTCTTAAAATATACAACACAAGCGTGGTGATCCAACTTGATTAAGTAAAGTCAGATTTAAAATTTCCAAAGTTTACACCCAAATTATCTCTGAGGAGTGCGTATTATTAATGACTGAATTAATTGTATCTGACAGTTCTGTAAGAGGAAGATGTAGGGAGACATGATTTCGACGTAGAAGATATAGAATTATTACGAGGAAATGTTATAGCAGATAGGGAACATGGTGGTATAAACCTTGGTAATAAATACCGAAAAGGTCCCAGGACCGAAACGTTTTCTAATAAATATGTCATAGTGTTTGCTTACGTGTCTTTCTAAACCAGGAAACATGGTAACATATATGGAAGCTATAAACACGGATGAATTATAGATATGTTATTTCTTTTATACATCTGTGTTGGAGGGAAGTGGAATTAACCAGGTATTGAAGGGAAGAGTCAAACTGTGTAAACACACAATTGTGCAACACTTGGGTGTCTGTATTGTGGAAATATTTCGCCAACTAGTGGCTTTCTTAGTCTAATACAGAGACGAATTGTTGAAGATCTAGAGTCTGAGGTAATCATTCCCTCAGCATGGAGTCCATCAACTTGCTAAGAGTCCAACATATGCTTAAACTACTCAGCTTCGGTGAAATCTTTTTTGATATTAAATTGTTTTAATTCTAGACTAAATGGGCCTGAAATGCAGTGTTTACATAAGCCTTTCAAAACAAATTTAATAAGTGTATAATTTAGCGAAAATTAAGGAGTTTGATTTTGAGTTAAATCGAGAACACCTCCAACTACCAGTCTGAAAAAGATCAATCTTGCCAGTGACCGCCAGTGATTGCACCGAGGAAAGTGACCCTTGAGAGATTGAGTTCTGCTAACAGTTGTATACTTGTTGTAACTGTGTCTTACTCACGCGTCTTCTACAGAAACAAATATTGGATTTGAAGACGCATAATCTTAAACCAAGGCAAGTGAATCATAGTAATATCGAACTTCCTTTCTTGTGCTTGTTAGCAATTAAGTCGATGGAGACGTACCGCCAGACGATTGGACAGGGGCGTTAGTAACTTCTTAATTGTTACTGCATTACGAAACTGCGCTGCGAACCAGTGTCTAGGAGGCCGCGCAGCGTGGGAGAAGATACCAAAACAATCAAAACTTAACGTCAGAGAAAGAATAAAAGCGAAAGATACGGCGACAAGGAGCAGTAAAGGGGATGAGGAACGAGAGGAGGCGACCAGTAAGACTCTTATGGGATAAGTCCCTCCGTCCTGAGCTGTATGATGAAGGACTATGTGCTGAGGACTCACAACATAAGAACATATGAAAAAATTAGCACAGCAGTAGGCCTACTATCCCATGTTCAAGGTCATAGTTATGGTTCATCTCAGTCATATAACGTAATTATCATGTCATTGTTTCCATTAGTTTGAAGGGCGTAACTCCGACAGGTCTGCGGATGAAGACAAAAGTATACAGAACAAGATTTCACATGAACAAAGTTTCGTTCTAAGAGGAGCTTTATAAAGGTTTGTAAAAGCTCTGCTTGGTGAGACACGTTGCTCAAAGGCTGATTTTTGCATGCTTTTATTTGTGTCAAATGTTTTCACTCGCGAATCATCCGGAGAACCCTCAGACTTTATCACACATTTACCTGGCGGAGGATAGTTTATGGGATTCCTACAGCCTCGTAGTTCCGTAGCTCATTCTGTATTGATACACATACTAATATTAATAATTTTACCTCTCCTACAACATGGTAAAGGTCATTGTTAAACAGATCAACCCATGATGTCACATAATATAGGAAAAATCTGCTACAATATTATTTCTATATTCGTGAGAATCATTAAGGTCGTCAGTGATACAGCTCCTGGGGAAATAGGAAATGTTTGGGGATGAATCAGGTTTGTTCCCGGGAAGGGTCGGGGAAACTCTAGTTCCTTGAATCACTTGCCCTTGCCCAGCACCATCCAACACTTCTAGACGGGTCATACCTGGTGTGGTAATTCCACCTTGAGGAGTATTGTTTATATCTTGCACAAGCTCGTTACTTCTGGAGACTGTCTTCGACCCGTCTCATTAACTGGGCAACTACCTCCTTTTCCATCGATATCTGAAGTCTTATTATGTACACTGATAAAAGATGGGCTCTGGACGATATTATCTATGAACTGTTAATTCGTTTCTGCTTGTTTAGAGTTGTAATGAGCAGCTGGTTCACACGACCGGGGTCTCACTCTCTGGCTCGGCCTCACCCACGTCAATTCTTGGCAAGATATTACCGTCACGTCATTTCCTAGGTGATTAGCGAGGATCGGGGGTCGAGGGTCGGGGGTCGGGGGTCGAGGTAGGGTGTAGGGGTCAAGGAAGAGGGCACAAGTAAGTCATGTTCGTCTCGTAGACCTACACGATGTGTAGATGATGCTGCTGTTGGCGGTGATGCTGGTTGTTGTGGTGATGATTGTGATGCTGAGTGTAGTGATGATGCTGGAGAGCAAGGTTAAGGAAGGAGTAAATGTTGTTGGTGGTGGCGATGTGGACAGTGACTGGGGAGTGATGGTTGTGGTGATAGCGACTGTAACAGGGATGGTGGTTGGGGTGATAGCGACTGTGACAGGGATGGTGGTTGGGGTGATAGCGACTGTGACAGGGATGGTGGTTGGGGTGATAGCGACTGTGACAGGGATGGTGGTTGGGGTGATAGCGACTGTGACAGGGATGGTGGTTGGGGTGATAGCGACTGTGACAGGGATGGTGGTTGGAGTGATAGTTGTGGTATATTGATTATGATCAAAGGTGATGGTAGAGAAAAAAATTATTCCCCGGTGTATGGACATGGGACGGGGGTGAGGGGCGCATACTGTCTGTTTAGAGATGTATACAAGGTGTAAGACCTCGTTGTCCCTACACCTCGTGTTGCAGGTGTGGGGATGTCACCTGGCTGATCATCATGGTGCAGGTGTGGGGATGCCACCTGGCTGACCAGCATGGTGCAGGTGTGGGGATGCCACCTGGCTGACCTTCATGCTGCAGGTGTGGGGATGCCATCTAGATGACCATCATGGTGCAGGTGTGGGGATGCCACCTGCCTGACCATCATGGTGCAGGTGTGAGGATGCCACCTGCCTGACCATCATGGTGCAGGTGTGGGGATGCCACCTTCCTGACCATCATGCTGCAGGTGCGGGGATTCCACCTGGCTGACCACCATGGTAAACGTGTGGGGGATTCCACCTGGTTGATCATCATGCTGCAGGTGTGGGGATGCCACCTGGCTGACCTTCATTCTGCAGGTGTGGGAATGCCACCTTCCTGACCATCATCCTGCAGGTGTGGGAATGCCACTTTCCTGACCATCATGGTGCAGGTGTGGGAATGTCACCTGGCTGACCATCATGGTGCAGGTGTGGGAATGCCACCTTCCTGACCATCATGGTGCAGGTGTGGGAATGGCACCTTCCTGACCATCATGGTGCAGGTGTGGGAATGGCACCTTCCTGACCATCATGGTGCAGGTGTGGGAATGGCACATTCCTGACCATCATGGTGCAGGTGTGGGAATGCCACCTTCCTGACTATCATGGTGCAGGTGTGGGAATGCCACCTTCCTGACCATCATGGTGCAGGTGTGGGAATGCCACCTTCCTGACCATCATGGTGCAGGTGTTGGAATGCCACCTTCCTGACCATCATGGTGCAGGTGTGGGAATGCCACCTGGCTGGCCATCATGGTGCAGGTGTGGGGATGCCACCTGGCTGACCTTCATTCTGCAGGTGTGGGAATGCCACCTTCCTGACCATCATGGTGTAGGTGTGGGAATGCCACCTTCCTGACCATCGTGGTGCAGGTGTGGGAATGCCACCTTCCTGACCAACTTGGTGCAGGTGTGGGGATGCCACCTTCCTGACCATCTTGGTGCAGGTGTGGGGATGCCACCTTCCTGACCATCATGGTACAGGTGTGGGGATGCCACCTTACTGACCTGGGCTCGAGTGTACCTCATGCCTTCTTATACAGTGTTTATCGGTCAGTCAAGGTCACCTTTTACCGGAGGTGGACCAACCAGGTAGAACAGAGGTTCTTAATTCCTGTTCTACTGGGGGATGGGAGCCAAATAATTAGCATATGGGACTCGATCTCTGAAGAATTAAACAAAAACAGTTGATGTTATATCAGAATAAACTATCACTGGTACGGGCTGGAGTTTTGAGACTCTATGACCGCGGGTTCAATCCCGGCCGGGGGTATGGTAAGAATAAACTGTCAGCTGTTCTGTTGCTAGCCTTCCATTTGAAAAGTAAAACCAAGCTATTGAGATCTTTTGAAGTTATACTGGTACCTAATACGACTAATACGATTTCAACTGTCTGGTGACGGAGGTATGATGACATATTGGGTAATCCATGGGAAGTCTGTAATCGTAAAAAGGTTAAGAGCTGCTGTAGTAGAGGTTACCTGACCTCTCCCATAACGTGAGTGGGGTGTTAGTGGTTCAGCGAGGGACCATCAGCCTGTACTAGGTCTAAACCAAGACAGTGCAGCACATGTGACCTCACTCATGACCTGAGTGGCTTTTCAGTTTAGCCCAGAGAGGGTCACCAGCTTGAGCTGGGGTTGGAAATAATGACCTCAGCAAACCTTGAACATATTATATCAAACGATCTGAGGGAGTCTTTAATTCTGTCCATCGGTGGCTCGCCAGCCTGTGTTGGAACTGGACCAACAGAGCACACCACATGTGACCTCTCCCGTGACCTGAACAGGTCCTTAGTGTGAACAGGTTATCAGCAGGAGCGAGGTCATTCACGTCCTTACACTACATATAACCTCACCTGACTGCTCCTTCCATCACTGTTGTCAAGTATTTCCTGACAGGGGCGACCCTATAGCGGTTGTCTGATTTTATCCCCTTCCTCCAAGATTTTCGTTTATAATTTGAGAAATACTATACATGCCCTCGCACAACAATATGTACACCTACTTAAATATATAAGCATGTGTACTCGCATACATACGGTCAAGCATACATACACGCACCCACAGGCACATAGATACATACTCATACGCATTGAAAAAGTTATGGGGATAAGGGGGGTTACCTTTTTCGGATCATGGTCACTAATATACATTTGGTCTATGTCATTCCATGTGTCGGATATACCAGCCTGCCCTCGTTTTTAAAACGTTAATTTTCTCACTTAAGTTCCACGACAGTTTCTGAACTAGATTCATGTTGGATATGTTTACTGTGGAAACATTTCGCCACAAAGTGGCTTCATCAGTTCACTGCAAAGAAGAATGATGAAGACGAGAAGGAGTCTGAGGTAATCAGTCCCTCAGCCTGGAGTCGACGTATTCAGCCCATCAGGCTGAGGGACTGATTACCTCAAACTCTTGATCTTCACCATTCTTCTCTGTATTGGACTGATGAAGCCACTGTTTGGCGAAACGTTTCCACAGTAAAGATACCCAAGTGTTGCACATGTGTCTAATTTATCAACTAGTCGATTCTCTAAACTATTTATCTACATTCACAATATCTGAACACTCTTGTTGTGTTCGCTCATTGTTAATGTCTGTTAGGTTAGCTTAAGAAACGTTCACATATGCACGTTATTACTCGTGTTGTAATAATGGGTTGAAGGTATGCAGCTCGGGGAGCCTGCACAACCCTTCGGAAAATGTCAAACATGTAGTCAGTCATCTACGTTATTGTTTGTCAGGTCTCCATCGTGATAGTCTCGCGTGGCTCCCCAGTCAACACACACTTAATGGTCCCTGGAACCACTCTTGTCTGCTGAGCCAGAATCTGGAACGTTTAGAGCGTCATGAATATTATATTCATGGGGAAGCGCTGAACCTAGGGAATGGGAGGCAATCAGGGCTTTACCTAACTATGGGAGGGCAAGTAAAATAGGACACACAAAGCGTATTATTACGAAGACGTTTCGTTCTCCAGGGATTTTTATTAGTTGATAAAATCCCTGCAGGACGAATAATGCCATAACCCACGTTGCGTGTCTTATTTACCTACCGTCGGTACACTCTACCGGGTGAATGGATCAAGAAAAAGCTTTAAATTAACCCATTCCTTGAAAGGTTAACTGCATCATCACTACCATCATTTTTCTAGTAACAATCTTAACAGACAGATTTATGACGGCTTTTGCCAAGTGGTTCCCTGACCTCGAATATTTATCAGAGTTTCCTTGTTCGCTAGAACCAGTTCAGGCAGTCTGCTCACTCTTGTTGGTTCAGTTGCAGATTGTTTCGGAAAGCAGTCATGGAGCACCTCTTGGCTATTAGAGACTGGGATATCAACTGGGATATCAACTGGGATATCAAATTCACTGGCACAGTCCTCCAGTTATTCTGACTGAAAGTAATGTGCCTTGAGATCATTTTGTATCGAAAAGCATTGTGAATTTTGACCATTATGATTTTTACAGTGATTGAATGAGGAATTCATAGCTCTGCTAAGTTACGGAGATCTGTATAATATTTAAGTTTGGGTTTGTATAGCAGACCTAAGTTAGGGATCTGTTAGCAAACCGATGTTAGAGGTCTATATACTCTACCTAATGGGGTTTTTATAAGACTTTTAAGAATCTTAATTCCTTAACCTCTTTTATCTACTTTAATTCATAAGTTAAACAATTTCCCCTGGCATTCAGCGCTCCTAAAAATATATTTCCACAGCCTTCATGAAAATAGCTTCATTGTCTATTGTATTCAGCCTTTACAAATTTGTTTAATACAGCAAGTAAATTTTTACCTGATATATAACGCTGCTCCGCCCTCCGTCTTGATGTTTCTGTCGGTTTCAAACAGTTTATACCTTTCCAGGTGATGTTTAGCAGGCATGTTCCGACATTTCCAATTAACCTATATCCCGTTGCTGCGAAAATGTTTGTTACCTGCATATATACTTTCTTAACTGGATTAATATATTTCTTGTACTGAGTCTATTTGAATAATGTATCTTAGGAGAAGTTTTAATCTCCTATCGCTTCTCTGTTTTTATAAATATCTTACGAACGACCATGCTAATTTTTCAATATTCATTCTAATCTATCGTGAAAATTCATATTTCTGCTATTTTTATTTTATATTCTCCCCCCCCCCTTCATACAGGCCTATAAGTCTAACCTTTATCAGTTAAAAGTATATAGTCATCTTCTCGCCTCTGACTTATGTAAGCCGGAGCTTACCGGCGCAAGATCTCAAAACCAAGGCAAAGGTTAACCTTGCTTGGTTAAATGAGGCACTCAAAAGAATAAAATTAGCAGACCACTTAGCATGGAAAAACCATTGTAGAATCCAAGAGAGAGATTTCGGAGTGAGAATCACGCTAAACTCATCCCCTAATGTATACTACGTGAGCATAATAGTATCACAATAAGCTAGGCTATCACTTTGGAAGCTAAGCATAACATCCCACTCACTCTTTACTGCTGTTCTTGCTACTAATTCTTGAGAATGCAGCGTCTATGTGGAAACCATCAGCTAAGTAAAGCCAAAAAATTTACCTTGGGAAAAATTGAAGGCATGCCTCTATCGAAGCTGCCAGGATAGAGATACGAGGGAAGGCTGTTAATGTTCCAAGTCGGACCGAAACGACGTCTTAAGTTTCATTATACTCTACCTAGAGTATACCTGGAGAGGGTTTTGGGGGTCAACGCCCCCGCGGCCTATGTGCGGGTTATTTGTGTATAGTTACAGTCACAATATTGTGCCTTTTTATTCTTTTTAGATCTCTTGCCCCTGTAGAAACACAAAACGAAAATTAAAGTGAGATGCATATTCTTCTTAAACTATTGTAATAATTCAAACAATGTGGCATGTTTCGAACCCCTGGGTTAATGGTTCGGTTACTAGAATAACATTGTATCAACTACAACACAGAGGATCATTAATGATACTCCAACCAGGCTATTCGTTTCTTGTATAGTTGGTGTCAGCTACAAACAGCGACCTGAAACACGGGTTTCTCTGGACACAGCGCTACCCCACGCGTGTGTAGCTACAAACTGCAACCTGAAACAAGGGTTTCTCTGGACACAGCGCTACCCCACGCGTGTGTCAGCTACAAACTGCAACCTGAAACAAGGGTTTCTCTGGACACAGCGCTACCCCACGCGTGTGTCAGCTACAAACTGCAACCTGAAACACGGGTTTCTCTGGACACAGCGCTACCCCACGCGTGTGTCAGCTACAAACTGCAACCTGAAACACGGGTTTCTCTGGACACAGCGCTACCCCACGCGTGTGTCAGCTACAAACAGCGATCTGAAACACGGGTTTCCCTGGACACAGTGCTACCCCACGCGTGTGTCAGCTACAAACTGCAACCTGAAACACGGGTTTCTCTGGACACAGCGCTACCCCATGCGTGTGTCAGCTACAAACTGCGATCTGAAACACGGGTTTCTCTGGACACAGCGCTGCCCCACGCGTGTGTCAGCTACAAACTGCGACCTGAAACACGGGTTTCTCTGGACACACCACTACCCCACGCGTGTGTCAGCTACAAACTGCAACCTGAAACACGGGTTTCTCTGGACACAGCGCTACCCCACACGTGTGTCAGCTACATACTGCAACGTGAAACACGGGCTTCTCTGGACACAACGCTACCCCACGCGTGTGTCAGCTACAAACTGCGACCTGAAACACAGGTTTCTCTGGACACAGCGCTACCCCACACGTGTGTCAGCTACAAACTGCAACCTGAAACACAGAATTCTCTGGACACAGCGCTACCTCACGCGTGTGTCAGCTACAAACTGCGACCTGAAACACGGGTTTCTCTGGACACAGCGCTACCTCACGCGCGTGTCAGCTACAAACTGCGACCTGAAACACGGGTTTCTCTGGACACACCACTACCCCACGCGTGTGTCAGCAACAAACTACAACCTGAAACACGGGTTTCTCTGGACACAGCGCTACCCCACGCGTGTGTCAGCTACAAACTGCAACCTGAAACACGGGTTTCTCTGGACACAGCGCTACCCCACGCGTGTGTCAGCTACAAACTGCAACCTGAAACACGGGTTTCTTGGACACAGCACTACCCCACGCGTGTGTCAGCTACAAACTGCAACCTGAAACACGGGTTTCTCTGGACACAGCGCTACCCCACGTGTGTGTCAGCTACAAACTGCGATCTGAAACACGGGTTTCTCTGGACACAGCGCTACCCCACGCATGTGTCAGCTACAAACTGCGATCTGAAAACGGGTCTCTTGGACACAGTGCTACCCCACGCTGTGTCAGCTACAAACTGCAACCTGAAACACGGGTTTCTCTGGACACAGCGCTACCCCACGCGTGTGTCAGCTACAAACTGCGACCTGAAACACGGATTTCTCTGGACACAGCGCTACCCCACGCGTGTGTCAGCTACAAACTGCGACCTGAAACACGGGTTCTCTTGGACACAGCGCTACCCCACGCGTGTGTCAGCTACAAACTGCAACCTGAAACACGGGTTTCTCTGGACACAGCGCTACCCCACGCGTGTGTCAGCTACAAACTGCGATCTGAAACACGGGTTTCTCTGGACACAGCGCTACCCCACGCGTGTGTCAGCTACAAACTGCGATCTGAAACACGGGTTTCTCTGGACACAGCGCTACCCCACGGTGTGTCAGCTACAAACTGCATCTGAAACACGGGTTTCTCTGGACACAGCGCTACCCCACGCGTGTGTCAGCTACAAACTGCGATCTGAAACACGGGTTTCTCTGGACACAGCGCTACCCCACGCGTGTGTCAGCTACAAACTGCAACCTGAAACACGGGTTTCTCTGGACACAGCGCTACCCCACGCGTGTGTCAGCTACAAACTGCGATCTGAAACACGGGTTTCTCTGGACACAGCGCTACCCCACGCGTGTGTCAGCTACAAACTGCGACCTGAAACACGGATTTCTCTGGACACAGCGCTTCCCCACGCGTGTGTCAGCTACAAACTGCGACCTGAAACACGGGTTTCTCTGGACACAGCGCTACCCCACGCGTGTGTCAGCTACAAACTGCAACCTGAAACACGGGTTTCTCTGGACACAGCGCTACCCCACGCGTGTGTCAGCTACAAACTGCGATCTGAAACACGGGTTTCTCTGGACACAGCGCTACCCCACGCGTGTGTCAGCTACAAACTGCGACCTGAAACACGGGTTTCTCTGGACACAGCGCTACCCCACGCGTGTGTCAGCTACAAACTGCACCTGAAACACGGGTTTCTCTGGACACAGCGCTACACCACGCGTGTGTCAGCTACAAACTGCGATCTGAAACACGGGTTTCTCTGGACACAGCGCTACCCCACGCGTATGGGAGCTACTGATCTAGATCCATTTTTTTTAAATATTAATAATCAGGGCAGAATGCAAACGAGGTTCACCAGTGATGTATAAAGTTAATATCAGTTTTTTTTTATTCACTTTTAAATATAAATCCTTATGAAATCACACAGATTTCAGGAAACATTGAACTTAGAGTAACAAAGAGGTGGAATAAGTTCTACGAATAAATAGGAGAAGGTGAACATATACAGTAAGGTCTTAACTCCGGCTAGATTAAGCTCATTTACATCTGTCAATTGAAAATTAAGAGGCGGACCTAAACACTGGTAATTACCTTCCTCTCCTTGCAAATTAAAATAGTAATAGTAAATTGGTAATTTTTCACACACACACACACACACACACACACACACACACACACACACACACACACACACACACTCACACACTCACACACACACTCACACACTCAGTCTAAATATGAGTCATTATCATACTCCGCGAAGGCTTAATGGTGATAATTGTAGTGTTAGTACTAATTGTGGTGTCAGTGGTGGTGGTGTCAGTGGTGGTGGTGCCAGTGGTGGTGGTGTCAGTGGTGGTGGTGGTGGTGGTAGGGCAGTAGTAGTGGTTTTGGTTGTGGCGGATGAATTTATGGTAATTATCTCGGGTGTGGCTATGATTACGATGAATTAGATGGGTTGGGTGGCTGAGTTTAGCAACACACAGTTTCTGATAAGGGAAGCTCAGGCTTAGTAAGATAAGGGTTACCGATAAAGGCATCCCGGGGGAAGGAAGGGTAGGGGGATGTATATGATTTTTTTGCAACTAGGTGTGGTCTGATTGTAACCTTTACTAATTGTACTTAAGAGAGCACTGGCCCCGGGGTAGACTCATCACAGGTATTTCTCTCTCCCTCTCTCTCTATCCTCTCTCTCTCTCTCTCTCTCTGTTGAAGGACTGTTTTGTTGAATTATCTTTCTCCTTTTTCTACTTCTTGTTTTCCGTTTTCTCCCTATTATTGTTATTATTATTATTAGTTTAAGGGGTAATGCTAAACCCGACAGGGAAATACTACCAGGCAATCAGATTCGATCAAAATAAAACGAGGATAACTCTAACTTTATCAAGTGTATCACCGGCATCAAGGTACCACTTGCGAGTACACTAATGTTGACCTCTCAACACGTATTCACAATACTGGAAGCATTTACATAATACATTACCCCTAGGAAGATATATAGTTAATACTTGGAAGAACTACTTAATATAATACTTGTAAGACCTAACAAGCGTTATGTTAGGTGCCTCAGATTAGTGTCCGTGTTTTGGCCTCACAACAGAGAGATCCGGGTCCAGTCATCGGTATGGCGAAGAAAAGAGCCGGAATACTGTCTTCTGTGTATGATTGCTTCGCTCTGACTGATTTTTAAAATTGTCCATGATGCCAGTTGTATTGTTTTCGTTTTTAAGAAGGAAAAAAAAGAGTTTGAAGATTATCATTATTTACAGTAAATAATAATATTATAAGCACAAAAAAGGCAGAATCTAATACTGTGTTGCACAGGGAGGAAAATAAAATGTATTGAGATAGTGACGTTAATAACAATAAAGGTGTCTTTTCTGAGGTGAATATAACAATAATCTTAAAATAATGTGCAATATATTTTGTTGAATTGAGGATAATAAAAGCAAAAAATTAAGGTCGTGAACAAGTGTGTGTGTGTGTGTGTGTGGTGTGTGTGTATATATATATATATATATATATATATATATATATATATATATATATATATATATATATATATATATATATATATATATTACATACCGAATAGGTAAAACTTGCGATTTGGGCTTAAATAGCAACGCTCTTCTTGCTGAATAAGGCAAGCGAAAATTTATATATGCAATAATTTCATAAAAATCGTTCTGAACCTAAAGAAAAAAAAATATTTCATTGTGGTTGTTTATTGTTAACTTATCTAAAGTATATTTAGTTGGATTAGGCTAAATTAAATTGCACTTGTTATGATAAGGTTAGGTAAGTTTTCTAATGTTCTTTTGGTACAAAATTATTTATTTTTACATTAACATAAATGAAAAAATATATCTTTAAACGTACAAGAGAAAATTTTAAAAAGGACTTAATTTTAAATGAGTTCTTGCTAATTAACCAGTTTTACCCATTCGGCACGACATATATATATATATATATATATATATATATATATATAATATATATATATATATATATATATATATATATATATATATATATATATATATAATATATTATTATTATTATTATTATTATTATTAATTAAATTGGTTTGGTTATGTACCAATTTTAATTGCGTCTCATTTAATAATTTTATGTAAAGGAATAGTTTAGGTACGGCTATAGGGGGTTCACCTATCTCTGCTTTTTCGGAAAACATATCATGAAATTTTGGAAGCTGAGAGATTCAAATGTCCCATATGTCTTCGTTGAGTGGAAGAAGAAATTTTCGAGGGTAATCAACCTACTGCTGATACTTGACAGCATCGAACCTTCAATCGCTGGAGGAAAAACAGAACAGAAACTTTCGATGTTCTAATTTGCAAACCTGGCGAGTCACTGATTTTTCAAGTGTAACGCAAGTCGTGCATTACAACTTGGACTATAACGTAGGGTCATCATGGAGCTTTTTCTCATGGCATTTAGGATTTGCAGCCCAGAACATCTCACAGAGAAATGTAATTATATCCAACTATGTTTCACCGAACTGCTCTCCTCTCCTCCTCTTCCCATTTTATTTTTGAACGAAAACAATGAACACATCGTTTTCTAAATTAAAAGTAGTTTTCCATATTTAGCAATTATTCGTATTCCTAAACTGCAATATAAAGAATGTCTCCAAAATCAACTCAGCTAGAGATCTCAGAGTTGTAGCTATTTCTAGTAAGAGCATCAGAGACCTCACCAGAAGGAAGCCTAACAACACCTTCCACACCGAAACAGTAGTCTGTCAGTCCATGCAGGGGCTGCGACAAGATCTACGTGGGGGAAAACGAGGAGAGACCGAGACACGAGAATCAGTGAGCATATATATGCTTGAATTTATTAAGTCCCTGGAGGACGAAACTTCTCGCAATAAAATGCAACAACCAACAGTGTGTGTCTTATTTACATACTGTCAGTATACTCTACCACACTGTGTTACCATTCCACACTGACACTTAAAATGCAAATATCATACACAGAAACACTAATGAACATCTCAGAGAGTGGAACGAGGCTAAACTCATCATAAACGAGGAGTACCTACGCAGGCACCGCTTTCCCTTATCAGTCAAGTCTTAGTAATATAGTTTCAACAATACAGCTTCAGGGTATCAAAAGACTTGGCAATTTGAAAAATGAGATAGTACTCGTGCAACATCTGGGAATCTTTACTGAGGACACATTACACCAGCCAGTTGCTTCAGTACATCACAGACATGGCCAGTGGCGTTGCTTGGGTTGGTATCACCCGGGGTGGCATCTTTGGTGTCACCCCCATGAAATCCAAGGGCGGGGGGATGGGGGGGAGTAAACTCCAGTTACATCACTACTGCATGACCAATCACATGACTAAGTTAAGCCTACGAAACACTACTTCTGACCTTCCTTGGGCAAAATAACCTCTGATTTTAAGCACACTTTATTAGACTAAAGCCGCTGGTGGGTGAAACGTTTCCTAAACAAAACTTCCACGTACGGTGTTCTTGTGTGCTCATTCAATGATTGCAGTGGTTCTCTCATACAGATGAGCCACTCACGAGGCTGCCCACTTGACCAACACAGTCCGGTATCATAACCCTAATTTATAGAAATTTTCACTTTTTTATCAAGCATATTTACGAAATTACAAATTTTCAAATAAGATTAACATTTATGTATATGGTTTAAAAACATTTTTTTGAAAGTACAAAATGCATAAACTAATAAAGTTTAATGATCTTTTCAAATTTTAAGAAAAAAGCGAAATGATCTTCCCCATTGCTATAACTTCATCCCAATAGGGTCGGAGACCCTTGGAGCATGGGGCAAGTGTGCTCTAAAGTTCCTCAAAGAGCTGGGTGAAAAACTCATCATAGAAACCAAGGACCACAGGGCGAACAGCTTCCTCTTTCAGAGACTCAGTGTCGCGATCCAGAGAGGAAATGCCTGCAACATTCTGGGCACGCGGCCCACTGCAGGGAAGCTGGACGAAGTATTCGAGATGTAGCTCTGAGTTTTTATCTGTTGTTTTACTCCATATTATATTTTTGTCAATGTATTTTGTCAGTGTATCTTATTTTTAAATAAAGCATATGTAGAATATATAGGGGGTGATAGGAGAAAATTTTCAAACAGCTTTAGGGAGAACCTTAAGTTTTCCCTGAAGCAAGTTTATTTTTTTCTCTGAGGATGAGGGTCCCCAGGACAGATCTAAAGGTGGTATGTATATAATATATATATATATATATATATATATATATATATATATATATATAATATACTATATATATATATATATATATATATATATATATATATATTATATATATATATAATGTCGTGCCGAATAGGTAAAATTGACCATTTAGCAAGAACTCTTTTAAAACTAAGTCCTTTCTAAAAGATTTTCTTGTACGTTTAAAAGATATATTTTTCGTTTATGTTAGTGTAAAAATTAATAATTTTGTATCACAAGAACCTTAGAAAACTTACTTAACCTTATTATAACAAGCGCAATTTAATTTAGCCTAATCCAACTAAATATATTTTACATAAGTTTACAGTAATTTAATAAACAAACACTATGAAATATATTTCTTTCGTTAGGGACAGAATGATTTTTTTGCAAAAATATTGCATACACAAATTTTCGCTTTCCTTATGCGGCAAGAAGAGCGTTGCTATTTAAGGCCGAATCGCAAGTTATGCGGCACGACACATGTATATATAAACATATCGGTCGTCTGTCACCGAGGTTTGGTTACCCAAAAAAGATAAAACTAAAGTATTTTTTACATTTAGTAATTTATATAGAAGGGGTTACTAGCGCCTTGCTCCAGGTATTTTAGTCTCCTTTTGTGACACGCATGGGTTACGAAGGAAGGATTCTTTTCCATTTACTTATGGAGATAAAAGGAAAATAAATAAGAACAAGAACTATTAAGAAAATAGAAAACTCAGACGGGGGTGTGTATGCATGTACGTATACATGCATGTGTAGTGCTGAATACTTTCTTTTGGATATTATTATAACAATAACCTACCTGTGAAGTGAGCCTCACTGCCTTCCATTCCCCAGGCGCTGTACAACCCCTACGGGTGTACCGCGACCCCACGAATATAATACACAATAATTCTCAGTCCCTACCTAGTCGGAGGGGAAGAGGCGTAAGTCTCCTCCATCCCAGGTTCAAAATTGAGGTTAAGACTGTTTACCCGAGGGGAAATACTCCTCCCCACCCTCCCCATCACTGGGTGCCGATGCCCCCAATTCATTATTGGGGTGAAAGGTCACGCCCCATCTACCGGTGGTGGTGGCAACCAAGATTAATGACTGGACTTGTTGTAAGAGGAACGTTTTTATTTTCTGCTTGGGTGGTGCGGAGCTCTTCAACGGTACGATACGTAAGTCTACAATGGCAAATGCAAAGGCTCTACTAGGATATACAAAGGCTATATTTGTATTTGCAAGGCTATATAAGCAAGGTTATATAATTTTATACGAGGGATTATATAGTTATGCATTGCTATAAAGGGTAAACAAGGTAATGCAAGGCTAAGCAATATTATACAGGAGTACACAACAGGCGGCAACGCAGGGATGTGCAGGGCTATACAGAGCTGTGCAGGGCTATGCACGATCTTCAAGAAGGAAGTTAAATTCCTCAAATTAATTCATGATCAGCCGGGCTGTGGTGTATACACTGGATTGCGGGCGGCGGGCAATAGCAGTTTGATCGATCAGGCCAGCAACCACGAGGACAGGTCTGGGACTGGACAGCGGGGGCGGTGACCCCGCGATCGCACGTGCAAAGAAAATGATAGGATGGATAATGAGAACTTTCAAAACGAGAGATGCCAAGCCCATGATGATCCTTTTCAAATCACTTGTTCTCTCTAGGCTGGAATACTGCTGTACATTAACATCTCCATTCAAAGCAGGTGAAATCGCAGATCTAGAGAGTGTACAGAGATCCTTTACTGCACGTATAAGTTCTGTCAAGCACCTTAACTACTGGGAACGCTTGGAAGCACTTGACTTGTACTCGTTGGAACGCAGGAGGGAGAGATATATCATAATCTACACTTGGAAAATCTTGGAAGGAATGGTCCCAAATCTGCACACAGAAATCACTCCCTACGAAAGTAAAAGACTGGGCAGGCGATGCAAAATGCTCCCAATAAAAAGTAGGGGCGCCATTGGTACACTAAGGGAAAACACCATAAGTGTCCGGGGCCCAAAACTGTTCAACAGCCTCCCATCAAGCATTAGGGGAATTGCCAATAAACCCCTGGCTGCCTTCAAGAGAGAGCTGGACAGATACCTAAAGTCAGTGCCGGATCAGCCGGGCTGTGGCTCGTACGTTGGACTGCGTGCGGCCAGCAGTAACAGCCTAGTTGATCAGGGCCTGATCCATCGGGAGGCCTGGTCATGGACCGGGCCGCGGGGGCGTTGATCCCCGGAATAACCTCCAGGTAACCAGGTAACCCCAGGAAGCGACTACAGGTAACCTATACTCGGTTCTTAACATAGATCATACCATGAATATTCGAAATTTTAATACCTGGAAAAAGCAATGTAAAGAACCTGGGTGTAGTAATGTCCGAAGATCTCGCCTTCAATGACCACAACAATGCCACTATCACATCTGCGAGGAAACTGATAGAATGGATAATGAGAACATTCAAGACAAGAGATGCTAAGCCAGTAATGATCCTTTTTAAATCACTTCTCTCTAGGCTGGAATAATGCTGTATATTAACATCCCCATTCAAGGCAGGTGAAACTGCAGATCTAGAGAACGTACGGAGAACCTTTACTGCACATATAAGTTCCTTCAAACACCTCAACTACTGGGAACGCTTGGAAACACTTGACTTGTACTCACTGGAGCGCAGGCGAGAAAGATGTATCATAATTTACACCTGGAAGATTCTGGAGGGACTGGTCCCTAATGTGCATACAGAAATTACTCCATACAAAAGTAAAAGACTTGGCAGGCGATGCAACATACCCCAGGTGAAATGTAGGGGCGTCACTGGCGCACTAAGAGAAAACGCAATAAGTGTACGGGGCCCAAGACTGTTCAACAGCCTCCCACCAGCAATAAGGGGCATTACCAGTAGACCCCTGGTTCTCTTCAAGTGGAAGCTGGACAAATGCCTAAAGCCGGTGCCAGATCAGTCGTGCTGTGGTTCATACGTTGGATTGCGTGCCCCCAGCATTAACAGCCTAGTTGATCATGCCCTGATCCACCGGGAAGCCTGGTCGTGGACCGGGCCGCGGGGACGTTGATCCCAGGAATACCATCCAGGTAGACTCCAGGTAGACAGGTAGACAATCAAGAGCTTAGTGTTCAAGAGAGTGACCATAAGGCTGAGACACATACTTTTCATTAAGTTTTTATTGAGTGTCTACCAAATTTCGAGAAGCACTTGTAACCAAACTTAAGACTGGACACCATAACATCAGTCTGCTTACGTTACAAGATACTTTGTAAATATGCTTATCTATGTTCATGTTATAGACAGTTATAGATCTACTCAAGCTTCTAACTGTATTTCTATGACATTCAGGTTAATAATTTAATTCTCTTTTAATTTTATTTATAATGTTTGATACATATATACCAAAGCTGTTTTCGGCTTTTCCTTCAAGGTTCTTCATTTTGGTAATTTATTAGTTTTATCAACCTTCTGATTTCTGAATGTCTGCACCTGACTTCCCCAGTGACGATGATGCTATTCACTATGTGAGTAAATATTCTTGTAGCATTCATATCACTCGCTTATCCTACCCCAATCCTTTCACTGATTATTATTCCCATCCCTCTTATGACCTAACCAAATGATAATAATAATAATGATAGTGTCTAGCCACATAAGAACATAAGAACATAAGAACGAAGGAACACTGCAGAAGGCCCACTGGCCCATGCGAGGCAGGTCCAAGTCTCCCACCGGCTTAAGCCAATGCACCCAACCTAGACAGGTCAGGTCACATTGACTTAAGGGAGGAACACGGCAACCGACCTGTTAGCACAAGCTATCAGGTCTAACTCACACCCACCCACATCTACTCATGTATTTATCCAACCTATTTTTAAAGCTACACAACGTTCTGGCCTCTATAACGGTACTTGGGAGTTTGTTCCACTCATCCACAACTCTATTACCAAACCAGTACTTTCCTATATCCTTCCTGAATCTGAATTTTTCCAACTTAAAACCATTGCTGCGAGTCCTGTCTAGGCTAGATATTTTCAGCACACTATTTACATCCCCTTTATTTATTCCTGTCTTCCACTTATGCTCACCAGTGCCCTTTTATATGTTCCACTGTTCTGTTGAATGTTCATCCTCACATTTATAATGGGTGTTCATCACGTTCACTCTGGGTGTTCATCACGTTCACGCTGGGTGGTCATCATGTGCACATTGACGTTCATCCTCACGTTCATAATTTAGCTGGCATAACGATGTATCTCAGTGTCGCAGTGCCAGCAAAAATTAAAACATAAAACGGCTTGATATTCAAATGGAATTTATAATTCTTTGAGAAACAATATTATCTCGCGCGTGCGGTAGCGCACACAAGAAAACAGTCTTATTACGTGAGAATAAGACACGCTACACAACGCAGCTTTCACCAGGACAACGTTTCGCTCTGTGTAATGACTTGATAGAGCTCTCCACAGTGGAAAACATTGTCCCATAGAAAGTTCGCCTAGCAACCCGTGTCTTCAAGATTTGCCGGTAATACAGAACTGACTCACGTAAAAACTATACACCTTTCTTATTGCTTACAGAGTATGTATAGAGAGACAAGTGTTTGCTCCCAAAATTAATGTACTGTAAGAGATATCTCACCAGTAGGTAGACTGAGTTACATTTAGGCGAGTCACATTACGTTGCGAAGGATGGTGAATGTAATTTTTAAAGTAATTCTTGTAGGCGCGAGTAAACACAGTTGTATACTTACGAATGTTATGAATATATGACGCACAACAATGCTTAATTTTATACACTGTATCCATGTCAGTCTCATACTATACATTGTGAATTTCTCTGCGTTAGTTTGTTAGCGTTTCTCTCTCTCTCTCTCTCTCTCTCTCTCTCTCCTCTCTCTCTCTCCTCTCTCTCTCTCTCTCTCTCTCTCTCTCTCTCTCTCTCCCTCTCCAAATAGCAAATATATATATTTATATATTTTTTCCCCAGACCTCATTATTCAACAGTGCACAAAATAAATTAGAAAACCGCATTTCGCGTCAAAAACTATCTGCTATACACAGGTCGGACCTGAGCACGCAGGTCTTAATTAAGCTCCCACCAGCCTATCACTTCATCAAGCCGCACATCATTAGCGATAAAGAGAGCACTGGCCAACATTAAGGGGGCCTAATAGCAGCACTCCCGCCATCGTCCCCAGCAGATACCATCGCGTGTAAGTCACAGCAGCTCACATGCTGCTCTCCAGGGCCAGGTTCCTCCTCCTGAGGCTGCGTGTCTAGGGTGTGTGTGTGTGTATCTGATGGCGTGTGCTCTGCTCTGAGGGTTCGGTGGGGGATGGAGGGGCTTCTCGTCCTCTTCCTTCTCCCTCCTTCGTCACTTCCTCTTCATCTTTCCCACCCTCCTCCTCCTCCTCTTCCTTCTCCCTCCTTCGTCACTTCCTCTTCATCTTTCCCACCTTCCTCCTCTTCCTCTTCCTCCTCCCTCCTCCTCCTCCTCCTCCTCTTCCTCTTCCTCCTCACCATAGCCTGGTTCATCTGCTCCTTGGCAGACGTCTTGATCTAATTTCCGCTGGAAATCTTTTACATTCATCAAGGAAAACATTATTATGATTTTTAATAGTAGTAGTAGTAGCTAGTAGCGGCAGCAGTCGTAGTAGTAGTAGTAGTAGTGTACATAGGGAAGCGCTAGTCTTGTAGGGCCATAGTGCCTGATCAATATGATTAAACAAGGTATATCTCCAGCCCCTCGCATCAAAACTCCACCAGCACACACTAAGTAATAAGAACAAAACAACACAAGCAGCATATTTCGCCCGATTTATCATTATTGTTACATTAAAACTGCTACTAGCACTAACAATATTGTCTTCTTCAGCACGAGTAAGTGATGTTTTGTTAGGCATGTAACAGCCTGGTTGATCAGGCCACCATCCGGCAGGTTGAGTTAGGACCGCAGGCACAGTGACCCCTGAAAGTGACTACAGGTAACCTACAGGTAACTTAAATGTAACGTACAAGTAATTTACAGGTAACCTACATGTAATTTACGGGTAACCTACAAGTAATTTACAGGTAACCTACAAGTAATTTACAGGTAACCTACAAGTAATTTACGGGTAACCTACAAGTAATTTACGGGTAACCTACAAGTAATTTACGGGTAACCTACAGGTAATCTTCTCATTCACCTGAAAGGAAGTATGGGAAGCACTTTTACATATAGTGTGTGTAGGCTACACACACTATATTCGAATATACAGTGTTCCTCTATCCTTAAGTTATATGATTATCTAGTATAGGCAGCGATTTGTTCCCAAGAACATGTTGAATAAACTGATGATCATCACAGGATGAGCTTTTGGGGGCTGAAAGAAATTGTGGAGGTTGAAGCTCCCCAGGCCCCTTCCCCCTCCTTGGCGCCACTACTGTGTACTTTGTTTCCATTTAGAAGAATAAAAAAAAACACAATACAGTGACCGGAATACCTTTGATATATCCTTTACTTTATTCCTTTGAAGAGTTTCGAGAGTTTCGACTACTCTCGGAGCCCGGCCATGGGCTAGGCTCGCCTGGTGCTTGCCTGGTCAACCAGGCTATTGCTGCTGAAGGCCCGCTGCCCCACATATCCATCACAGCCAGGTTGATCTGGTACTTGGTGAAGATACTTGTTCCAGTCGTGTTTCTGATATCTTCTGGTAAGATGTTGAATAATCTGGGACCCGGAATGTTGATACAGTGTTCCCTTATTGTCCCCACCGCACCCCTGCTCCTAACTTGGTTTATTTTGCACTTCCTCCCATATCTATCACTCCAGTATGTTGTTATGGCAGTGTGCAGATTTAGGACCAGGCCCTCAAGTACTTTCCAGGTATATGTTATCATGTATCTCTCTCTCTCTCCTCCTCTCCAGTGAGTACATGTTCAAGACTTGAAGGCGTTCCCAGTAATTTAGGTGCTTTATTGGCTCAATGTGAACCGTAAACGATCTTTTTATTTGCTCCAGCTCCGATATTTCTCCTGCTTTGAACGGGGCCGTCAGCAATGCGCAATATTCTAAATGAGGGAGCACTAGCGATTTGAAAAGTGTCACCACTGGCATTATTTCCATTGTTTGAAAGTTCTCAATACCCACCCCGTCATCTTCCTGGCTGTAGTGATTTTTGTCTTATGTTCTTCAAAAGAAAGGTCAGCTGACATAATTATTCCCAAGTCTTTTACGTGTTCCTTTCGTTCTATTTGGTGACCCTCTTGAGCTTTGTATACAGTGTTCCTTTTGAGTTTTTCATTCTTTCCATACCTAAGCAGCTGGAACTTATCACCACTGAATGTCATGTTCTCCACTGCCCACTGGAAAACCCTGCTTATGTCTTCCTTTAATATTTCAATGTCCTCTACCCTAGTGACGTTCATGCTTATTTTAGTGTCATCTGAAAATGATGATACAAAAGTGTGACGGGTGTTTTTATCTTGTTTGCTATGAGGATGAGAAACAGCAGAGGTGCGAGGACAATACCCTGGGCAACTAAGCTTTTTACCTCGCTGATGCTGGATCTTGCTCTGTTTACTACTACTTTCTGTGTTGTGTGTGTAAAGGAATCCGAAAATCAATTGCTACCTTGCCCCGTATATGCACGTGCGTCGCCATTTCGTGGCTTATCAATCAGATTTGCATTTGACAAAACTATACAGAAATCTGTGATTAACTCACATTTTGTTATAGTTCGTCTTCCTATATGCCTCGTAATCTTTATAAAGCCACTGGATGGCGAAACGTCTACTCATAAAGATATCCAGAGTGTTCATGGGTTTAACTTTTGTGTTGTGTGTGTTAGGAACTCGAAAATCCATGTGCCTACCTTCCCCGTAATGCCCATGGCCCTCATTTCGTGCGCTATCACTCCATGATCGCATTTGTCAAACCCTTCACAGAATCTGTGTAAATCACATCTGTGTTTTGGTCGTCTTCCAACGCCTCCGTAATTCTTTCATAATGGTTCAGCAGCTGTGACAGGCATGATCGTCCTGTTCTAAAACCATGCTGATTCGGGTTATGCTGGTTGTGCTGGTCCATGAAATTTACAATCTGCCGTCTCATCACTCTTTCGAAGATTTATATGATGTGAGAAGTTAGGGCTACTGGTCTCTAATTTTTAGCTAGTGCTCTACTACCTCCCTGATGCAAAGGAGCTATGTCTGCACTCTTTAAGACCTCCGGTATTTCACCTACACCTAAGCTCTTTCCCCAAAGAAAACTGAGGGCTCGTGCTAGTGGTACTTTGCACTTTTTTATAAATATGGCATTCCATGAATCTGGTCCAGGTGCTGAACGAGTGGGCATGTTATCCATTTTCCAAAATCTGTGGGATTTGTACTAAGGTCAATTAGTTGATCTGCGCGGCCTTCTCCTGGAGTGAACAATGTTGTCTGCATTTTCTACCTTGCTGTCATTTAGTGGGTTGCTGAACACCGACTCGTGCTGTTCTTTTAGGATTTCACTCATTTCCTGTTTATCGTCAGTATACGAATCTCCTCTCAATAATGGTCCAATTCTACAAGTAGTTCTAAGCTTGGATTTTGCAGAGAGAAATATTTTGGGTTTCTTGCAATATCCTGTATGGCCTATTATTCCCTTTGTACTTCTGTTAGGTATGACATCCTTAGGTTTTGCTTTAATTCAGTGATCTCTCAGCTAAGACTATCTTTTCTCTGTTGAGGTATATTTGTGTTTTAAGTAATTCAGTAACCGTTTTCTTCTTCTGTACTAGCTCCTACGCTCTTACTCTATATCTGATCTTCTGTGTTTCCTCAATGGTACGTGCTTCACACAGACCTTGTATGCTTCAATATTCAGCTTCTCAAGGCACTGGTGGGGATTTAGGGTGTTTGTCTGATTCCCAGGATATGTCTGATAGCTCTTGGTTTATTTTTTCCCAGTCAATTCCATGGTTGTTAAAATTAAACTTACTAAACAACCCTTCTCTAACATTGGTGATGCAGTTCCCTAACCCTGAGTTAATACTCGTTTGAACCTCTGTGATGCCGTGAACAAAGTACATGTATATATTTTTTGTAACTATTACGTTTCTGATTAGTTTCTCGTTGTTTGTAAACATCAAATCCAGGGTATTTTCATTTCTAGTAGGATCAATTATCTGTTGGTTCAATAAGTACTTTTCACAAAACTTCATTAGTTCCCTGGAATGTGCCTGGTACGTGCCTGGAACGTGCCTGGAACGTGCCCTGGTACATGCCTGGAACAATACACACATTACCTGCAAATAAGAGAATGAAATTCATGACGAAGTTTCGGTTCAACTTGGACAAGTTAATGGTTCAAGTAAGACTGAAACGTCGTCGTAAGTTTCATTTTCTTATGTGAGGGTTATGTGTGTGTGTCATCACTATTTATTCACTGGACTAAGTAAGTCAGGCTGGAAATTTGTTATTTTAGTGTTAGATTTATCAACCATTAAGAAATAGCTGAGCCATAGCTGTTTCAGCCTCGGCTACCAAGAAATGTTGAGAATAGGGCTGCGATGGACTATTTGAAGACACCTTCCTTAAAGTCCATTACGTTAGCCTATAATCTAGTTAAGTAAGAGATCATATTTTTCCATCAGTTACTCTTAACTGGTGGCAGAGTTACATTGGTTAGCTGGAGGGGTTGGTTAGCTGGGTTACCCCTGAGGGTGGAAGAGAGATGAGCAAGAGAGTAAGAGGAGCTTCCTCTGCAAGACTTGTACAGACTGGCTGAGAATGGGAAACTGATTTATTTCACCCATTGATACCCTAACCACTAGTATTTCTGAACCATCTCTTGGTGACAAGATTGTAAGTTTTTTTTCAGGCTGAGGAGATGGCCAGAGCTGGACTTCCCCAGCTTGAGCAGAAGACTCAGTTATGAATAAGAGAACAATAACAAAACCAAGGAAAGAACATAAAAAGTAGCTTTTATTATTTTTAGAATTACGAAGAGCTATAGATTCATATGGGTTATTCGGCATTGCCTGCCGAATAACCCATATATTTGGGTCATTCAGTGCTGCATATCTAAGGTAAACTGACGTCATGGGAAGTAACCATGGAGGACGAGTTCTTGCGCAAAACACTAAAGTCAAAATTGTTTTAATAAGTCAGCTTGATGTAAGAGGGGAGAGAGAGAGGAAGGAAGGGGGGGAGGTACCGCCATCACCATCACTATCACCCCCCCCCCACCACAGCCACCACCGCCATCACAGCCACCATTACAGCCACCACCGCCGTCACAACCACTACCACCATCATCCATCATCACCGATACCATTATCACCACCACCATCATCCCTGCCACCACCATCATCACCACCACCTCCACCCTTCCCACTTCCTTACTTCCCCCCCTAACCAGGGGTTGCGCCAGAATTTCCATACTGAGTGACTTAGATCGAGAGAAGTGGCTAGGATGCTTGATTCGAAGCAGCGTTATCATTACAATAATAATAATCGTTTTTCTAAAAGTACATGTACAAGGTATACAGTCCTAGCTGACATCAGTGACATATTACTATATAGAAAGCCACTTGTTGTGCAGAGCATTTCGGGCAAATTAGGTCAATTTTGTCGCCCAGGATGCGACTGTACCAGTCACTAACACCCAGGGACCTCTTTTACTGATGGGTGAACATGGACAACCGGCGTAAGGAAACGCCCAATATTTCCACCCTTGCCGCCAGTCAAACCCGGACCCTCAGCGTGTGAAGCGAGAGGTTTACCACCAGGCCTTACTACCTTACCACTATTTATTTGGATATGGGAAGCTTTCGGGGACTGAAGGAGGTTTTTAGGTGGCTAAAGCCCCCAGGCCCTCCATCTTGGCTCCCACCAGCACCTACACATTCCTCCCCTCACTCTCCCCACCTGTCTCTCCCGTTATTAATATGTCACCCCTTGCCAAGTAACGGCATGGGGGACAGGTGCCTCAAGGGTAAAGTAATCTGAAGGGGGAGGGGGACGAAGGGGAGCCCTGAAGGAAAGGGAAGCCGACAGAGAGAAGGGGAACTGGGGGAATCTACCACGAACTTGTCAATCTCCTGTTTTTGTTTTCGAACATTGATAAATCCATAAAAAAAATAGTAAACTTAAGTGCTTTCTTTTCTTGTCTCATTTTCTTGATTGTTTTACAAATGCATTATAGCTGTATGCTTATTTTTCGAACACCTGTAACAATTCCCACGCATAGTTAACTTGTAAGAACACTCGTATCACTGTCCTGTGGCTGACACGCTGGCCTGGTGTTTTACGACTCACTCGCCGCGAGTTCAAGTCTCACCCGTACCGTGGTTTGGAGTCATGTTGGAACAGCAGTATCACTCTCCCGTGCATGTTTAGTGTTCGAACACTTGTATTACCTTCAAGTGCATGTTTAACTTGTTCGAACTTCAGCTCCATCCCCTTGTTCACGTCTAGAGTGATCGAATACCTTCCTCACTGTACCGTGTATGTTCCACTTGTTCGAACACTTTCATCCCTGTCACGTGCACGTTTAGCCTGTTCGAACAACTGTATCACTGTTCCATACATCTTGATTCTATCTGGATACCTGTATCGAGCAAAATATAAAATATTTCACATGATCAGTGGCACCGAGCATACTAATGAACCCTTCCTGAGTCTCGGTATCAGACAAGTGTGAACGGACCTTTAATCATCGACGTCAGTCAGGTGCAGATGAAAGCCACCAGATCACCGGTATCACACAGGTGTGAATTACCCCGCCTGACGAAACACCTCTATCAAGCAGGTGAGCCTCACAGGCTGCATAATTGGGCTGAGGGAACATGCTAATCAGGTAAGAGAGTATCTGAACATCTTTCTGGATGACTTCACAGTGTTTCTCTCTCTCTCTCTCTCTCTCTCTCTCTCTCTCTCTCTCTCTCTCTCTCTCTCTCTCTCTCTCTCTCTCTTTCTCTCTCCCGGACTCGCCGGTTCCCAGCTCAGGGTGAGTCAGTTTTGGTGAGAATCTGTTCAAGAGGAATATAAAATCAACTGCTGACTCGTTTACCTTTCTCGTGTTTCACCCTATTTTTCCCCTAAAAAAAAATTACGATAGGAACTTTTGTAACGACGTTTCGGTCCTTCCTGGGGCATTGTCAGGTGCAACACTACTGCTACAGCTACTACTACTGCCATCACTACTACTGCCATCACTACTACTGCCATCACTACTACTGCCATCACTACTACTGCCATCACTACTACTGCCATCACTACTACTGCCATCACTGCTACTGCCATCACTGCTACGCATCACTACTACTGCCATCACTACTACTGCCATCACTGCTACTGCCATCACTGCTACTGCCATCACTACTACTGTCATCACTTGTACTGCCATCACTACTACTGCCATCACTACTACTGCCATCACTACTACTGCCATCACTACTACTGCCATCACTACTACTGCCATCACTACTACTGCCATCACTACTACTGTCATCACTACTACTGCCATCACTACTACTGTCATCACTTGTACTGCCATCACTAGTACTGCCATCACTACTACTGCCATCACTACTGTCATCACTACTATTACCATTACTACTATTACTAGCACTACTACTGTTCCACTACTACAACTCCTGACCTGTCGTGTGGCCTTCTCTATTTTCCTCTCCGGTTGTGACTTGACAATGATCTATGACAAACCAAAACGTCGCTGTAAGGCTCTCCTAAGTGACGATTATTTATGAATAAACCTTCAACGTCAAAAAAATCACTAAATTTTATATAGCTGACGTAAACGACATCTTGAAAAACCACTCTAGACCAGAAGATTATTGTATTCATGCGAAACTTGCAAGGGTTATACAGCGCCTGAATTATGTAGGAACTGACTTTCAATTAGGGGTGACGGGGAGGTGCTACCCCCTCATCCCTTTTCCACAGTACGAGAGGACGCGTGTTGTACCCGTCAAGTAGCCAGGTTAACCATGGCAAGGCCCAAAAGCAACTCTCATTTGAAGACTTTCTCCATAAGGAAACTAATAAGTCATTAGTCCAATGATACAGTTGGTTGGATGAATTAAATTAACATCTGGTCAGGGGAGACTACTGTGGAAAAGGGAAGAGGGGAGAATGTCACTTCCCTCACATGTATTAACTGTGATATTACACTTTGTAATAAGAAAAAATACTCTACCATACTCTGACTATAGGTAAAGTTCGTGAGTTCTCATCTTTGGTCCACCTGATGGTGTCCCACTGCTCCTCTTCCCTCTCATCTTTGGTCTTGGGTTTCCCCAGAGGCTCTCCCACGACCCTTGACTCCCGTCCCGTGACCTCGCCCCGAAGACTGGGGTCAAGCACATGGGCACCTGACGCTCGGGGCTCAGCCAGGGCATGGACAACCAACATATGAGTCACCTTTTTCTGGTTATACGTCGCCCAGTTCTCTCTCTCCTCTCTCTCTCTCTCTCTCTCTGTCTCTCTCTCTCTGTCTCTTCTCTCTCTCTCTCTCTCTCTCTCTCTCTCTCTCTCTCTCTCTCTCTCTCTCTCTCTCTCTCTCTCTCTCTCTCTCTCTCTCCCCCACACTAAATCTTTCTGCGTTACAGACCTTGACTCAAATACATGATACACGATTATATTATCAGATAACCTCGCAGTGGACTTCCAGAGTTAGAGCATAAGAAAAGAGGATCACCGCAGCAGGCCTACTGGTCCATGCTAGGCAGGTCTACCTCACAACCACCCATATTTTTATCCAACCTCTTCTTAAAGCCATACCCCCGGCCGGGATTGAACCCGCGGTCATAGTCTCAAAACTCCAGCCCGTCGCGTTAGCCACTAGACCAGCTAGCCACAATAAGATTCATCCAACTAGGTATATTTCTACACCATAGGAAGGTTAGCACAGGCACCACTGTGACCACAAATGCAAGTTTTTACAGACGAATCTCCAGCTAGCGTGGCAGTGAAGGGACTTAAGCTAGAGTTCGTCACGGCCACGCTAGCTGGAGATTCGTCTGTAAAAACTTGCATTTGTGGTCACAGTGGTGCCTGTGCTAACCTTCCTATGGTGTAGAAATATACCTAGTTGGATGAATCTTATTGTGGCTAGCTGGTCTAGTGGCTAACGCGACGGGCTGGAGTTTTGAGACTCTATGACCGCGGGTTCAATCCCGGCCGGGGGTATGGTTTGTTTGCAATCGTGTCATTACGATTTCTTGAGTCTTCTTAAAGCTATGCAAAGTTTTAGATTCAATGTCGCTACTCTGGAGTTTATTCCACTCATCCACAACTCTGTTACCAAGCTCTTGCCTATATCATTTCTAAATCTAATTTTTTACAAGTTTTCATTCACTGTTGCGAATTCTGACTTGGTTAGATGTTGATGTTTTCAGCATGTTATTTGAAGCCCTTTGTTTTTGTCTTCTATATGTACTTCTCAATTATATCCCCTATAATTCTATAGTTTTACCAGAGTGAATATTCAGTGTCCTCAATTTATCCTCGTAGGAAAGATTTTTGAGATATATAGGATTAACTTAGTCATCCTTCTCAGCAAGTTTCTCAGTGCATTTACGTCCACTCTGTAATACGGAGACCAGAACCATGGCTGTCTGTCTTTCCCACTCTCTCACGAGAGAGAGAGAGAGAGAGAGAGAGAGAGAGAGAGAGAGAGAGAGAGAGAGAAGGTTTATCGATCTGATTACCGTTTATTTCCCCTGTTGTTGACTTTTGTTAGCCAGGCGAGACAGTTCACCTCTGTCTTTGTTTCGCTGAAATATTTATTATTCTGCGAGTTTATCAAGTGAGAGGCAGCGAGCCAACAAGATGGCAAAGGCACTTGAAACAAGGTAAACCTTTGCTATAATGCATCGCGTTACCTGAGAAAGTTTGTTATAATGAAGGTCTTACTCTGTTTCTTGTGTTTTCGTTATCTGCGAGAGGAAAAATGTACAAGACTCGCCGTTTTCCAGACGAACACAATCATTTACGAATGAAAGTATTCGCATATACATGCATGCAGAGTACAGACAGACCTCCTGGCTGTCTTCAAGGGAGAACTTTATAAATTCCTCCAATCAGTTCTTGATCGGCTGTGGTGCATACATGGGACTGTGGGAAACACGTAACAACAACCTAATCGATCAGGCCAGCAAGCAGGACGACTGGTGTGGCACCGGGCCGCGGGGGTGGTGACCTCCGGAAACGACTATAGCCAATATACAGTCATCATTTCTCTAACCCTTCAAAGGGACCTTGAGGCTGGTGAGCAGCAGCAACAGTAACAAAAGACGTTGTTGTCCTGTGGAGGTTGCTGTGAAGAGACCACAGCAACAGCAATGATTGATTCATTCGTCAGGAACCGCATCCTGACACGGGTCTTAATCCTGAGATGATCCGTCTGAGGATCTCGAAGATGTCCATATAATTCAACTGTCTCGTGGCCGCGATCAGGGTCTTCAGCAACAGCAACAAGACAGCAGTAACAGGAAAAACACAGCAGCAGCATCACCCCAGGAAGCATATATTGGATGAATATTTCCACTATCATAATGCTGAAAAAAAATCATCACAATGCAGAGACAGACAAGGAAAAGGACACACAGCCACCTGGGCGCCAGCATCAGAATGCAGAACATATTTACAACGCTAACAAGGGAAAACACTGAGGAAGCTAGCGAGATCAATACTAGCATCACACTGAAGAAGCCAGCAACACCAGCATCACACACAAGAAGCCAGTAAGATCAACACCAGCATCAACATGCAAGGGACGCGCTGTGAGGAAAACAGTGGCGTCCTTCACTTGACTCACAACATGACACCTGAGCAAGGGGTCCCCTTCACTCCCTGCATAATGAAGTGTACCAATCACTCCCACACATTCCTACCATCCATAATGCATGCTGTTAATTGATTCCTACACGAGCCTCCAGCTTATTTCTTGCAATTTGCTAATGATTTATTCTTACGACGACTTTCTACCATGAATCGCAGTTTGATGGTGGTTATATTTACACAAGTCAGCAACAAATTTCCAAATGAGGCAAGAATTTGTTTTGGACTAATTCCAGTTTATTTAATTCGTGTCTGAAATTAGAACTGACCCATCGCATGGGGCTTTTCGGTAGCAAAAAAAAAAAAATTATAAATCAATTTTTCACGTTTTCTTTTAGCACTGGTGACGAGTTGGCGAAAATTTAATATTATGCAAAATGTGCAATTTGCTTTATATTTTAAGGAACACTATCTGAAAATAAAGGTACACAGTACCGAGATAGTATTAGATACACACATACACATACAGATTATAAAGAAATAACGATACCAAACTGATAATCATATGTCAATGTCTAAAAAAAGGTGTCATGTATATTTTGAAAGTGCTGGAGAAAGATTCATATTTTTAGTATACCTAGAGTATACCTGGAGAGGGTTTAGGGGGTCAACTCTCCCAAGGCTCGGTCTGAGACCAGGCCTCGTGGTGGATCAGGGTCTGATCAACCAGGCTGTTACTACTGGCCGCACATAAACCGACGTAAGAACCACAGCCCAGCTGATCAGGTACTGACTTCAGGTGCCTGTCCAGCGCCTTCTTGAAGATAGTCAGGGGTATATTGGTATTCCCCTTTATGTATGCTGGGAGGCAGTTGAGCAGTCTTGGGCCTTTGACAATTATGGTGTTGTCTCTTAGTGTACTCGTGGTGCCCCTGCTTTTCACTGGGGGAATGTTGAATCTGCCGAGTCTTTTGCTTTCGTAGGGAGTGATTTTCGTGTGCAAGTTTGGTACAAATCCCTCTAGGATTTTTCATGTGCAATGTATCATGTAGCTTTATCGCCTGCGTTCCAGAAAATACAAATCAAGGGACTTCAACCGTTCCCAGTAATTTAGGTGCTTTATCGTACTCGTGTGTGCCGTGAAAGTTCTCTGTACACTCTCCAGGTCAGCAATTTCGCCTGCCTTGAAGGGCAGTTAGTGTACAGCGGTATTCCAGCCTAGAGAGAACAAGCGATTTGAAAATCATCATGGGCTTGGCGTCCCTAGTTTTGAAGGTTCTCATTATCCATCCTATCATTTTTCTAGCAGATGAGGTAGATTTATTATGATCTTTGAAATTCAGATTTACTGACATTATCACTCCCAGGTCCTTCACATTAATTTATTGCTCTATTGTGTGGTTAGAATTTGTTGTATACCTTGATACAGTTTTAATTTCCCAAGTTTTTCATTTCTGAGTAGTTAAAATTTCTCTTCATTGAACTTCATATTGCTTTTTTGTGTCCCATTTAAAAATTTGGTTGATGTCAGCTTGGAGTCTTGCGGTGTCTTCGATGGTGGACACTGACATGGCAATTCGGGCGTCATCCGCAAAGGAAGACACGGAGCTGTGGCTTACATCTCTGTCTATGTCAAATAGGATTAGGAACAGGATGAGAACGAGTACTGTGCCTTGTGGAACAGAGCTTTTCACTGTAGCCGCCTCAGAGTTTACTCTGTTTACTACTACTCTTTGTGTTCTCTTTTTTAGGAAGTTATAGATCCATCTACCAACTTTTCCCATTATTCCTTTATCATGCATTGTGTGTATTATTACACCGTGGTCGCACTTGTCAAAGGCTTTTGCAAAGTCTGTGTATACTACATCTACATTTTGTTTATCCTCTATAGCCTCCAGGACCTTGTCGTAGTGGTCCAATAGCTGGGATAGGCAGGAGCAACCTGCTCTCAACCCGTGTTACCTTGGGTTGTGTAACTGATGAGTAAGTAGTTGGCGAGCTTACTTCTTAGAACCCTCTCAAAGATTTTTATGATATGGGATGTTAGCGATATCGGTCTGTAGTTCTCTGCAATTGCTTTACTGGCACCTTTGTGGAGTGGGGCTATGTCTGCTGATTTTAGTGACTGTGGGATGACCCTTGCGTCCATGCTCCCTCTCCATAGAATGCTGAAGGCACGTGACAGGGGCTTCTTGCAGTTCTTGATGAACTGCAAGTCATTAATTGACTTATCGAAGTCGTGTGGTGTTAGGATAATATCAGAGATTTTTAAAATGGCCAAATTTGGGTCTCGGTCATAAAAAATTCTTTTAGAGTGTCGACCTTTACTCTGGTTAACGGCTCGCTGAGCGCTGAGTCGTACTGGGACTCGAGTATCTCACGCATTTCTTTGTTGTCATTTGTGTAGGTCCCATCTCGTCTAAGCAGCGATCCAATACTGGGTGTTGTTTTTTCCTGATGTTGTTTTGCTGACATTATAGCCAGCGAGGACTGAACACCATGCGTATACTTCAGCTGTGCGATAGCGCAGTATGCTTGATCTTTTAATAAACAATGCCTTAAAAATCCGTCATGAAAAATCCTGAGGCGCTAGGTACATTCCGACTTCGGATTTGGACTCTGCATTCTGGCGTTAATGAAGAAGAAATCCACTAGAAGAAAAGTGTTTTGTTCTTCAGTGTGATGAATTTTTTTATTTTTTTTTTTTTTGCAAATTACCCATTTAAAAATTCAATATAGTTACGCACGCTGCTGCTACTAATACTATTACTACGATTGCTATTACCACCACCATTACTACTACTAACACTACTACCACAACTATTTTTGCTGCTACTATTATTGCTAATGCTGCTACTGCTACTACTACTACTACTGTTGCTGCTGCTTTTATCAACAACAGTAATCAAGCAGATGCTGTCTGCTTGTTATCTAGCAGATTCAGCCCGCATGACACCCTTCAGATGCGATCTATTTGTTACCCAGCAGATGCAGTCCACTTGTTACCCTGCAGATGCAATCTACTTGTTACCCAGCAGATGCAATCTACTTGTTACCCAGCAGATGCAATCCACTTGCTGTCTAACAACTACAATCTCCTTGTCCACTATATGTGAATCTATTAGCTATCTTCTAGATACGACCACTTTGTTATCTTCCAGATGCGGTCTTGTTATCTCGCAGATGCGATCTTCCCGTTATCTCGCAGATGCGGTCTTTTTGTTATCTTACAGGGGTCCCCCGTGTCACAAGTCTTTACCAAGCTCGTAAAATTCAGGAGTGCAGGCAGTTAGCTGATTGTGTATGTGTCTTGGTTGCCCTACACCCCACCTGGACACGGTCAACTCCTGTGCCGTGCCAAAGGTTATGGGGAGAACCGCTTCATAAATAACCCATCTCACGGCCGGGTTGTGCCCACTCATGAGGGCAGACCTCTTTTCTTTGCTGATTGTTATACACTGTTCTGAAAAGGTAGGGATGTTGAGCGTTGATTATGTCTGTATGAAAAAAATATGTGCATTTTAAGGGTATTTTTTGGTTTTTAAAAAAGCGGAATACAGTAGCGTAAGAAAGTCGTTTTCTGTTACTATTATTATTATTATTATTTTACAAAGGGGTTATTACAACGTTTGGTTAAGAGTTCCTACCTTTATTTACAAGTTAAGAGATGTTACCAACCTCAGCTCTTTCGAAAGCCTTACCTAGCCTTACCTTCATTAAATTTTTACTGTTATGAAACTTACAAATAGGGAGCAGGATGTAGCTGGAGGCAGCTGTGGGCCAGAGATTTCGTTTGGTCAACAGACTTTATTTCATCGATGTTGTAATGCTGTACGAATATGTTTCAGATTCGAGTTGTTCTAGGAATGAAAGATCTCAGATGAAATGATGTTCTAGAGAAGGGCACAGCCAGAGTTTCTTTAGCTGATGTTGCTGCCCGTCTTGTGGTAAATGAACATCTTCTCGCTGTCCGCGGAGTAGAGTCAAATGTGGAGCCTTGGCAATATTGATCTCCGACATAGAAATAAGACTACCCATATCCCTCCGGTCCTGAAGACTCTGCTGAAATGACAGATCCATACAAGCCGGGTTCAGGCGAGAGATTGGTCGTGTAGCATTGTTCTCTGTTCTGTACTGAAGCCGTTGATAAGACGACGGGCAAGCAATTTAAGAAAGTGGCGCATACTCTAGGCGTGAGAGAATCTGTGCCTCGTACAGATTTTGCAATCAAAATGTCCAAAAGGTACAAGATACACCGTATGTCTTTTTCGTACTCTCTCTCTCCGTCTCTCTCTCCGTCTCTCCGTCTCTCCCCCGTCTCTCCGTCTCTCTCTCGCCTTTCTCTTCCTCAGAACAAAACCTGATTACCTCCCCTTCCCAAGGCACTGTGTGACTCCTGCCGGTTTAGTTCTTCCCCATGAAAATACTATTATTATTACTACTGCTACCACGACTATTACTACTATTACTAATAACAATAATAACTGCCATTGTAATAATTATCACTGACTCGAATCTTAAACTGGTCTTGCTAATGCAACCGGCTGATGAAGGAGGAGGAGGAGGAGGGATGCTCCAATTCCCCGGATAAAGAGCCCTTAACCCTTGAAGGGCAGATACCTGACCGAAATAATAATCTGTCCCCCTAACAGTAATTATCGCTCGCGGTCGATTGAAAGTGCACAATAATTGATCTGTAATTTAGGGCCGTCATAAACAAGAGCAAATGTCTTAATCGATAATGACGCGATAATTAAAATGTTGAAATGTTTATCAGAGGGGAATTTAACATTATTAACTAATTAAAGTAAGTAGAAAGATTTGCAATGAATTTGCAGTGGATGGCGTTGGACTGTTTCGAATTGGCATAATTTGAGAGGAATGTATTATTATTATTATTATTATTATTATTATTATTATTATTATTATTATTATTATTATTATTGTTGTTGGTGTTTTTGTTATTATATACATAAGTTGAATAAAACACACGTGCAACACTTTTCGGAAATATGGACACCAATGTGTTGAATATTCAACTACCTCAACGAGTCGTTATAATAAATGGTCACGTATTGTAATGAATGTCCATGGGTTGGTGTCCATTCTACTACCTTCGTGGGTGGTGTTCGTTCTACTATGTTCGTGGGTTGGTGTCCATTCTACTACCTTCGTGGGTTGGTGTCCATTCTACTATGTTCGTGGGTTGGTGTCCATTCTACTACCTTCGTGGGTGGTGTTCGTTCTACTATGTTCGTGGGTTGGTGTCCATTCTACTACCTTCGTGGGTGGTGTTCGTTCTACTATGTTCGTGGGTTGGTGTCCATTCTACTACCTTCGTGGGTGGTGTCCGTTCTACTATGTTCGTGGGTTGGTGTTCGTTGTACTACGTTCGTGGGTTGGTGTTCGTTGTACTATGTTCGTGGGTTGGTGTTCGTTGTACTATGTTCGTGGGTTGGTGTTCGTTGTACTATGTTCGTTGGGTTGTGTTCGTTGTACTATGTTCGTGGGTTCGTGTTCGTTGTACTATGTTCGTGGGGTTGGTGTTCGTTTGTACTATGTTCGTGGGTTGGTGTTCGTTGTACTATGTTCGTGGGTTGGTGTTCGTTGTACTATGTTCGTGGGTTGGTGTTCGTTGTACTATGTTCGTGAGTTAACTTTACTTGCTACCAAGCAGTTGGTTTATGCACTCTGGAGAATGATGTAGCCGAGACGAGCCAGGACCAGGACCAGGACCGGACTGTGAGAGCAGCGAAACTTTCGAAACCCATCAAAGGTATATCAAAGGTAATAAACGATAAAATGAAAATGGGTTAATAAACTAAGGGGAAGAAGGGATATCAGCGTAGGGATAGTTTATATATTATCCTGACTGTCTTCCAGGTATCCCTTGATCTCCCTCCCTCCCAAAATCCTTACCTCCTTCCTTTATTGAACCTCCTGCCGTACATTCACCCTCTTTCCTTCACATCTTTTATCAATCCTTCTCTTTCTTTCCCCCTTTCTTCCATCCCTTTTGCATCTCTTCCACCATCCCTCTTTCCCTCGCACTCTCTCACTCTCCCTACTTTTTTTTCATATCCCTTCATTTAATGCTTTCAGTGACGTGTTGGAGAGTGAACAAGGTAACATATATATATGAAGGAATTCAGGGAAACCTGTTAGATGGACTTGAGTCCTGGAGGTGGAATGCACACTGCCTGCACTCTGAAGGAAAGGCAAGAATGTTGCAGTTCGGATGACTGTCTGTACTGTGATATCAGCACTTCTCTGGTAAGACAGACATTGAATTAATAACGATGAATACATTTCCCTTTTTTTTGGGTCACCCTACCTTGGTGGGAGACAGCCGGTGTGTTATGATTAATAATAATAATAATAATAATAATAATAATAATAGTAATAATAAGACAATAGGCTCTTCTAAAGGCTACTCGGAGCGATACCATGTAGTCCCAGATCCTTAGTGGGATCTTCATAAGCAAGAGCTCAAAAACACAGTTGTCATCAGATATGGTGGTACTGTCAACAGCAGTAGCAGAAATTTCATTTTCAATTAAATTTTCACGCACGTTTCTCAATTCGGCATGATAATTCTCTCTACACGCACGTTCATGCCTGCAGTGTTTAATTAAGCCAGTCTGGGCTGCTTGTTGGTTTATCAGTCAAGTTGAGCCGTTCAGCAATGCCGGCATTGTGGCGGTGGCACTGCATGATGGCATCTGTAAGGACATTCGTGAAGGCGAGCCATGACAGCTGCGACAGCTGGCTTACCAGTGCTGGACTCAGAGGTCTGCCGTGTGGCTGGACACAGGGGTCGTCATTTGGCTGGACTCAGGGGTCAGCCGTGTGGATCATTCAGAGCAATGAGTGGAGGAGGTTTGGACCTTCGTCCAGCAATTGTGAGACAGAAATACTACCTAAATAAAAAGAGTCAGAGTTAAATCACTCGACAGGTCTCCAAGTTAATAGCTCCACATCCATCACGGGAGTTGCTAGGACCGCCTTCCTACTGACCAGGAGAGACCACGTCCGCAACACAACATCCACCAAGACTGCAACACGACCTCGACGATGATCACAACTCTGAAGACTTTTAAAATTTACGTACTCTCGCAGCCAGGCCTGAGGCATGGCTTCCTTGTTTATTTTTTCATCACCCAGGCTGTTGCTGCTAGCGGTTCCCCAGGCCTATATAATCATCACCGTCTGGCTGATCAGCCGCCAGATAGTAGTCAGGTTTCCTCTTTAAAACTATCTTCAATCCAGCAGTATTTTGGATATTCGCTATTGAAGAGTCGATCACCATGGGAGTTAACACAGTATTTTCTAAGGGTTTCTATGACACCCTTGTTTTTCATTGGGTTTATTTTGCACTTCATCTCTCTAGTGAAGACCACAGCACCTGCACGAAGACCTCTATACAACCTCTCCAGAACACCCACGGCCCAGATGGTTATCGGAATTACCCGAGCCTAGGTAACTCCTCCGGGAGAGAGGGTCAGGAGGGCATCTTAATCTGAATTTGACTGTTGCTTCAAGACCCATGAGTTATAATTCCTCTCGTGTAATGACCATCCCTTGATGAAGGAGTTGGTGTGTAATGATCTTCTGGTGATTAGAGAGTTTGTTTTGGTAATGATTTTTCTTACTAATGACTTTGCCTGCCTAACCGGGCTATGATTTTTCTATTGATATATGACTACAGTTTACAGGTTAATGACTTGATTTAATACTGCGTGAAAAGAGGTGATTATTATTGTTCTTTTTTCTTTAGAGTTTTAATTGTTACTTGGAGAACAATAGGTTGTATTAATGAAATGAAGCACGAGAAGTGATTTATTACTATTAAAGCTGTGGATAGAATTATTCAATGAGTAAATGTGCAAATAGGATAGGTAAAACAGTTTGTGTGTGGTGGTGTGTGTGTGTGTGTGTGGTGTGTGTGTGTGGGGTGTGTGTGTGTGTGTGTGTGTGCCCGGGCCCTGTCTGTCTTTGTGTTTTTTTATGTTGTATGACAGGTTCTGTTGTATGACAGGTTCTGTTGTATGGCAGGTTCTGTTGTATGGCAGGTACTGCCGACAAGTATGGTAGAAAGTTACTTATTGCAGGGCAAACACTTAGTATAAGCAACTGTTAGCTCTAGGAGCAAATTTATCAAGTCATACAAGGAGTAATGGGTCAGGGCATTATATACAAACAAGGTGAGTGTAGAAGCGAGGCAGTAGGTGAGGGTTAGGCATCACTGGTGGAAAAAAAAAATGACGTGCGTAAACGTCGGCTTCACCTGTACTTGTTGGGTATTCCCATGTAGGAAGAGCTGGGCAGGTAACTTGACAACCCTCAGTGACCCTTGATGCTTCTTCATAATACTGAGTGTATGTATAATTGCTGCTTGAAAACTCTACTTTCTAGTCCTGTTGACTTTTTTTTTATTAGTTTTGATATTAGCCAGTCCATGTGTGTCCATGTATAACGAAGGCATCGCTCTGTTCCAAAAGAAGAAATGAGCACTTTTATACAGGACAGAGGAATCCACATGAGAACAGAGCTTTGAAGTACAAAGAATGAGAGAATTCCATATTTTTATAGATGCAGTTAGACATGACAGGTGGGTGGATGTCGGGGTAAAGTTTGATAATAAGTCATCTGGATGAGAGACTGAATGACATGTTAATTAGTAAAAGGTAGTCAATGTCTTTCTGATTAAATTACTCGAAGATGTGTACTTCTTGAGTGTGATGGTGAGGTTCAGTGCAGCACCTGGGTAATGGGAGGTAGACAGGTTTGAGCCAAATAATTGGAGGGCAACTCCAATTCTTTGGATCAAGAGATATTTACCAATCCACTAGACACCTTTCTTGAAGGCCATATATTATGAGGATATTTTACAGCAACAAATGTGCTGAATAATTTAGTTCCACCAGAAATACATTCAAGGATGTTAGAGGTCGTCCATAAGAGTCTTCAAGCTGGTCAACAGCTCTTGATAGAAAGAGTCAGAGCTACCTTATTCTTCCTCGGATCAAATCTGATTACCCTTTACTCCCTGCCATTCCCAAGGTGTTATAGCCCTACAGGTTTAGTGCTTTCCCATATATTTAACAATAGCAATTTATTAACTGAAATTCCCTTCTATTAAGGCCTCCTTCCTGTATTTATTTAACGCACCTAAAGTGACAAGAAAAATCAATAAAAACATCTGAAAAAATAATCTCCTGATATTCACCTTTGACCTGATCCCAAGAAGGTCGAGCAAGGGAGGTCACAGGTCAGAGGCGATAACTTGAAAAATGGGTCGTGATGACTGGACCGAAGTGTCCTTTATAATCTGGGTAAATATTTTAGTTGATATGATCAAGTGTACGGGGTCAGGTCATAGGTCAGGGGGCACACGAAGCCAGCAAAGGGTCGTGACAAAGTGGGAGGGGAGGATGTAGGAAGTATAAGGATGGAAGAGAAAGAAGAGTGAAGGAGACACGAAGAAAAAAAGACGAAAGGGGAATACTGAAAAGTGGGAAGGAGATGGGCAATACAAGAATATTAAAATATTAGAGCAGAAACATACCTAGGAATAGAGCTGTGTATCCATGCTCTAAAAGAACTCTCAAATTTATGCAAGAGAGGCTCTTCGGTCTAGCTATTTCTTAGATGACAACAAGACATCTGGTCAAGAGAATTACCACAGATTATCTACCAAGCTAAGATACGAATGATTTATTCCACTTTGTAAACATCTCAGTGTTTTCACATATTTAACAAGGATTTGCAAAACTGTGAACTAACACTACATGAAGGATGTTGAATTGACAAATGCCACACCGTCACCATACGTCATAATTAGAGGAGATAACACACAGGGAGACAAAGACAGAAGGATAGTTATCTGTATATTTTGACCTATGACTATAGCGTGTGTTGCGGATGGATAAAACTATCATTTCCTGAGTAGGAACAAACTATCGCGTGACGAGGATGAGCAAATACTTGCACGTGAAGAATGAACAAATTACAGAGTCGATGAATAAGACACATGTGCAACACCTGGGTATCTTTATAAAATCTTTTCTCCATCTAGTGACTCTTTACACTTCAGTATTGAGACTGTGACTGGGAGACAGTGGAGATGAGATAATTAGTCCCTCATCTTTAATGGAAGGCGTTCCATCTCGTAGCATGGATCGAACTGAAGCAGAGGCAGGAGAATGTACGCTTGTGTACTGGAATCAGAAGAGACGTAAAGCAGTTGAAGGAATCGTCACCGATGGTCGGGACCCACCGGCGGAGGTAAGTCATGCCCATGAGTTAGGCAAGAGGTTAGCAATAGAGTTGTGGCAGACATCCTCTATTCCACAGCCTTGTTGTGTCAGACAACAATACCGACAAGTAGATTAGTATAACACATGTACAACACGTGAGTACCTTTATTGTGAAGATGTTTCGCCATCCAGTGACTTTTTCAATTCGGTACAAACAAGGCAGTGCTACGGTATATTGTTACAGAGGATATCTTCCACAACCTTCTTGTTAACCTCTAGTCTCACTCTTGGGCATGACCAACTTCCACTGGTGGTTCCCGCCCACCAGTGACGATGCCTGCAACTCCCTCACCTCCTTTTTTTTCTGGTTCCAGTATATGCAGCGCTCATTCTTGTACCTTCGCTTCAGATTAATCCAAGCTGAGAGACTGAACACCTAGGCTAAGGGACTGATTACCTCATCTTCCGCTGTCTCCGGGTCATAATCTATATTGGGATGAAAAATAAAGTTACCCAGGTATTTCAGGTGTGTCTTATTCATCAACTTTTCTCTGCTGTATCCCAGTAATGCAATAAAAGTAATAGGCGATAAAGATGAACAAACCGTCGTTTTGTTTTGTTGCTGATTATTATAATTATTATTATTATTACTATTATGCGAATATAAACCAACAGTTAGGGTGAAGGGCAAGCGAGGAGTGCCAGAAATAGTGGAGGGCACGTGGGAGCAAAGGTGATAAATGCAGTTATAGGGAAGAGGTGGAGTTCCCTAGGGAGGAAAGAGAGTGGGCGTTCCTTTGAGAAAGGAGGGCGGGGAGTCCGTTGAGAGAGCGGGGGGTAAGGGAATCTCTCGAACGAGAGGAAGGTGAGAAATTTACCTAGAATGTTCAAAGTCAGAACTGAAAAGTCGAAGTAGATATGTTAACGGCTTTATGTTAAAATAGTTACCATTAAGAACCGTGATGCAGAGGTCAGAATGCTTTCTCTCCGGCCAACGTGACAGCAACACAGGATATCTGTTAGATAACAGTTATATGCATTTACATGTTTAGTGAGAGATAATGCCCACCCCGTCTGTGTAACAACACACTAGTGGCGAAGACAGCAAAGTGCTCTACCATATAAACTACTGCAAATATGTCTTGGGTAATTTGTATTTCATGCGCCAAGTACAACTGGCAGATGTTTCTGGCAGAAGCGTTTTGTATAGTTTTCTGTTTAAGAGAATTATGTATTTCGACGTACGGCTCACAAACCACTTTTCCGCATGTTATCTTAGCCAGTTTTAGGCGGCACGGTAAGCCACTGTCAGAAGTGTGCACCACAGCTGTTATAACCTCAGACAAGCCTTAAATTACTAGGAACTCTTGAAGTCTGGGGATGAAGACACTGGTAAATCCTCTGCCATCTGTGTCTTTATCCCCACTTGTCAGCTTTTGCCATTGTCTGCCAGCTCTTGAAGTACCTCAGATTGCACTCCTTAAACGTTGTCTAGAAAGATTAACCATAATCTACACTTGGAAGATTCTGGAGGGATTGGTCCTAAATCTGCGTACTAAAATCTCGTCTTAAAAAAGCGCCGGTGACACTTTGTATCAATAGGATCAGGGACCCTTGGCCTCATGGGGGTTTATGAATATATATGAATATATTTAAAAAGTACTAAATCTGGGTGAGTTATTCAGAGCAAGGACTGGTAGAGGCTCTGTTCTCTGTTCGCTTATCACAAGCGACACACGCTGCTACTTTCCCCAGCCTGGCTTTTACATCCCCTGAAAGAAAAAAAAAAAAAGGTTAGTACAAAGTAAGAACTGTGGCACATTGCCATCTCATCGCCGGTGAATTTAGTTCTGATTTATTTTCTGTATTTTGTCTTCAATATTTAGTTTACTTTTCCAGTCACGTATAAAAGCTGTGGGGTTCTACCTTGTTTTCTCTTCAACGATTATTTCTTCCTCTCGTCTTACATTTATATGTTCATTTCCGGTAAGTTTCTAGATTAGTCTGTTTCTTATACTGAATCCAAATCAATTATTTATTTTTCATAGCTTTTCAGCACCTTCCATTAAAAGGAGGAAATATTAGCTAGAACTGGGTATACTACAAACTCTAATCACACAAGAGAGCAGAAAAAGTAATGTGAAGGACCTGGGAGTGGTAATGTCTGAGGATCTCATCTTCAAGAATCACAGCAATGCCACTATCACATCTGCGAGGAAAATGATAGGATGGATAATGAGAACATTCAAGAGATACCAAGCCAATGATGATCCTTTTTAAATCACTTATTCTCTCTAAGCTGGAATATTGCTGTACATTAACATCTCCATTCAAGGCAGGTGAAATTGCAAATCTAGAGAATGTACGGAGAACCTTTACTGCACATATAAGTTCCATCAAACACCTTAACTACTGGGAACGCTTGGAAGCACTTGACTTGTACTCACTGGAGCGCAGGCGAGAGACTTGCGTCATAATCTACACCTGGAAGATTCTGGAGGGACTGGTCCCTAATCTGCACACAGAAATCACTCCGTAAGAAAGTAAAAGACTTGGCAGGCAATGCAACATACCCCCAGTGAAAAGTAGGAGCACCGCTGGTACACTAAGAGGAAACACATTAAGTGTCCGGGGCCCAAGACTGTTCAACAGCCTCCCACCACCCATAAGGGAAATTACCAATAGACCCTTGGTTGCCTTCAAGAGGGAGCTGGACGGATACCTAAAGTCAGTACCGGATCAACCGGGCTGTGGTTCGTACGTTGGGCTACGTGCGGCCAGCAGTAGCAGCCTAGTTGATCAGGCCCTGATCCACCGGGAGACCTGGTCATGGACCGGGCCGCGGGGGCGTTGATCCCCGGAATACCCTCCAGGTAGATTATATCTGATTTTTTATTATAGTGTTTAATTTTTTTTATATATATGATAAATTTCTTTATAAAAATATTTATTTATGTTCTTTGTAATAGTGTAAAGGTAATGGACTGATAACATCATCTTTATTTCTCCACTGTCTCTGCTGCCTCCTCTGTATTCGACTGAAGAAGCCTACTCTTTAGACGAAACGTTTCAGATTAAAGATACCTAACTGTTGAACATGTGTCTTTGTGGCAAGCAAAGAGTATGTAACCTTTATTCGGCGCATGTACACACCCTCATTGAAAGGCTATCTCCCCCAACCAGCGAACCAGTACTAAGGGTCGGACGATGGGGCCCCGTCGTTCGATCAGTACCCAGGTTCAGCCAATGAGAAGATGATTTTGGCAATCGCAGCAGAGGTGTTGTGGGCACCACCCGCCTGTCTGCCCTTGTCATTCCCATTCTAGAGTTGGTTGAAGCATGGTCTGGTCTCTAGTGGCTTCTATTCTGCCTTGCTTACCGTGGAGTGCACTAATACTTATTGTTGTACATAGTGTATATAGTGTACATACTTCTGTTCTTACTTGGTGAAGGATAACATAAGTCAAAAGTTTTTCTGCTGTATTTATTTTGCTCCCTTTACACCCAGGATAACAGGCCTTTGGATTCCTGGGTTGTAATAGTCTTACTGATCAACTTTTTCGGTAGTGTATACCAATTTTATATTCACAATATTATAACCCATTTCGTGTTTTTAAATACTGTCTTGTACATCACTGCTGTCACCTGAGGACTTCCAGTTTTAAGTGTGCCTACTATGTAGTCATCTGCTGTCCCTCTGTCCGTTCCTCCCATTTTCTCAAAACTCCACTGGTTTTTGATGAGCAGTGCAACTTTTCCTCCTCCTCTGTTCCCTCTGTCTTTCCTCAGAATCTGATAGCTAGTTGGGAAGATTGCGTCTGTTAACTCTGTAAGCTTCATCTCCGTGAGTGATATAATGTCTGGAGATGCTGCCATGATTCGTTTGTACTACACCTCAATCTTATTTGTTATTGCATCTGCAGTGATGTACCATACCTTCAGCTCCCTTTCCATCACTGTATTCCAGTTCCTGGGTTCCTGGTTCTTACCCAAGGGTCAGAGGGGTGGGATCAGTTGGCACCAGTTGGGGGTATGAAAGGGGGTGGGATTTTGTGAGATGCTGTTGTGAGGGTGGTATTTGTGCTAGGGAAAATGGGGACTGTGGGTGTGGAGTGTGGTTTGTTTTGGGTTATTGTGTTTGTGTGAGACGGAAGGCTAGGGGTTGAGGGGATTCTGTGGGTGGTTGTGCTTGGTGGTCCTCTGGAAACTGAGCCTCCACGCCTATCGATGCATATTCTGTCTCCCCTTCTTGCCCCTGGCATCTTTGTGCCCTCTCAGTTGCTCCTGTTCCTTTCTTGTTCAATCCCAGTCGCAGTACACCCGGTAATATTTTCCAATATCCCTTGACCGTGGTTTCCATTGCATGATCCTGTCTCGTACCATTTCTGTCATGAGAATCAATTTGACTTGGCAGCTTTTTTCCTTAAAGTGCCTCTTCAGCTTCTGAAAATTTCTCACCTGTACTTTATTCTATGTTTATGTCTGTATTAGTGTCTGATGATATTATTAATCTTCATTTTCTCTTGTTGTATTTCGTCATAAGTCCTCCTTTCAGCATCATGAATCCCATGAACAATCAGTGGTCCCTCTCTCCCCTACTTCTCTCTCTTTCTCTCTCTATCCAATTTGAGCAACTCGTGTGCTGTTCCCCTCATCTCCTGCACCTTCTGGTTGTCTGACAGCTTTTCTGGAAAGATCTCAGCTCCTTCCCTTCCTTCAGTCCCCTTGCCTGTTATTGCTGCATTGCTGTTCCTGCTCCCATCTCGTTGCCTCTTTCAATCCTCAGATTCATTTCCCACTTCAACTCCTTCAGTTCCTCCAGACTCTGTACCTTCGCCTCAGCAGCTGCAGTTCACCTCTCCCATTCCTTGCTCTGTGCAGATACCTTCGCCTCCATCACTTTGCAAAACTCACTAAACTTTTTTCTCCTGCTCTTATTCCATCATGCGCCTGAACTCTGATATTCACACTTCCTTCTCAGACCGTTCTTCTCTGCCTCTTCGTCCTGGCTTTTTGGATCCCATTCCTCGAGTTGGAAATGGTGGAAGGCGTTCAGTTCCTGCCTTTTATGTATATAAACAGATGTGTATGCTTGTGTGTGTGTGTGTGTGTGTGTGAAACCATAAGTGACTGTAAGGTTCACCACATACTTGGCATTTAGACTGATCATCTGTATGTTAAACTACCAGAAACACTTGTGGGGGAGAGAGAGAGAGAGAGAGAGAGAGAGAGAGAGAGAGAGAGGGAGAGAGAGAGAAAAACAACAACTTGGCTCCGACTCATTAACTGAGAGTAAAAATTTATATAAATTATTAGCCGCTGTGACATGACTCGTGTAATTCTGTACGATTTATTGTTCATTTATTTAATTTTGTTGGAGACGGTGTCAAGGGAACAGTTTACTGGAGACGGCAGGAGGAGGGGAGGGGAGGGGGAAGAGAAGGGAAGTTGAAGGGGGAGGAGAGGAATAGAAGGGGAGTTATTCAGAAATTATAGATAAATGGAGACAAACAGGAATAAAAAAAATATTTCATCCTCCATTTGAGGTCCTCATCAGCAGAAAAAAGATTGATATGGGAAAGTGGTTACATTGGTTCAGAGAAGGTTCTTGTCACCTGTGAAGGTGTCATGGCTGAAGTGTATTGTCACTAGCACTCCAGTTGACTGAAGGTACATGTCAGGTCCTCCTCCTCCTCCTCTTCCTTTTTATTTTTTTATTAACTCATCAGCCGTTACCCACCAAGGTAGGGTGGTCCGAAAAAGAAAAATTTTCATCATTGACTCCACTGTCTTGCCAGAGGCATGCTTACACTACAGTTATAAAACTGCAACATTAACACCCTCATAAATGTTACCTTGCTCACGCTCACACCTCAAGTCCTAAAAACCATTTGTCTCGTTATGCTCTTATCTAACACGCTCAAGCATGCTTGCTAGATGTCCAAGCCCCTCGCACACAAAACCTCCTTTACCCCCTCCTTCCAACCTTTCTTAGGCTGACCCTTACCCCGCCTGCCCTCCACTAAAGATTCATACACTCTCGAAGTCATTCTATTTCGCTCCATTTTCTCTACATGTCCGAGGCACCTCAACCCCTCCTTAGCCCTATGGATAATAGTTTTAGTAACGTCACACCTCCTCCTAATCTCCAAACTATGAATTCTCTACATTATATTCACACCACACATTGTCCTCAGACATGACATCTCCACTGCCTCCAGCCCATGCTTCACACCCATATAAGAGCGTTGGCATAGCTTTACTCTTATACATTCCCCTCTTTGCTTCCATGGATAATGTTCTTTGTCTCCACAGAATCCTCAGTGCACCACTCACCTTTTTCCCCTCGTCAATTCTTTCACAGACCCATCTGCTGACACGTCCACTCCCAAATATTTGAATACATTTACCTCCTCCATACTCTCTCCCTCCAATCTGATATCCAGTCTTTCGTTACCTAATTTTTTTTATCCTCATTACCTTACTCTTTCCTATATTCTCTTTTAATTTCCTTTTTTTACCCTACCAAACTCATCAACCAACCTTTGCAACCTCTCATCAGAATCTCCCGAAAGCACAGTGTCATCAGCAAAGAACAACTGTGACAACTCCCGCTTTGTGTTTGATTCTTCGTCTTTTAACCCCCACACCTCTTGCCAACACTTCTCTTAAAACTCCATCTATAAATATATTGAACAACCATGGTAACATTACACATCCCTGTCTAAGGCCTACTTTTACTGAGAAATAATCTCCCTCTTTCCTACACTCTAACCTGAGCCTCACTATCCTCACAAAAACTTTTCACTGCTTTCAATAACCTACATCTGTTACATTGCTCACCCTATCATACATCTTTTCCAAATCCATAAATGCCACAAAAACCTCTTTACCCATATCTAAATACTGTTCACTTATATGTTTCACTGTAAACACTTGCTCTACACACCCCCTGCCCTTCCTAAAGCCTCCTTGTTCATCTGCTATCCTGGTATCCGTCTTACTCGTAATTATTTCAGTAATAACTCTACCATTCACTTTACCAGCTATATTCAACAGACTTATTCCTTTACTCCTTTTTTATACCCTTTGCCTTTATACAAAAGAATTATGCATGCTCTTTGCCAATCCCTAGGTACCCTCTTCCATACATTTATTAAATAAAATCACTAGCCACTCAAAATCTATATCCCCATTTGCTTTTAACATTTCTATCAATCCCAACTGCCTTACCCCTTTTCATTCTACATGCTGCCTCACGAACTTCCCCCACACTCACAACTGGCTCTTCCTCACTCCTACGAGATGTTATTCCTCCTTGCCCTATACATGAAATCACAGCTTCCCTATCTTCATCAACATTTAACAGTTCCTCAAGATATTCCTTCCATCTTCCTGATACCTCTAACTCTTCATTTAATAACTCTCCTCTCCTATTTTTAAATATCAAATCCATTCGTTCTCTAGGCTTCCTCAAATTATTGTTAATCTCACTCTAAAAGTTTTCTTTTTTCTCCTCTTCCTTCTCTTTTTTAATTTCCGCTTCTTTCCCCCTCATTGTCCTCTTCCTTTATTGCTGTAAGATTATAATATATATATATATATATATATATATATATATATATATATATATATATATATATAACAACACTGCACTAGCCAAGGAGTCAAACCCATGCTATTTTGGCCCGCCTCATGGTGAGAGAAAACGCATGACGCTTTAGACCACTAGACCACACAGTCCTGTGGTCTAAAGCGTCATGCATTTTCTCTCACCATGAGGCGGGCCAAAACAGCATGGGTTCGACTCCTTGGCTAGTGCAGTGTTGTTATTGACTAACATCACTCGTTTCGTGGTTACAATAACATATACAAATATATATTATTGTAACCACGCATGTCAGGTGTTTCTTTGTTGTGGGATGTGATGGTAAGGAGTGGCCTATAACCTTTATATGCCTTCCTTTGATGTATTACTTTTATAGTTCCTTGATAATGTGAGAAGTCACGAAAGCACTTGAAATTTCCCTACTCTTTCACAGTGGTTGTTTTGTATATATATAATATATATATATATATATATATATATATATATATATATATATATATATATATATATATATATATATATAATATATATATATGATGGAGTCCACCTCTGGTGGAAATTGTGGGACCTATAGCCTCGGAGAAGTGGATAACGATTCAAGGAAGCATATATATCTATATATATATATATATATATATATATATATATATATATATATATATATATATATATATATATATATATATATATATATATATATATATATATATATATATATATATATAATATATATATATATATATAAAATATATATATATATATAATATATATATTATATAATATATATATATATATATATATATAATACACATGCATATACAGAGTAATATAAGATTTTCGCGTCAGGAGGACACAGTCACACTTCCCTGTCGGTGAAGCAAGTGTGTTGACCATCCTGTGTGACAGTGAGAAGTTGTCGGCTATTCTTTGAGGCCAGTGGAAGTCTTTAATAATAGCTTGAAGACGTGTTCTTGTGAGGTGTCAAATAAAGTCAGGCTGGGGAGGGTCGAGATCATGAACTCTGTCTGGATGAGTGTGTGTACGTGAGGATAGATGTGTCCTCCTTCACAACCTCCCATTCATCTCTCTCTCTCTCTCTCTCTCTCTCTCTCTCTCCTCTCTCTCTCTCTCTCTCTCTCTCTTTCTCTCTCTCTCTCCCTCTCTGTAAGAATGTTATTTAGTACAGTGTTAAGTCTGCTTATATACTAATGGTTGCTTATAAAGATCTTAGAGAAACAGATACCCTGCGGATACAGCTGTGGCCTGGTGGAAAGTCTGACCTAGGAGATGTATTAATGTTTACTCCTCTGGTTAATGTGATTAACAGGTATCTCAGTTTATCCTTTCGTGTATTTTAAAGAGGCCTTTCCTGTCCACTAAAACTTGGAACTAGGTCCCAGACAGAGATGACTTTGTTAATACAACTAGACACGAGAGGTGCCACTCGCTGGAGATGTCTGTATTGACCTAAGAATTCTGTTATGAAAGTGTCCATCTTTGTTGGTGAATAAAACACATGTGCAACAGCTGAGTATGTTTATTACGATGCTCAGGTGTTACACATGATGCCATTAATGGAATGATATTTGTGGATGACTGTAGGGGAGAACAGTTTTTAAAATGAATAGTATGAGTGTGAGATAGAAACTACTTTGCTGGACTTAATTAAGATGGGTCGATCTGTCTCCCGATGGATCTGTTGGAACTATCATTTTGAATACCAGATATATATCAGGCTTAGAGATGAATTCCAGACTGTGTTTACCCCTGTCTTTGTTTACCTAATATTCTTTAATTACTTCCCATTAATCGTGAGTAATACAAGCATTATTAAACGTGTGTTCTTATCATATAGTATTCATATGACTGTTCTAAAGGTGAATTATCTTTTGATGACTAGGAAGTAATTCATTCGTTCAGTTTATTCTTAAGACTAAGTTTCTTCGATGTCTCAGCTTGATTTTTTTATTATGATGTATAAGATTAAGTAAATAACAATGTCCGACTATTGATTCTGGAGGAGAGTAAAATAAGGAGAATAATCTAAACTTTTGCTGCGCTTCCCTCTCTCTTTCGTCTTACCATTCTATTAGATTTCTCATTCTTTCCCCTCATATATTTTCAGCCTCTACTATATTGTTTTAATGTATCTCCTATCAGTCTCCATTTTCATGTCTAATAAAAATGGTAAGTGATACCTACAGGTTGTTGATAAAAAAAAGACGTAATATGCAAACAGTACGACATTTTATAGGAAACGTTCGTTTCCTGAGACCTGAGTCACTGCAGATGAAGTGACCAAGAAATGTCAACATCCCAGGACCGATATGTTTCCAGTAAATGTTTGCACTTTGAGTCTTTTAAAGATTTTCATGTCTCTTCTATTCATCTCTTTACGTTCCTTTCTCTTTCTTCTTACATTTTCCTACAACTTCTCACCCCCTCCCTCTACGTCGTCTGTCTTTCCTCGATCTCGTTTCTCCCTTTTACTTCTCCATACCTCTCCTTCCCTCGCTTCTCGGGATAGTCCCGGTGTTCCCACCACTTATGTTATCATCTTGGGATCTCAAGGCAATAATCACACTCTCTCTTTATGCTCTTACAATCTCACCATTGAAGCGATTTCTGGGTTTGTGGAATACTCTTCCCTTGCTTGAACTTAAACTGAATATTACCACACTTTATGCTTGGTGTAAATCCCATAACCTCTCAGTTTTAGGAGTATCATACAGGGAGATAGCATCCTAATACGTGTCTTATATCATGGAAGGATCCCCGGAGAGTCTAGGGAGATCCTTACAGGGAGAATAATAAGGCATATCCTATATCAGGGTAAAATTCTTTGATTTTTCAGCATTTTGTAGGGAATTTGTTTTAATTTGGTTGTTTTTTTTTCACCTCACGAGCAGACGAAACCGTACATTACGTTCCTAATAGATAAAATTGTAATTCTTGACTTGCATTGATCACATATTTCTTTGTAACAATGAAGTTAGGTCACACGGGGGTCAAGGGAGATTTTATTGTCTATTGAATAATACTGGACATGACCCATAATTATGAACGTGACACCAATTCTCTATAGTCCGGGTCACGTTGTAGTGAATGTTGGGATGTGAGAGAGTTCCTCGTTGTCTTTTTAATTAATTCTAAGTTTAATGATTACTTCCTTGAGAATGACGCACGTGTGTGTGTGTGTGTGTGTGTGTGTGTGTGTGAAAACGGTACTAGTACAGTAGAGGGAGAGAGAGAGAGGAGCAATAGTTCATGTTGTAGTAACATCATAATTCTGCTGGTGACCTGCTTAGTGCGTTTGGTGAGAAATATTTTCTGCAGACCAGGATACATTAGCACAAGCAACTTTCATGGCTCTTTCATGTAGGATTGTGAGGGAAAAGTTCAACAGATAGGAGTAGCGAGCTAGTGTATGGTAACGATAGTTTGATTGCCGGCTGCTTGTTAAGGTAGGGTAAGTCTAGCTCCCGCTGTCCCCCCCCCCCTTCCTCCCCACCCCGAAAGGTGACGTGTGGGGCTCCGGCCAAACAGCAGTCACTCGACTCACAGCTGCCAGCACAGCTCTTGGAATGACAGATCGGGTCACCTGCCAACCAACGAGAAGTGTTGAAGGAGAAGGACTTTTGCAAAAGTCCAGAGACGTCACTTTTTGGATCTAACTACCTGATTAACTGTAGGCGACAGCAGGCAACAACCCCTCATCTTTGTAGTGGTAAAGAACCTGCTTTCCTGTCATCTGGACTGACTATTCAAGGTTATAGACTCTGTGAAGAACTAGCCGTTGGGTTGTCACAAACACCTGTGACCCCCCCCCCCCCACATCATCAGTAACGGCTACAATTTCTACAAGACGGCGTCAACCTCCACCAGACACCCCAATATAACTATACATATTAGCGTTGATTTCAAATGTCATTTTTTCATTTCATTTTTAATTATTCTTTCAAATAGGATACACCTTCATGTTTCACTGTTTTATCTTTGCATTAATAAATAATTAAGTGTTTATCTTTGTGAATTATTATTTCTTTTTCTATTCATTAATTTTCCTGAGGAGGAGCCAGCCTTGGTAATACTGTCTGAAGTTGTTACAGGGCTGAGTAAGCCTTCACAAGGATTTTTCATTTAAAAGTGAGAAAACGGAATCAGAGGTAATACGTCTTATTCAGTGTCTTCTGTAAATGTGTCTTAATACATTAATCTGCGGGTAGAACTGAACCGCTGGTTTCAAGGCAGTGACATCGAATAAACCATTATTAAAACAATGTCTCTCTCAAGGAAAGCTTCATCAAGCTTTTCTTGTGCGAAAAGTTACATTAATAAAGACTTCATCTCCTCTAAATGTCTTTGTATTAGTATAACTCTGAAGACTAATAAAACTAGTTTTTTACATTGTACATATTTTGCACTGCGGTTAACGTGTTGCGCCATAACTTTCCTATTAAAGGTAAGACAAGAGCATATACACACACACTTGCTCTAAAAGGTCTACTGTATAGTCCTTGTGGCTTAGCGCTTCTTTTTGATTATAATAATAATAATCTAAAAGGTCTAACAGGAATACATTTGGGTACAAAGTATTTAAAACGTGTTATGCATTTATCTGTCACAAGTAAATTCAAGATACTTGCTTGGAATTTCCCGTATCGTATTGTGATTAATAATTAATAGAGACCATGACATATTATTGAAGTTACTGGACTGTATTATCTCTGTATGCTTCTGTAAGTGGACAGACAAGCATCCTGGTTTCAACAGTGTTTCCTCGACCTACGCTGTTTACGTAAGGTTAGGCTAGGTTAGGTTAGGTTACATTAGGTTAGGTTAGGTTAGGTTACATTAGGTTAGGTTACATTAGGTTAGGTTATATTAAGTTAGAAGAGTAAGACACCTGTGAAGCACTTGAGATTCATTATCGTTGAAACGTTCCGCCTACACGGTAGGCTTCTTCAGTCAAGTACAGAGGAGAATAAATATGGAGACAGCAGTAGTAGTGGGGAGGTGATCAGTCCACCACCCTTGAAATAGTTATTTTGTAGGTGGTCAGTCCCCTCATCCTGGAGTAGAGTTCAGCTCCATGGTCTAGCTAAGGGACTGACCACCTCAAGAACTACTATTTCAAAGTCGATGGAGTGATCGCACTATCTTTACCTTGCCATTACTCCTGCCGTCTCCCATATATATTCTCGTCTGCATTTTAAGAAGCCTATCGTGTAGGTGAAATATTCCAACAATATAGATACCCAACTGCTGCACATGTCTTATTCATGAACTTATTGGTACTGTATACCAGTTTCGTAATTATAGGTTAAATTTGGTTAGGTTAGGTTGGGTTAGGTTAGTTGGGTCAGGTTAGTTAGGTAACGTTAGATTGTCGTCTACCAATAATTAATTAACCAATAAAAACATACCACAAAGACAATAAATGAAATATAAGATAAAGGTTATAAAATGTTTTGAAGGGAGAACAGAGAACGACTCAGAGCGGACCAGAAGATACACAAACAAGCGCTGTTTAAGGTTGGACTGTCTGTCTTGGCAACAGTGAAATATAGATTGTTATTGAGAAGCTAGGCTGAGAAAGCGACTTGAATTCAGCGTTTAAAAAAAATATTCGACCAGGGCACAAGGTGCCAGTATCATGTACCTGATTTCTGTTACTTTTGCTCTCTCTCTCTCTCTCTCTTTACAAAGGGTTTTACAAGTTAGATTTATGTTCCTAACTTTATTTACAAGCTAAGAGCTGTTACCTACACGAGCTCATTTGAAAGCATCTCCAGTCTCTGTCTGTCTCTCTCTCTCTCTCTCTCTCTCTCTCTCTCTCTCTTCTCTCTCTCTCTCTCTCTCTCTCTCTCTCTCTCTCTCTCTCTCTCTCTCTCTCTCATACATAACGAGTTAATTACGTATCCCGGACGGTAGTGACAGCTTTTCTCCCCGCAAGGATTTCGTTTATAACTTAGGAACATCCTATTCGATCGGCTTCAAATTTTCAAACACTAGTTTACTGTAACTAGAGAAAGAGTCATACAACTATCTGCACGTACAGGTACTCTCAGGTAGATTTTATATACACCAATCCAGATTTTTGGTTTCTGTGATGGATATAATTACCCCCTATAGGCTTAGGCTGGTGCGAATTTGCTAATTTAATAACATATTTGAAATAACTTGCAGTTACGTGATTTCTTGTGATAACTCTAGAAAGCCTCTTCCGTACAGCTTCAGCGTAACACTGGAAGAGGGAGAGAGTTTTCTGCTTCTCTCTCCTTGACTCGTGCACACAGAAGGTAAACGATAGTCCTTAATCTATATAGAAGCAGACAGTTCTTTCTCAGCTGATAGTTTCGGTGTGGAATTTTATGCCATCTGTTATCTGCCATTCCCTTGTACTCCCATGAATCTTTATGCACTCCCTTTTACCCCCATGTACTCCCCCGTACCTCCATGTACTCCCTTGTACCAGTATGTGCTTCCTTGTACCAGCATGCACTCTCTTGAGCCCCCATGTACTCACTTGTACCTCCATGTACTCTCTTTTACCATCATGTACACCCTTGTACCACAGTGTACTCCCTTGTACCTCATGTACTCCCTTGTACCAACATGAACTCTCTTGAGCCTCGATGTACTCCCTTGTACCACCATGTACTCCCATGTACCACCATGTACTCCCATGTACCACCATGTACTCCCTTGTACCACCATGTACTCCCTTGTACCACCATGTGCTCCCTTGTATCACCATGTACTCCCATGTACCACCATGTACTCCCTTGTACCACCATGTACTCCCATGTACCACCATATACTCCCATGTACCATGTACTCCCTTGTACCACCATGTACTCCCTTGTACCACCATGTGCTCCCTTGTACCACCATGTACTCCCATGTACCACCATGTGCTCCCTTGTACCACCATGTACTCCCTTGTACCACCATGTACTCCCTTGTACCACCATGTACTCCCATGTACCACCATGTACTCCCATGTACTCCCATGTACCACCATGTACTCCCATGTACCACCATGTACTCCCATGTACCACCATGTACTCCCATGTACTCCCATGTACCACCATGTACTCCCATGTACCACCATGTACTCCCATGTACCACCATGTACCACCATGTACCACCATGTACTCCCAGGTACTCCCATGTACCACCATGTACTCCCAGGTACTCCCATGTACCACCATGTACTCCCAGGTACAACACAACTAGTTTCACTCCACATTCATAAAACTTTTAAGTATACGCCTCAACTTTAGCTTTCTCTTCATTAATTAAAAACTAAAGCCTGAATCAAAGCACTTAAAAAAAAACAAGTGCAATCGTGTTGCGGCTTCACTAC
>NC_069411.1:29730989-29808489 GCF_026875155.1 Cherax quadricarinatus
TTCTTTTTATTCGAATTTCCGAAATGCATATAATTGTGTTATATTAATTGGCTTAGGAGTTATTACATATTTTCGGGCACTATTTCCCGTAACGTGAAAGTCGGTCAAACTTTTCGTTGTCTACCAGAAAAATTCGTTGCGTCACGTCATTGACGGTGAACGAGGAAAGACAACCTTAACAACCCAAGTGTTGCCCATCGTGCCTATGTGCATGCTATATGTATACTCCAGGTATACATATAGCATGCACATAGGAGAAAGAAACTTGTGACGACGTTTCGGTTCGACTTGGGCCAATACCTGGACTATTTAATGGTCGAAGTCGGACCGAAATGTCCTCATGAGTTTCTTTCTTTGTGCAGGTTATTTGTGTGTTGTTCCAGTCGCAATATTGTGCCTTTTTATTCAATAATAATAATAATAATTTACTCAGTGATCAGTTTTCGTGAAGAAAAACACAAGTACTAAATAAAAAAAGAGTGAGATAATGAATGCGTGTGAGGTGTCTGTGCAAACAGAGAGAATATTTCAAGATAGGATTATCACCAGCACTGTCGAGGGTGGAGACACCTCACTGACGGTAAGAGAGAGTTGTTTGTGCTTTAAGCTGTGTGTGTGTGTGTGTGTGTGTGTGTGTGTGTGTGTGTGTGTGTGTGTGTGTGTGTACTCACCTAGTTGTACTCACCTAGTTGAGGTTGCAGGGGTCGATCCCAAGCTCCTGGCCCCGCCTCTTCACTGGTCGCTACTAGGTCACTCCCTGAACCATGAGCTTTATCATACCTCTGCTTAAAGCTATGTATGGATCCTGCCTCCACTACATCGCTTCCCAAACTATTCCACTTCCTGACTACTCTGGCTGAAGAAATACTTCCTAACATCCCTGTGATTCATCTGTGTCTTCAACTTCCAACTGTGTCCCCTTGTTACTGTGTCCAATCTCTGGAACATCCTGTCTTTGTCCACCTTGTCAATTCCTCTCAGTATTTTGTACATCGTTATTATGTCCCCCCTATCTCTCCTGCCCTCCAGTGTCGTCAGGTTGATTTCCCTTAACCTCTCCTCGTAGGACATACCTCTTAGCTCTGGGACTAGTCTTGTTGCAAACCTTTGCACTCTCTCTAGTTTCTTTACGTGCTTGGCTAGGTGTGGGTTCCAAACTGGTGCCGCATACTCCAATATGGGCCTAACGTACACGGTGTACAGGGTCCTGAACGATTCCTTATTAAGATGTCGGAATGCTGCTCTGAGGTTAGCTAGGCGCCCATGTGCTGCGGCAGTTATTTGGTTGATGTGCGCTTCAGGAAATGTGCCTGGTGTTATACTCACCCCAAGATCATTTTCCTTGAGTGAGGTTTGTAGTCTCTGGCCCCCTAGACTGTACTCCGTCTGCGGCCTTCTTTGCCCTCCCCAATCTTAATGACTTTGCACTTGGTGGGATTGAACTCCAGGAGCCAATTGCTGGACCAGGTCTGCAGCCTGTCCAGATCCCTTTGTAGTTCTTGCTGGTCTTCGATCGAATGAATTCTTCTCATCACCTTCACGTCATCTGCAAACAGGGACACCTCGGAGTCTATTCCTTCCGTCATGTTCACAAATACCAGAAACAGCACTGGTCCTAGGACTGACCCCTGTGGGACTCCGCTGATCACAGGTGCCCACTCTGACACCTCGCCACGTACCATGACTCGCTGCTGTCTTCCTGACAATTATTCCCTGATCCATTGCAGTGCCTTCCCTGTTATCCCTGCTTGGTCCTCCAGTTTTCGCACTAATATCTTGTGTGGAACTGTGTCAAACGCCTTTTTGCAGTCCAAGAAAATGCAATCCACCCACCCCTCTCTCTCTTGTCTTACTGCTGTCACCATGTCATAGAACTCCAGTAGGTTTGTGACACAGGATTTCCCGTCCCTGAAACCATGTTGGTTGCTGTTGATGAGATCATTCCTTTCTAGGTGTTCCACTACTCTTCTGTGTGTGTGTGTGTGTGTGTGTGTGTGTGTGTGTGTGTGTGTGTGTGTGTGTGTGTGTGTGTGTGTGTGCGCGCGCGCGCAGCAACGGTGTTAAGTGGCCGTTCACTTACGCTACTTACACTTCTCGGAAGTTCTTAGCAAGTGGCAAGATTCCTTAGCCTCCCACGAGGGTGCTAACGAGTAGCCAACCCGCTTATCTTCTTCCTGGCTCTTAGTTATTTCTTTTCACTTTTTTTTTTTTTTTTTTTTTTTTTTTTTTTTTTTTTTGAGAGAGAGAGAGAGAGAGAGAGAGAGAGAGAGAGAGAGAGAGAGAGAGAGAGTGAGAGTTCTAGTCTTGAATATTTTGCTAACCAATTTTCAGGTCGACGTGGCTAGTTTGTGAGCTCCATAGTTACTTTGTGGATGGTAGTGGCTTGTTTATTGTGCACTCCATAGCTACTTTGTGGATGGCAGTGGCTAGTTTATTGTGCACTATTGTGTGTGTGTACTCACCTAATTGTACTCACCTAATTGTTGTTGCAGGGTCGAGACTCAGCTCCTGGCCCCGCCTGTTCACTGATCGCTACTGGATCCTCTCTCTCTCTGCTTCCTGAGCTTTGTCATACCTCTTCTTAAAACTATGTATGGTTCCTGCCTCCACTACTTCACTTGCTAGGCTATTCCACTTGCTGACAACTCTATGACTGAAGAAATACTTCCTAACGTCCCTGTGACTCGTCTGAGTCTTCAGCTTCCAGTTGTGACCCCTTGTCCCTGTGTCCCCTCTCTGGAACATCCTATCTCTGTCCACCTTGTCTATTCCCCGCAGTATCTTGTATGTCGTTATCATGTCTCCCTTGACCCTTCTGTCCTCCAGTGTCGTCAGTCCGATTTCCCTTAACCTTTCCTCGTACGACATTCCCTTGAGCTCTGTGACTAGCCTTGTTGCAAACCTTTGTACTTTCTCTAACTTCTTGACGTGCTTGACCAGGTGTGGGTTCCAGACTGGTGCTGCATACTCCAGTATGGGCCTAACATACACAGTGTACAGTGTCTTGAACGATTCCTTATTAAGGTATCGGAACGCTATTCTCAGGTTTGCCAGGCGCCCGTATGCTGTAGCAGTTATTTGGTTGATGTGTGCCTCCGGTGACGTGCTCGGTGTTATGGTCACCCCAAGATCTTTCTCCCTGAGTGAGATCTGTAGTCTTTGTCCACCTAGCCTATACTCTGTCTGTGGTCTTCTGTGCCCCTCCCTAATCTTCATGACTTTGCATTTGGCATGGTTGAATTCGAGAAGCCAGTTTCTGGACCACGTGTCCAGCCTGTCCAGGTCTTTTTGGAGTCCCGCCTCATCCTCATCCGATTTAATTCTTCTCATCAGCTTCACATCATCTGCGAATAGGGACACTTTAGAGTCTATTCCTTCCATCATGTCGTTCGCATATATCAATAGCACTGGTCCTAAAATTGACCCCTGTGGGACCCCTCTCGTCACAGGCGCCCACTGTGATACCTCTTCACGTACCATGACTCGTTGTTGCCTCCCTGTCAGGTATTCCCTGATCTATTGCAGTGCCCTCCCTGTTATATGCGCCTGATCCTACAGCTTCTGCTCTAGTCTTTTGTGAGGAACTGTGTCAAAGGCCTTCTTGCAGTCCAGGAAAATGTAATCAACCCACCCCTCTTTCTCGTGTCTTACTTCTGTTACCTTGTCATAAAACTTCAGAAGGTTTGTGACACAGGATTTGCCTTCCATGAATCCATGCTGCCTTTCATTAATAATCTTGTTACGTTCCAGGTGTTCCACCACTCTCTTCCTGATAATCTTCGTGTGTGTGTGTGTGTGTGTGTGTGTGTGTGTGTGTGTGTGTGTGTGTGTGTGTGTGTGTGTGTGTGTGTGTGTGTGTGCGCGCAGCAAGGGTGTTAAGTGGCCGTTCACTTACGCTACTTACACTTCTCAGAAGTTCTTAGTAAGTGGCAAGATTCCTTAGCCTCCCACGAGGATGCTAACGAGTAGCCAACCCGCTTATCTTCTTCCTGGCTCTTAGTTATTTCTTTTCACTTTTTTTTTTTTGAGAGAAAGGGAGTTCCAGTCTTGAATATTTTGCTAACCAATTTTCAGGTCGAAGTGGCTAGTTTGTGGGCTCCATAGTTACTTTGTGGATGGTAGTGGCTTGTTTATTGTGCACTCCATAGCTACTTTGTGGATGGTAGTTGCTACTTTATTGTGCACTCCATAGCTACTTTGTGGATGGTAGTTGCTACTTTATTGTGCACTCCATAGTTACTTTGTGGACAGTAGTGGCTCGTTTATTGTGCACTCCATAGCCACTTCGTAGATTGTAGTGGCTAGTTTACTGTGCACTCCATATCCATCCACTTGACACTTCCGGCTACGTTAATATGCACTTGACATTCATACACATCCAGAGCATGTGGCAACATCTAGATGTTGCATCATCCAGAGAATGTGGCAACATCCAGAGCATGTAGTAACATCCAGAGCATGTAGTAACATCCAGAGCATGTAGCAACATCCAGAGCATGTGGCAACATCCAGAGCATGTAGCAACATCCAGAGAATGTGGCAACATCCGGAGCATGTAGCAACATCCAGAGCATGTGGCAACATCCAGAGAATGTGGCAACATCCAGAGCATGTGGCAACATCCAGAGCATGTAGCAACATCCAGAGCATGTGGCAACATCCAGAGAATGTGGCAACATCCGGAGCATGTAGCAACATCCAGAGCATGTGGCAACATCCAGAGCATGTAGCAACATCCAGAGCATGTAGCAACATCCAGAGCATGTGGCAACATCTAGAGCATGTGGCAACATCTAGAGCATGTAGCAACATCCAGAGCATGTGGCAACATCCAGAGCATGTGGCAACATCCAGAGCATGTAGCAACATCCAGATATGTGGCAACATCCGGAGCATGTAGCAACGTCCAGAGCATGTGCAACATCCAGAGCATGTGGCAACATCCAGAGCATGTAGCAACATCCAGAGCATGTGGCAACATCCAGAGCATGTGGCAACATCCAGAGCATGTGGCAACATCCAGAGAATGTGGCAACATCCGGAGCATGTAGCAACATCCAGAGCATGTGGCAACATCCAGAGCATGTAGTAACATCCAGAGCATGTAGCAACATCCAGAGCATGTAGCAACATCCAGAGCATGTAGCAACATCCAGAACATGTAGCAACATCCAGAGCATGTAGCAACATCCAGAGCATGTAGCAACATCCAGAGCATGTGGCAACATCCAGATAATGTGGCAACATATATGAAACGTCTTATTTTGTGAAATTATAAATTAGTCAGAGATGTAAACCTCTTATTACGTCTGGCATCGGTATATTTGACCTGAATCTTTCCAAAACCTGTTCCAAACGTGTGTATTTATAAATGCATACATGTTAAAGTGCATACATTATTGTATATACATGAATGTGTGTACATTCGTAAGTCAAATATTCAAATTTACACGTATTCATTCGTTCATTCAAGTTAAACTAATGATGCGTAACTTAGCTTAAATTACTTTCGGATTTAATTGATGCGAAGATATAGAAGATCAAGAAATTGACGTACTTTAATTCATACAAAAACTAACGTTGAAAGAGGAAGACGGGAAACATTTCCCATAAATGGAGAGAGGGAAGAGGCGCTTAACTGAAAGCTGAATAAGCTTTTGTTCGATACTCCTCACCTGGTAGATGAAGAGACGGCTGTCCCAGAGGGCTTAATTGGTAGTTTGCTTATATGATAATCCATACACGCTTGTTAAGTCACTTTACGATCGTCCATAGTCTTAATTGGTAGTTGGTTATATGATAATCCATACATGCTTGTTAATTCACTTTACGATCCCCCATACATGTTTAATTGGAGGGTGAGTGTGCGTCTAGGCATGCATGCCTAATTGGTAGTTAGGCAACTGATCGTGTAGTGTATCTGAGCTGTGATTACTCTCCGTTGTTCTCCCTGACAGTGGTGTGAGGTGGACGACCCTCACACACTGTGACTACACCTAACAGGTGAAAGGTTGTGATGTGTGGACGACCCTCACCTTCTGTGACTACACCTAACATGTAGTGTCTCCCTGTAAGATGTGTGTGTGAAGTCGGCGTTGTGAGGAATGCCTCCTTACATAATTTATATATAATACACACTTCGTCAATATTGTCACAAATTCAGGTACCTCTTACATCAGTACACTGAGTATTAAACACACTCGATATATTTCATAAACATACAAAAAAAGGGCATTCCTTACAACGTCACCTGTTGGATTTCCCCACGCAAGATGAGTTATCCAATGATTTGGCAATGCTAAATAACACCTGATTCTTTTCTGTAGTGTTGAAGGTATGTTTGCTGATTCAAAACAACGTCTTCTAGCCATGTGGCCTTAATGGTGAGTTCTCTACGTGTTCAATCCATGAGGTGAACGAGTTTGTTTCTATGCAAATCAAAAGCGTTTCTTGTGATTGTTAATTTTCATGCTTGCTTGTGTTCGAGGATTGTGGTGTGTAGGTTGTGTAATGTTTCACTAATGTATGGTCTGCCCCCACCCTCAGCATGGATCTTCCACATGGTTGATTCTGTGTTGTGGTCTGGTCATTCCTTGTGTAGTTTTAGATGTTACGACTTTCAAGTTGGTCTTCTGTTTTCTTAAACAGAAGACGCTTTATTATAAGAAGTACACAACGTTTCATTCACTTGTAATGAACTTTTCAGGTCCACAATGTTTACAACTTGAACGGAATGTCGTCTGCCTTTAATAGTAAAGATTCTTCTGTTTTTTAGTCTATCACTACTTGTCGGTTGTTACCACAATTTCACATAACGTAGCTTTGAGAGCTCAGGTAATGTCTTATACGCCGAAGGTCAGTAAAATGATGCAGTGGTTGTTGGCAGTGTGCTCCATGGGGTTATGGAGTATCTCGTGTGCTTTACGCCTGCAATCTGTAGTGAAGAAATGGGAAAACCTGAATTTGGAGAACAAGGAGTGTCTTTAAGTCCCTCTGGGTTACGTATTCAGTCAGCACACAGGAAGAAACTAGCGAGAACGTCATAAACCATACCACGGGCGGAGATAGAACCCGCTATCACAGAGTCTCACAACCGAGTTTTGAGACTCTCTGGCCGCGGGTTCTATCCCCAACCGTGGTATGGTTTGTTTGCAATCGTGTCATTACGATTTTGTGAATCATGAGAACGTCATGTTTAGTGCACTTTCCCTGATAGGAAAAGAAATGGACTAGAGCGTCTTTATTAAAGGATTTTCTCTATAGTTGAAACTTACGGTTAGTGTGTCTTCTGGTCCTTTTCGAGAGTGAACTGGAAGGAGGGTTCCAGTATACTGAGGCTGTCAAGTTTTCTGTGTTTTACACACGGTGTAGACCATACCTGACAGGTGAGAGATAATGGTTTGAAGCGAACGACCCTTATACACGGTGACGACCACACCTGACAGGTGAGAGATAGTTGCTTCAGGTTGACGACCCTTATACTCGGTGAAGACCACACTCGACAGGCGAGAGGTTGTGTTGTGAGGTAGATTATTATAAATTAGTTACAGAAGTTAGGACACCATCAGCAGAGCTCTGTTCCTGTGGCTACATTTAGGTAAATAAACAATAGGTTGTTACATTTAAAACCCCAAGACCCCTCAGGCGGCGTGTGACTCTTATATAGAGTAGGGTAGCAGCACACTGCGGGTATTCCCACCGTGTAACTTTTAAATAGAGTAGGGTAGTATCACAGTGCGGATGTATTAAACGACGTAAATTCTAAATATAAAAATTAAATTCCTCCCATAACTACCTATTCTACTTCTGCTCCACCTTCTTCTTTCCTGTTGTGTCCCTCCATCTCTGAAGAATAAAAAGGCACAATAACATGACTGAAACAATACACAAATAACCCACACACAGGAGACTGAAATTTTTTTGACGACGTTTAGGCCTGGTTTGGACCGAAACGTCGTCATAAGTTTGTCTCCTATGTGCGAGTTATCTGTGTTCTCTCCATTTTTTTCCTCCCCCCATTCTCGCTCCGTCACTGTTTTCCTTCTCTCCTGCTCCACTTCCGCTCCGGGGCTGGGCAGGCAGTGCGGGTCACCTGACTCCTGCTTCTGGTTTTCAGTTCCCGTCTCTTAATAACGGGTTTGATTAACGGAGGAGTCACATTAGGAGCGCACGTGTGAACACTCGAGCCTCTGATGAGAAATATGTTAGAGAACCTTCCCATTCACTGTGCTCACTTCCCACTTTTTCCTGCTCTCCTCCCAAACCCAACTGGACGTACTCCAGTAGCTGCAGCTCCTGAGTGAACGTCTTGCAGTAATATGCTGCAAGATCGGACGTCGCCTTTCATTCACTCTGTTAAGTATTGGACTCGTGATATGTCCGCCGTCAAGGGACATGTCAGCTACGCGATTCGTGCAAATTATCCCCGTATTACATAAACCTAGCCCCGTTGTACGTCAATGCATGGGGAAGGAATAGTGCAGAGTGAGGCATTAATTTCTAATGCAGTTACGTGTTAGAAATGAAAATCTGAAGCAAATCAGAAGTTATTCATAGGTGGTCACTTGAACACTAATATACCAATTTCTTCAATGGAAATGATAAATTAGGATATAAATAACCCAAAACTTAATCAAAGCTTCCATTCAACAGCATCAGCTTTTAAGCCAAACTGAAGAAATATTCCCTTGTTATCTTAGACCAATATCCTAAAAGGACCCCAGCATATTAAGGTTGAAATCGCTCAGACTTTGCATTTTCAAGATATCAGCGTTGAAAGGTGAAGCCAGTGAGATAAGCCAGGAAGAAATTATCGCATGAAACCCAGAATTTCAATTTTCCCAGTTTTTTTTTTCCATAAAAATAAAATTGGATGACAGTGCGTGTACCAGTGATGGCAGTGCCATATACTTCACTCAGCTACTTAAGCTTCACTATTCATCACTCCCTTACCTTCACTATTCATCAGTCAGCTACTTTATCTTCACTGTACTTCACTCGGCTATCTTTACTATATATCACCTGAGAGTGAAACTGACGAAAGAGTTTTTGCGAAGACGCTCAAAGCGCAGGTGAAAATGGATGACGGTTCTCTCGCCACCGTTACGGTTAAAGTTTTTTAAAACCTATCAGCACGACATGACAGAAGCTCACCTCCTGGAGGCTGCTGCCGGAGCCCCAAAATTTTTCGAGAAATTATTAAAGGACTTGATCAAGTTGTCGGTATTGTATACCGTTTTCAGAGTTTAGCACTTATTTATGATAATAATAATAATAATATACCGTTTTCAGCATACTAAAGAACTTTCTTCAGCTGTCATCATGGAACTCTCCCCCCGGACAACCCATAGCTGAGTTCTTCGATGGCAACTCAGTTGAAGAATGTAAGAAAGCTAATGACTCAGTGAGGAAGGCAGTTCTTTATTTTCCTACGATGGGTTTCGCACACCTGGATCTTCACCTCAGCAACATCGTCACAGAGACGGCTGCTCCCACAAGCTTGGACGGATCCCCTTCATAAATAAATCATACAAGAAACAAGACAGTGAATATTTTTGACAATCTTTTGATATATCTACAATCTGTGTAAAATTCATTTTTTTCTATTTTTTTTCTAAAAAAAATAATTATAAAAGTTCAAAATATTATTAAGAAAAAGAACAATGCAATGCAATTAGAAACATAATTTAAGATGAAGGGATTCACGTCAGGAGGTTCAGGGATTCGTGTGATTCGGAAATAGCTGATGGTTCCCTTAAATAGCATTTCATCATGTAATTATAAACCCGTGTTAGGAAACACTCCGCAGTTTCCTGGTGAATAAATCATCACTACCAGAAGAATTTTTTTTCCTATTAGATGAGTTCTTCGAGCAAGTATACTTGGATAGAAGAGCTGGATTTTAGAGGGACCTGCTTAGCATGGGCCCGTGCTGTAGTTCTCCTAAGTTCTTCTTCTGCTAGTGGGCCCTCACCTCCTATTGATGCCATCTCCATTCCATTCATCTCCCAGCAAGTACTGGGATTTTTTCTGGTTAAACTTCTAGATGGGTTGAGTCAGCAGAGATAGAAGGAAAACTTGCCCATACATTCCGCCAACAGTTGAGCGTGTTACTACCCAGCTCCGTATGACAGTCTCATAGAGGGAACAAAACTACTTAGGTTTCCCTGGCATATTCCATCATTTATAATAAGATGCATACACTAGGGAAGGAAATGTGTCAACCAGAGCCAGGGAACTTGAATAGAGCGATGAAATGTGTCAACCAGAGCCAGGGAACTTGAGCAGAGCGATGAAATGTGTCAACCAGAGCCAGGGAACTTGAGCAGAGCGATGAAATGTGTCAACCAGAGCAAGGGAACTTGAGGGATGAAATGCGTCAACCAGAGCCAGGGAACCTGAGTAGAGCGATGAAATGTGTCAACTAGAGCCAGGGACTTGAGTAGACGAGGGAAATGTGTAACAGAGCAGGGAATTAAGCAGAACGATAAAATTGTGTCACCAAGCCAGGAACTTGAATAGAGCGATGAAATGTGTCAACCAGAGCCAGGGAACTTGAGTAGAGCGATGAAATGTGTCAACCAGAGCCAGGGAACTTGAGAAGAGCGAGAATGTGTCAACCAGATCCAGGGAACTGATAGAGCGATAAAGTGTAACCGAGCCAGGAAACTTGAGCAGAGCGATGAAATGTGTCAACCAGAGCCAGGGAACTTGAGCAGACCGATGAGGATATCGTCTTGTATTTCACTGTGCTCAATATGACTTTAGTAACTATGAAAACATAGTTTTCCCGTGTAATGGTTTATAGTTACTATTACATGAGAAAAACTTTTCCGGCATGGACTGATTTTAAGTGGAAGGGGGAGGGTTGATCAAAGGATGAGGGGAGGCGGAGAGAGAGAAAATATCGAAAGGTTGTACCCAGGGATCTATGAGGCTGGGAGGGAGCAGCCAGCCATGCAGCCAGCCATTCATCCCGCGGGCAGCATCAGCACAATCAAAAATTATTTCGTTTTGGGTCCCACTTCTACCGATGTGAGATCTGGGGCGTGTGGAAATTTGTGTGGATGGACCAGATGGAACCTTGGGCGGTTAAATCCTGGGGGTGGCATGAGGTCCACTTTAAGCGCTTTAAATTTTGGGCCCGCCATACCCATCTGAGTGGTTTAGACCCCTCAAGGAAGGTTACTGACACTGGAGAGAGGTTTGATCAGGTACTTGGATCTGTCTCCAGTTCCTGAATTAAGCCTGAATACCTTCCAACTCCCACAGGTTTACATAATCGTAGGGTTTTAGCGCTCCCCCTTGTTATAAATGTGAGTGGTAGAATTATATACACTTTGATGGTTTGGGATTGGCCAGGGTAATTGATAGTTACAGTGATTTTAAATTTACAACTTAGTCTGTTTCCGTGGGGGATAATTTTGGGGCCCGAAGCTTGATTGTTATGGAGGCCTGAAGCTTGATTGTTTTGGGGCCATGAAGCTTGATGTTAGGAGGCCTGAAGCTTGATTTTATGGGGCCTGAAGCTTGTTTGGAGGGGCCTTGAAGTTTGATTGTTATGGAGGCCTGAAGCTTGATTGTTATGGGGCCCTGAAGCCTTGATTGTTATGGAGCCCTAAGCTTGATTGTTAGGAGGCTGAGCTTGATTGTTATGGAGGCCCTGAAGCTTGATTGTTATGGAGGCCCTGAAGCTTGATTGTTATGGAGTCCCTGAAGCTTGATTGTTATGGAGTCCCTGAAGCTTGATTGTTATGAAGGCCATGAAGCTTGATTGTTAAGGGGGCCCGAAGTTTGATTCTTATGGAGGCCCTGTGCTTGTTTGTTATGGGGCCCTGAAGCTGATTGTTATGGAGACTGAAGCTTGATTTTAGGGGCCATGAAGGATTGTATGGGGCCTGAAGCTTGATTGTTATGGAGGCCCTGAAGCTTGATTGTTATGGGGTCCCTGAAGCTTGTTATGGAGGCCCTGAAGCTTGATTGTTATGGAGGCCATGAAGCTGATTGTTAAGGGAGCCGAAGCTGGGATTGTAAATGGAGGCCTGAAGCTTGATTGTTATGGGGGCCTGAAGCTTGATTGTTATGGAGGCCCTAAAGCTTGATTGTTATGGGGCCTTTGAATTGTTATGGGGCCTGAAGCTTATGTTATGGAGCCCTGAAGCTTGATTGTTTGGGGGCCTGAAGCTTGTTTTATGGGGACCCTGAAGATTGTTATGGGGGCCTGAAGCTTGATTGTTAAGGGGGGCCTGAAGCTTGATTGTATGGAGGCCTGAGCTGGGAATTGTTATGGGGCCCTGAAGCTGATATAATTATGGGGCCCTGAAGCTTGATTGTTTATGGGGCCCTGAAGCTTGGGATTTTTTATGGGGCCCTGAAGCTTGATTGTTATGGGGGCCCCTGAAGCTTGATTGTTATGGGGCCTGAAGCTGATTATGGCCCTGAAGCTGATTGTTATGGGGGCCTGAAGCTTGATTGTTATGGCCCTGATGCTTGATGTTATGGGGCCCTGGAAGCTTATTGTTATGGGGGCCCTAAAAGCTTGATTGTTATGGGGCCCTGAAACCCTTGATTTAGGGGCCCTGAAGCTTGATGTATGGGCCCTGAAGCATTTTAGGATGTTATTTTATGGGCTGCTTATTGTTATGGAGGCCCTGAAGCTGTTGTTATGGGGCCCTAAAGTTGATTTTATGGGGCCCTGAGCTGAAGTTATTGGCCGGCTTGATGAGGGCCTGAAGCTTGATTTATGGGGCCCTGAAGCTTATTTTCCCTGAATTAATGGGGCCCCTGAAGCTTGAGTTATGGGGGCCCTGAAGCTTGTTGTTATGGGGGCCCTGAAGCTTGATTGTTATGGGGCCCTGAAGCTTGATTGTTATGGGCCTGAAGATTGGGGGCCTGAAGCTTGATATGGACCTAAGTTTGGGTGAGTTGTTTATGGGGGCCCTGAGCTTGATTGTTATGGGGGCCTGAAGCTTGATGTTATGGGGCCCTGAGCTTGATTGTTATGAGGCCTGAAGCTTGATATGGGCCTGAACTGATTGTTATGGGGCCTGAAGCTTGATTTTATGGGGGCCTAAAGCTTGATATGGGGGCCCTGAAGCTTGATTGTTATGGGGGCCCTGAAGCTTGATATAGGGACCCTGAAGATTATGGGGGCCCTGAAGCTTGATTGTTATGGGGGCCCTGAAGCTTGATTGTTATGGGGGCCCTGAAGCTTGATTGTTATGGGGCCCTGAAGCTTGATTGTTATGGGGGCCCTGAAGCTTGATTGTTATGGGGGCCCTGAAGCTTGATTGTTATGGGGCCCTGAAGCTTGATTGTTATGGGGGCCCTGAAGCTTGATTGTTATGAGGGCCCTGAAGCTTGATTGTTATGGGGGCCCTGAAGCTTGATTGTTATGGGGCCCTGAAGCTTGATTGTTATGGGGGCCCTGAAGCTTGATTGTTATGGGGGCCCTGAAGCTTGATTGTTATGGGGGCCCTGAAGCTTGATTGTTATGGGGGCCCTGAAGCTTGATTGTTATGGGGCCCTGAAGCTTGATTGTTATGGGGGCCCTGAAGCTTGACTGTTATGGGGCCCTGAAGCTTGAGTGTTATGGGGCCCTGAAGCTTGATTGTTATGGGGGCCTGAAGCTTGATTTATGGAGGCCCTGAAGCTTGATTGTTATGGAGGCCATGAAGCTTGATTGTTATGGGGCCCTGAAGCTTGATTGTTATGGAGGCCCTGAAGCTTGATTGTTATGGAGGCCCTGAAGCTTGATTGTTATGGGAGGCCCTGAAGCTTGATTTTTATGGGGGCCCTGAAGCTTGTTTTATGGGCTGAGATTGTTATGGAGGCCTGAAGCTTGATTGTTATGGGGCCCTGAAGCTTGATTGTTATGGGGCCCTGAAGCTTGTTTTTATGGAGACCTGAAGATGTTGGGGGCCTAAAGCTTGATTGTTATGGAGGCCCTGAAGCTTGATTGTTATGGGGGCCCTGAAGCTTGTTATGGGGCCCTGAAGCTTGATTGTTATGGGGGCCCTGAAGCTTGATTGTTATGGGGGCCCTGAAGCTTGATTGTTATGGGGGCCCTGAAGCTTGATATAGGGACCCTGAAGATTATGGGGGCCCTGAAGCTTGATTGTTATGGGGGGCCCTTTGAAAGGGCCCTTTGAAGATTATGGGGGCCCTGAAGCTGATTGTTATGGGGGCCCTGAAGCTTGATTGGGGTTATGGGGGCCCTGAAGCTTGATTGTTAATGGGGGCCCTGAAGCTTGATGTTATGGGAGCCCTGAAGCTTGATTGTTATGGGGGCCCTGAAGCTTGATGGGGGTTTGGGGCCCTGAAGCTTGATTTTATGGGGGCCCTGAAGCTTGATTGTTATGGGGGCCCTGAAGCTTGATTGTTATGGGGGCCCTGAAGCTTGATTGTTATGGGGCCCTGAAGCTTGATTGTTATGGGGGCCCTGAAGCTTGATTGTTATGGGGCCCTGAAGCTTGATTGTTATGGGGGCCCTGAAGCTTGATTGTTATGAGGGCCCTGAAGCTTGATATGGGGGCCCTGAAGCTTGATTGTTATGGGGGCCCTGAAGCTTGATATAGGGACCATGAAGATTATGGGGGCCCTGAAGCTTGATTGTTATGGGGGCCCTGAAGCTTGATTGTTATGGGGGCCCTGAAGCTTGATTGTTATGGGGGCCCTGAAGCTTGATTGTTATGGGGACCCTGAAGCTTGATTGTTATGGGGGCCCTGAAGCTTGATTGTTATGGGGCCCTGAAGCTTGAATGTTATGGGGACCCTGAAGCTTGATTGTTATGGGGGCCCTGAAGCTTGATTGTTATGGGGGCCCTGAAGCTTGATTGTTATGGAGGCCCTGAAGCTTGATTGTTATGGAGGCCCTGAAGCTTGATTGTTATGGGGGCCCTGAAGCTTGATTGTTATGGGGGCCCTGAAGCTTGATTGTTATGAGGGCCCTGAAGCTTTATAGGGGGGCCCTGAAGCTTGATTGTTATGGGGGCCCTGAAGCTTGATATAGGGACCCTGAAGATTGTTATGGGGGCCCTGAAGCTTGATTGTTATGGGGGCCCTGAAGCTTGATTGTTATGGGGGCCCTGAAGCTTGATTGTTATGGAGGCCCTGAAGCTTGATTGTTATGGGGGCCCTGAAGCTTGATTGTTATGGAGGCCCTGAAGCTTGATTGTTATGGGGCCCTTTGAAGCTTGATTGTTATGGGGGCCCTGAAGCTTGTTTTATGGGGGCCCTGAAGCTTATTGTTATGAGGGCCCTGAAGCTTGATTGTTATGGGGGCCCTGAAGCTTGATTGTTATGAGGCCCTGAAGCTTGATTGTTATGGGGGCCCTGAAGCTTGATTGTTATGGGGGCCCTGAAGCTTGATTGTTATGGAGACCCTGAAGCTTGATTGTTATGGGGGCCCTGAAGCTTGATTTTTATGGGGGCCCTGAAGCTTGATTGTTATGGGGGCCCTGAAGCTTGATTGTTATGGGGGCCCTGAAGCTTGATTGTTATGGGGGCCCTGAAGCTTGATTGTTATGGGGGCCCTGAAGCTTGATATGGGGACCCTGAAGATTGTTATGGGGGCCCTGAAGCTTGATTGTTATGGGGGCCTTGAAGCTTGATTGTTATGGGGGCCCTGAAGCTTGATTGTTATGGGGCCCTGAAGCTTGATTGTTATGGGGCCCTGAAGCTTGATTGTTATGGGGCAGTTTGGGGGGAAGTTTGATTGTTATGGGGGCCCTGAAGCTTGATTGTTATGGGGCCCTGAAGCTTGATTGTTATGGGGCCCTGAAGCTTGATTGTTATGGGGGCCCTGAAGCTTGATTGTTATGGGGGCCCTGAAGCTTGATTGTTATGGGGGCCCTGAAGCTTGATTGTTATGGGGCCCTGAAGCTTGATTGTTATGGGGGCCCTGAAGCTTGATTGTTATGGGGGCCCTGAAGCTTGATTGTTATGGGGGCCCTGAAGCTTGATTATGGGGGCCCCTTCGCAACCAACAACATTTACTGTACATATTTTCATAACTTTTTAATTTTTATTTTAACTATTATTTTTCATTGAATTACACTACATTAGTAATATTTAAAAAAAATCCTTCTCATATAGTAGATCCAAAATTTTTAAGCAATGTGGATCAAAGTCTCTTGTGGGCCCCTCTGGGATTAGGGGCCCTGAAGCTTTTTAAGCTTCATTAATTTCATAGTAGATCCGCCCCTGGGTTACAATCGTAACTTGATAATACAGACATGAATTCAGTCACAAATGTGGGGTGGTTACCTGTAGTCGTTTCCGCGGGGGGTCGCCGCCCCCAACGACTCTGTCCCTTCCCTACTCCATTCACTCTTCTCGCTTCTTTTCAGTAATTATCGTTTGCTATAATACCATCCACGAGTCTACTTACCTCCAGTAGAGAGTTGAGGAAGAGCGTAGAATGAGGTAGATCATCAGGAGCATTACTGATCATTATCATTATCTATCATCTAATTCTTTATCATGATCATCATCTTTTACTTCTTCTTCGTCTTCCTCTTCCGTAAATAGTTCCTTGCAAAAGGTCATTAACAAGAGTCTAGGAGAGAACTGATTACTATCAGTCAAGAAACTGTCCCTAAAATAGTGATCCAGGAAAACTGTTAGAGAGAGAGTAAGAAGAGGGGGAGAGAGAGAGAGAAGAGAGAGAGAGAGAGAGAGAGAGGCCTCTCAGTGGATAAATATATAATGTTGTGCCGAATAGGTAAAACTGGTCAATTGGCAAGAACTCGTTAAAAATTAAATCCTTTCTAAAATTTTCTCTTATACGTTTAAAGATATATTTTTTCATTTATGTTAATGTAACAAAAATAACGATTTTGTACCAAAACAACCTTAGGAAACTTACCTAACCTTATTATAACAAGCGCAATTTAATTTAGCTTAATCCAACTAAATATATTTTATATAAATTTGCAAAGCTTTAATAATAACCACAATAGATTTTTTTTTTCTTTAGAATCAGAACGATTTTTGCGAAATTATTGCGTACACAAATTTTTGCTCGCCCTATTAGGCAAGAAGTGCGTTGCTATTTAAGCCAAAATCGCAAGTTTTACTTATTCGGCACGATATATATTATATATATATATATATATATATATATATATATATATATATATATATATATATATATATATATATATATATATGTCGTGCCGAATAGGCAGAACTTGCCATCTTATCCTAAATAGCAACGCTCATCTTGCCATATAGTTCAAGTGAAAATTTGTGTATGCAATAATTTCGCCAAAATCATTCTGAACCTAACGAAAAAAATATATTTCACTGTTTGTTTAGTATTAAATTACTGTAAACAAATCTAAAATATATTTAGTTGGGTTAGGCTAAAATAAATTGCTCTTGTTATAATAAAGTTAGGTAAGTTTTCTAAGATTCTTTTGGCGCAAAATTTAAAATTTTTACATTAACATTAATGAAAAAAATATATCTTTAAACGTATAAGAGAAAATTTTAGAAAGGACTTAATTTTAAATGAGTTCTTGCTAATTGACCAGTTTTACATATTCGGCACAACATTATATATATTATATATATATATATATATATATATATATATATATATATATATATATATATATATATATATATATAACCTCTCAGTGGATATACTCCATCCGCACAAAAAACAACGATGCTTGAGAGGCCTGAGCTTGCTACCATCTGCAGCTCATAAGACTGCCATCCCCACGAGCCCCTTTGAGGCGGGGTAGATAGCAGACCAGAGGCCTAGCTTCTCCCTACGAGCCCCGTGAGGGCGGGGAATGTAGCTAGGCCTGGGGACACTTGGTCCCTAAGATGAGGAGGTACTTGTACCTCCTCCCATGGGAGACTTAAGTCTCGAGACACTCCCCAGATAGGGAGCCAAGGCCGGGTCACCACTACTTGGAAAAGACCAGGGCCGGGAGAATACCGGCGAAAAAAAAAAAAAAAAAAAAAAGATGCTTGACCCACGAGAATTTACCGTTTTTCTTTTTTAATATATGAAAACGATAGTTAAGAAACATGATCCGAGGATGTAAACATAAGGAAAAATGCGTCAGTTCGACATGCTGATAACTTATAAAGAAAAGATTAGCCCACGATAGTGCCAGCGGTTACCCCACATTTACATGTCTTTAAACACCGTAGTGGCGGCGCCACTGAACGGGTCGTCTATGACATGAGACTCCTATCAGGGTTCGTTACCTGACGAGTAATCTAAGAAGCTAACAAAAATATATGTTATGAGAGATAAGTGGCGTCTGGTACCTAGGAAATTCTGAGCTAGATAGTGAATGAAGGTGTACGTCTCACTTGTCGCCTTAATGAATCCACACTGAATAAGAATGAACCTCTTTTATCAGAGCTTTATATACATACATACATACATATAATATATATATATATATATATATATATATATATATATATATATATATATTATAATAATATATATATATAAAAACGTCTGTGTGTGTAATATTCGCTAAGCAGTCACCTATTTGATTGTCTTTAGACACTTACCTCAACCCTCATATCAATCGTATTGGTGTTACCCCAGTAGGTTTAGCGCTTGGTTTTAATTATAATAATCGTATTGGTGTTGTTCTTGGTCGTACTGCGCCTAATCCGCACTATACCATGGTCTGCTTTGCCGTAGATCGAAGGGGAGGACTGATAGGTATATAGAGGCGATTTGGGGTATTCACCATTTGTTTACCAAGCAGATGGTCCAGACCCTTGGAAAGCCGCTCCAAGGCACAGAGAGATTAACATCATTAAGAGAAGCCTTGCACCAGCCAGATGCCCAGAGATAAGTTAGCCGCCTCAACTATGCAGATCTGTTAGCAGTCAAAAGCGTCCAAAAGGTATTACCCAGCATCCCTGGATCAAGGGCACGCAGCTGCTGTGGGACTACACATGGTTTAGATCGCTAATTCATAAAGAATAATTGGGAGTAATTACTGATAATTGTCAATTTAAAGTAATGAGCGTCTAAAATCCACTAATATAAGTCTGTCGGTAGGTAAAAATCTGGTATTATTTTACAGCCTCCAAATACGTTCTAGACACATTAAGTCTATTTATAGTACCTTCGCCATTAAATTTCATAGAGTTTTAGTTTCCCCCCCCCCAAAAAAAATATTAACGGCACTTTATAATTTGTGCATAATTTTATATAAGTGAAGGTGTGCTAATACCAACAGGTTGTTGGAATGAGACGCGTGTGAGCAATCACGATGTTCATTAACTAGCATACTGGGCCAGTACGTCTCCGACAGTGCTCTGGTGCTCTCTCCTCCTGACTCACACCAAAACATTAAACTCTTAAACCTAAGAGCATAAGAAAGGAGGAGCGCTCACCGGGCTTGCCGGCCCATGCTAGGCGGGACACATGTTATCACTCGATGTAGACTATATAACCCATAGACTATCATACTTACTAGGTACGTGATCAAGACTAATTTTGGTTGGAATGTTGTATGAATAAAGGACTCCAACTGCATTTCTATCTTTTTCACCGACACGGCTGCTGGGACAGATCCTTTAGGTACCCCACTTGTTACTGGTGACCACTCTGATGCTTCGTCTAGCACCTTAACTCTTGCTTTGAGGTCCTACTGCGTTAGGAATAAAAGTTATGTGAATCACGAGGTTTTATTAGGAAAACGTTTCGCTCGGAGAGCTTTTTAAAGTCATAACTTGAGAAAAAGTGAAACGTTGTACCGATAATGACTTAATATAAGCTAGCTTTATTACAAGGTCTTAAACTATGTTTTTTTCTTGGCTGAGTTGGGGATAGGGATGCCACATAACCGATTATAACACACTAGAACGAAAAATAAATCTGAGATAAAGGCGATAAAAAAAAAAAAAGATAGAGATACCCAAGTCAGATTTTCACTGTCGAAGATGTTTTCATCTCCCCCTCCCAAAATTTCACTGTATTTACAACAGTGAAATGATGACTGTGATTAGGAGGACGGATTGCCTATTGTATCGTTTTTTAAAATCAAATCTTGCTTACAGCAATTCCACTTTTAGTTTTGGTCATGTAACCAGCTTGGATAGGTCATGTAACCACTGTACCTAAATTAGTGACCACCACTTAAGCATTTAACGATTTGCGCGCTGAGTGGGGGTCATTAGCGAGTACTAATTAATAACAGGTTCGCTGGCCCAAGTTATTAATTACGGTTCGTGGTGGAAAATTTGTACAAGGCATATATAATCACTTATTTCGAAATTAGTTTTGCTCCCTTTTTATACCTTGAAGTTGCTCGGCGCCTCAAGGAAGGTGAACTGATGCTACAAAGGCTCTTGATGGAGGGAGATGAAGCTAAACCCCCCCTTTCCATACCATGAGGCAAATCCCCACGAGTTTACCGCTTCACAATAATAATAATAATAATAATATGGCAATGATGATAATAACAGCAATAATAATAATAATGATATTTATTATTAATATTATTATTATTAAGTTCATAAGATTTGGGCCACTTTTTTCTTCAATTTATGATGAATACGTCTGCACACTTGTGGAGAAACTAAATGATGGTCAATTTGTTTTTCTTTTGAGTAGCCCTAGCCTTGGTGTGTGCGTGCGTGCGTGTGCGCGCGCATGTGTGTGTGTGTGTGTGTGTGTGTGTGTGTGTGTGTGTGTGTGTGTGTGTGTGTGTGTGTGAATTTACATCAGCAACTCTATAATTAACCCACTGTCTCTCCAGCCTAGCACATATTTCCATCTCTTTACCTATCATCTTACCCACTTAATTACCTCATTGTTCTGCCCGCCTCGTCTTCCAGTGTTCACCTCGACTGCAGCACAAACATAAGCAAGACATTCACCAGAGTTCGTAAAGTATTCCAACATGTCTATTATAATTAACTATGACGCATTATCGTAATTATTATTTTTTATTATAATTACTATTATTATTAGTAGTAACAGTAGCAGCAACAGTGGTGATAGTAATAGTGATAGCTGAAATATTATAATTATTATTACTATAATTATTATTATAATGAATAAATGCCGTTGGAGTTATTCAGTACTTGAGGAATAGGAGGTAATAAGCTTTAGTCCATGGAAGAGGAAGGGCGCTCCTAGTTCATGGATCAAGAGCCCTTCCCCTACGTCATGCCACTCCTTCCTCCCTCCCTCCCTCCCTTGAAGGGTATCTATAGCACCTCACAAGCCACATGTTGATACATATAGATAAAAATTAGATTCGGTGACGTTTACTTTCAATTAAGTGTGGTACAAACATTGTATAGCACATACCTTTATATGTGACGTTTCGCTCTGTTTAAAGCGAATTGTTGACGAGTCATAATGTAGTGTTTTTATCGCATTTCTCTATGGCTAGTCTAAGCACGCTTATAACATGAAGCCTCATGTGACCACAACGTTTTGATCATGGAGGGATATTATGTTTGATGAAGCTTACACTGAGAGAAACGTCATGCGGAAGACTTAATAAGCTCTTAAGCATCTTTACATTACCCACATTCGTCAGCACTCTGCCTTCCAACCCACTTTTTGTAACAAGTAGCAAGCTAAGCGATGTAGCGCCTCAGCCTGTGATGGCTGTTGTGTGCTTGTTTCTGCTGGACAAGTCACTCTTTTGTGACGCCCTCTCTGCTGCTGTTTCTCAAAAAAAAAAAGAAATTCTGTCGAATTAATGTGTGGGTATAATATTATATATAATAATATATATATATATATTATATATATATATATAATATATATATATTTAATTCAGTTGTAAGGTAATTTGTATTAAAATATCTCAGGTTTGTTAATGTAATTCAATCGTTACGGCAATCTAATTATTTTAAGGTAATTAGCTTGTATTAAAATGCTCCCCTCGTGTCATTTAATCTGTGTTAAATAATTTCTCTCGTGCTAGGTAATCTCTCGAGTGTAAAAAAAAATTATATTACAAAACTCAGTATTATCATTATAAGACGTATTTTACAACTATAATGCTGACCTCTGGTCTAACTCTTGGACATGCCCTACTTTCACAAATGGGTCTCGCTCACCTATGACGGTACCTTCAACTGCTGCACTTCTGTTATACCTCCGGTTTATAAGTGATCATCGTTCTACCTCTGCTTCAGGTTCATCAAGGCTGAGGGACTGATTATCTCATCTTTCACTGTCTCCAGCATGTAATCTCTGTCGAAAAGAAAACGAGACACGAATGCAGTAAAATGTAATACTTTATTGACACGTTTCGCCCACACAGTGGCATTTATTAAGTCACAAGTGTGTGTGTGTGTGTGTGTGCGTGTGTGTGTGCGTGTGTGGGGTGTTGTGTGTGGTGTGTTTGCGTGTGTGTGTGTGTGCGTGTGTGTGGTGCGTGTGTGGTGTGGTGTGTGTGTGTGTGTGTATCCGTGTGGTTTTGTGCGTTGCGGTGCGTGTGTGTGTGTGTGTGTGTGCCGCTGTTCTTGGTGTGTTTGGTGCTTCGTGCTGTGCTTATGTGCTTGCGTGGAATGTGTATGGATTGTTGTAGTGGCGTGTGTGGTTTGTGCGCGCTCCGCGTGTGTGGTGGAAACATTTAACAAAGAATGACCTTTACTGCATTGTGTCTTTTTAAATAATGTCGTATTTTAACTGTCAGTATCCATAACATTCTGTGTCGCACTTGCAATGCCTAGTTGGAACGTCTTATAATGTCCCCGGGTTCCCATCTCAGTTTATTATCAATTTCTCTTTACTTCATATTTTAAAATCTATAACTTTCCTCTGATTTCCTGGTTCAAACTTGTCATGAACCTGTGTTCAACTTGTCTTCATGCAAACGAAGTTCCCGTTTCCACCTGTACCCTGGAACCCTTGGGCAGACCGGTCAGCGGGGCGGGTCCTGAATACCTCCATTCAAGTCGGATGTAATTCTGAGGTTCCTCTGCTCATAGAGGGCAGGTTTTTATGACGCTCTTAGTAGACACAAGTTCTCTAATTAACCCTGCTATATGTTAGTCAGGTTCTCTAATGAACTCTCCTAATTACTGGCACAGGCTCATTAGCTCATCATTTATCTTCCCTGAGAGAATGAAGTACAGTTTTGTACTTCCAATTTAAGCAAGGAAGAACCGACTTCCTAAGTTTCTAAACCAGTCTAAGGTGCTGGTTGCCCGAGTTTTACAAGATCAAACCTATTATCCAGGTCTGTTGTATTCTGAGAGCGAGAGAGAAAGACAGAGACACACACACACACACACACACACACAACACACACACACACACACACACACACACACACACACACACACACACAGAATGAGACAGAAAAACCAGACAGACTAACGGAATTAATATTAATTACAAAGCTTAAATCAATTTGAGCGTCAGTTTAGTAAAGAAGAAGGAATAATACAAGACAGCGAGTGTATGCCGCCAGATAACATTTAAGTTCCGCCAAATACGGCGCTTCTGGAAGAACAGTGTCCGATTCCTTGTCCGACATCACTGTGTTCGACACGCTGCATTGAAACCAAGGTGGCGGCATCCTAGCCAGAGCCCCTCGCTATCATATCTTTGTCTTTGCTGTCATTGTTCTTCGAGAGTTAAATGGCGATGCTCTGGGGTTTTTTTTCTCTTCTCCATCCACCCGAGGAGGTTTGAGAGTCTTTCGTAAAGCCTGGCCCACGGCCGGGCTCCGGGTGTAGGAAGACTCTCGGAACTACTTAAAGGTATATCAAAGTTAATAACACGCGTGGCTACCACTTAGAGCTGAGTTTGTTTCTAATTATGTTTTTCTCGGGTTTCCTATCCGTCCAATTTCTTCTGCGGGTCGTCAGGTGTGGAAATGTGTATATAGGTCCTGTGTGAAGATGTATACGTTGTTGGCTACATGTGGAAATGTATACTCACAAGTCATAGGTAAGGATGTATACTCACGGATCAGGTATTGATGATGTATACTCGCAAATCAGGTATTAAAATGTATCATTTGAGACTAAATCAGTCATAAATACCTTTGATAAATGTGTACCAGTTGGTGAGTGTGTGGCAGTTGGTGAGTGTGTGGCAGTTGGTGAGTTTGTGGCAGTTTGGTGAGTGTGTGGCAGTTGGTGAGTGTGTGGCAGTTGGTGAGTGTGTGGCAGTTGGTGAGTGTGTGGCAGTTGGTGAGTGTGTGGCAGGTGGTGATTGTGTGGCAGGTGGTGAGCGTGTGGCAGGTGGTGAGCGTGTGGTAGATGGTGAGTGTGTGGGAAGTGATTGGTTTCAGGGAAAAATTTTGGGAACACTAAGTGTGTGTGGCTGCCCAATTCTAACTGATAGTTACACTGTGGGAGCATCAGCAAAGTGTGTTGAGATTTCTCGGTTCTGGTATCACTCTGTGTGTGACTATACCTCTTCTGTTGCTGTAATAGTTTCAAGAAAGTGCCAAAATTGTATGGTCATACAGCGCCACAATGTTTTATACGATAGCGGAAAGAAAACAGTTACTTTCCCTGTCACATTACATCACACAGGATGGGTTTTCCGTCCCGTCATGCAGGTTGGGTTACAATCACGAGGTAATAAAAGGAATCTTTCAGCATGGGACAGAAAACTTCAGAGGAACACTGAGGGCATGTATTTTCGTCAGCTACGGTAACTTCAGGGATTTCCTTCCAGTAGCTCTGGAGTCGCTGTTACTCGGGAATTACCACCTATCTCTAGGGAGTTCGTGGAGAAAAGGAGATATTACCTTACTACTCAAAGTTCAACCTCATCATTACCCCAGTCCCATCGCTATCTCCCGTCCCTCCAATCACCATCACCCCTTCCAATCACTAACTCTTCCCCCCTCCTCCCCATCACCCGTGTTCACCCTGTACATTATCTGGGCTGATCTGTCTGCCTGGTGGTGCTCGCTGCCAAAAATAGTTCACATATTTGTTTAACATTTACTTGTCATGTTAAGGCCGAGGAGAGCCATGTCATCGTGTAGTAAAAACCTGAACTGCTTTAAATTGTTGTTTGAAGGGAAGACAAGTGTGTGTGTGTGTGTGTGTGTGTGTGTGTGTGTGTGTGTGTGTGTGTGTGTGTGTAAGATTTTAACCATTGTGTGGGCGATAGTCACCCCATACTCATCCTACGGACGGTAGTCACCCCATATTCATCCTATGGGCAATAGTCACCCCATACTCATCCTACGGACGGTAGTCGCCCCATATCCGTCCTATGGACGGTAGTCACCCCATACCCATCCTATGGACGATAGTCACTCCATACCAATCCTATGGACGGTAGTCACCCCATACCCATCCTATGGACGGCAGTCACCCCATATCCATCCTATGAGCAATAGTCACCCCATACTCATCCTATTGACGGTAGTCACCCCATATCCATCCTATGGACGGCAGTCACCCCATACCCATCCTATGGACGGTAGTCACCCATACCCATCTTGTGGACGGTAGTCAAAAGATTACAGAAGCACATAATGGGTTCAGGGATTGGTCTCCATTGTGTATATAATCATACCAGGACTTGCTTGAAGGATACCTGAAGGATGCTTCTAGGGATGAACGCCCCTGCGGTCTGGTTCCACTCATTGCTTGCTGTGCCTTCTGTCTAACACAAACTGTACACCTTTAATAAGCCCCTCACTTTAACGTCTCCCTCACTTAAATACAACCCCCCTCCTCACTTTGATGCAGCTGGAGGGTTCTTGATCAAAGGAATTATATCCGACCTCCACTTCCTTTGATCAAATCTGATTAATCCCCCTAAACAGTGTACCTTACAGCCTTGACCTCCAAGCTTGACCTTCAAACATGATCTACAAACTGGCTTGCTAGTCTCTGTTAGACACATCATTTGATTATAAAAATAATGCAAAATATTAATATATAACTTTGGTTGATGTACTGAATATGTTTGTCTATGAGTAACAAAATGAATATTGTAAGACTAGAGATCTTCACTAGTATATATATATATATATATATATATATTATATATATATATTATATATATATATATATATATATAATATATATATATATATATATATATATATATATATATATATATATTATATATAATATGGTACAAAAAGGTTTAAGAGATACATTGTTGATGTAAAGATGGCATATACAGTATTTGAGATGTGAGAGATAAATGTCTAGTACATATTGTTACATGTTTGTCACTGATTACAATGCGAAAATTTCATCCAGCTCTTCAGAACTGGGGCGCGTGTCCAAAATACAGCAGGCATTACCCCTCTGAACAGCAGCGCTGAGTCGCTGGAACAGAAACCTAGCTGCTCTGGGATCCCTGGTTACCCTGATGAATCTTTTGCCTAGCTCTTTAAGGAGCTAGGGCAAGGGTCTCTGAGCCAAGGGTCTCTAGCGCCAAGGGTCTCTAAGAACTATGAGAACAAACATATAATGATAAGCAAGTTCTCCATATTTTCTAGACTTTTGGGACTCCCTGAAGCTGGCGGCTGCCCCTCCTTCTTCCCTGGTGTATTGGAGATAGGTATCAGCCAAGGTAGATGCACATGTGTAGTCCCACACCACCTGCTTACCGTCTGTCCAGGTTTGAAGCGTGATACCATCTGGACGCTTCTGGCTGCCATCAGATATGCATAGTTGGGATGGCTCCCTTACTGCTGGGCATCCGGCTGTTGTGAGGCTCCTCTTGATAATGTTATTAACCTCCTCATGTCTTGCAGTCATTCCCTCTGATTTACGACACACAAGACCATGGTACCCGAATCGATCTGTTGTTTCACTGCCACAAATACACCTGTGTTCAGCGAGAATAGGGGCGGCAAGTCGAAGGGCAACACCAATGCGGATGGTCTGTGGGTCGAGCCGTGTGGCAAGGCTGGAGTTGGGAACAGCCAACAGAAAATCCCTTGCATGATGAGCTCTCACTGCCAGGAGGCGGGCTCTATTCTTCCCTAACACACTCTGAAGCATTGTTGAGGGTATTTTCTCCACTATCGGGCTATCCCAGTGGGACTGTTTGTAGTTGTTGGGGGGAGCAGGTCTGGTTTCAGAGCCCGTTAGATTATCCCAGATCATGGCTCCGTCAATGAGTCAATGAACTTTTGGTCCTGGACTCCAATCTTGTCTCTAAGATGTTCAGGGAGAATCGCTGCTACAAGCCCTCTGGATGCAATACATGAGGACAGAAAATCAGGTAGTGCAATCTGTGATGACTTGCGGACACCAATGCCTCCTAGTCTGACTGGAAGTGTAGCTTGGTTCCACTGCCCATCTTCTAGAGTAAGGTTAAGTACTTTCGTAAAAATCTGCCTCAGAATACTGTCATATTCGTGCAGTATAGGGTTATCATATGAAGGTGCACATCTTGGGAAATATGTCAACCTGGGCAGATTCAAGCACTTCGTGAGAAGGCACAAGGCATCGTGGGTGTCAAGATTGCCTATTCGTTGTTCCATTCTTATCAGTTCTTCCAATTTCTTCCTGAGGATTGTGTCAATGGCATCGCTTCCCAGAGGTGCTCCAAGCAAGACACTATTTATAGGAGCAATGACTGATGCTCCTGGTAGTTTGAATCTCACTGCATTTATCACTTGTTGACTGAAATGATTTCACATTTGGATGGATTCAGGATGAGACCCATTTCCTGTTCCCAGGTCATCACTATATATATCAATAACAACAATGCGCCAGCCAAGAATTCGAACCCATGTTGTACTGGCCCGCCATTGTGAACGAGAACCACATATGTAGGATTGTGTGGTCCTGTGGGTTAAGGCGTCATGTGGTTCTTGCTCACAATGGCGGGCCAGTACAACATGGGTTCGAATCCTTGGCTAGCGCAGTGTTGTTATTAATCAATACCACTCCTTCGTGGGTACAATTATATATATATATATATATATATATATATATATATATATATATATATATATATATAATGTCGTGCCGAATATGTAAAACTGGTCAATTAGCAAAAACTCATTTAAAATTAAGTCATTTCTAAAGTGTTCTCTTATACGTTCAAAGATATATTTTTTTCATTAATGGTAATGTAAATATTTTTAATTTTGCACCAAAAGAATCTTAGAAAAACGTACATAACCTTATTATAACAAGAGTAATTTATTTTAGCCTAACGCAACTAAATATATTTTAGATTTGTTTACAATAATTTAATTCTAAACAAACCAGTGAAATATATTTTTTTCGTTTAAGGTTCAAAAGATTTTGGCGAAATTATTGCATACACAAGTTTTCACTTGTCCTATATGGCAAGATGAGCGTTGCTATTTAAGCCAAGATCGCAAGTTCTGCCTATTCGGCACGACATATATATTATATATTATTATATATATATATATATATATATATATATATATATATATATATATATATATATATATATATATATATATTATATGTGTGTGTGTGTAAGAACATAGAACATTAACGAGTGTATCAGCCATTAACGAGTGTATTCAATGCGTCCAGTGGTGACCTGTACTTAACTCTGTGAAGAAGTGTCTTGTATGCTCCCGTGGACTGAACCAAGATGCCCTCCATCGAGCAACTTTACCAGCAGCTTAAGGAAGAATTGATGGTAGCGAAGATGGAGATACGGCGATTGACCGAGGAAAACAAGAGGATTCGTAGTCCTCCTGTTTCGAGTCCTCAGGTCAAGAAGGGATCGTGGTCAGTGGCTGGACAGCAGGGGACGAAGTTGACGATCAAGACGACGAATGGAAAGCCAGAAACGATGAAGAAGAAAGAGACTGCTGTAGAAACTCTTGTGGAAACCTCCAACGCATTCTCGGTGCTACCCGACGAATGTGAGTCGACTACTGGGATCGTCACGACGAACGACAACAAGGAAGGTAAGAATATTGTTGTTGTTGGGGATAGCCAGGTTAGATACATGGATAGGGCATTCTGCTTGAAGGACAGGAGTAGGAGACAGAGGGTATGCTTTCCTAGGGCTGGGATGGAGGACATTGTTAACCGGCTTGACAACATCATGAATGGTAATGGGATCAATCCTATTATTTGCCTCAGTGCTGGAGGCAATGATGTAGGCAAGCGTAGAATGAGGATTTAGTTGAAAGTTCAGGACAGCTATAGACATAATTGGGAAAAAGGGGGGGCGCCCTGTTATATGTGGCATTTTTTCAAGAAGAGGTGTTGGTAATGAATGGTTGTCAGAGCAATTGGTATTAATTGTTGGCTGGGATAAACACTGTAAGGATAATGCAGTCCATTCATTGACAACTGGGACAACTTCTATGGCCGAAATGGACATGGGATGCCAGGGATGGGGTTCACTTATCCAGGGCAGGTGTGGGTTTTCTTGCTAACTCAGTTTAGGGGTTGTTAGGACTTTAAACTAGGATTAGTTAGAGGTATGGGTTTTGAAATGTAAAAAATGAGTATGGATATATTGACTTATGCTCTGTATTAAAATCTTAATAGTTACTGTCATGGAGTAACTCTGGGTAATTTATAATTTCAGAAATTGTGTAAAAACAAAGATCAATAGGAAAAAGGTGCAGAAGAAAAAAAACATATGGTGGTATTTTATGCTAACAGTCGAAGTGCAAGAAATAAAATTAATGAAAATACGTTTGGTAGCATGTGCTGGGAACTTTGATATCATTGCATTAACTGAAACGTGGTATGATTTAAAGAGTCGGGGTGTGACTGCTGAGTGTTTTATTCAGGGATTTAAATGTTTCAATGTGAATAGATCTAATGGGAAGGGGGGGAAAGGAGTTGCATTATATGTTTCGGGAAAATATTAATTGTTGCATTAAAAAAAAGGTAAAAATAGATGGAGCAGTTACAGAATCTGTTTGGGTAGAGTTCGTAGAGGGTCAAGAAAACTAATTCTAGGTGTAATATACGACCTCCAGGCTTGGATCACGATAGAGGGAGACTTCTTTGGGACGAAATTGTTAGGGCTTCTAGACACAATAACATAGTCATAGTAGGGGACTTTAACTTTAGTCAAATTGACTGGAATTCTTTGACAAGTAATCTAGAGTCCAGTGACTTTATGGAAACAGTTCAGGACTGTTTTCTGAAGCAGAGCGTAACAGAGTCTACCAGGGGTAATAATTTGCTAGACCTAGTCTTGTCAAATAAGGAAACAGTCGTGAATAATCTGGAGATCACTGAAGAGCTTGGCGCAAGTGATCACAAATCCATCACTTTTAGCATTAACTGGGAATGCAAGAATAATGATAATACAGTAACAATCCCTGATTTTCGTTCTGCCGATTATAATGGACTTAGGGAACACCTGTCTAATCTTGATTGGGGTTATCTAGCTAATGATTTTATTGACGATAATCATACTTATGATTATGAAGGGATCTGTTTTTATGATTGTTTTCTTAATAATGTACACAGTGCCCAGAGTATATACATTTCCCAGAGATAAATTAGGTCTAATAATAATGATCCCAAATGGGTTAACAGGAGGCTAAAGCATCTATTAGGGGAGAAAGGGGGAATTTATAGGCGCATCAGAAGAGGAGAGGTTAACCTTACTGACCAATATGTTCAGCTTAAAAGGGAAGTAAAAAAGGGGATTAGAAAGGATAAACGTGACTATGAAATTAGAGTTGCTAATGAATCAAAGACTAATCCAAAGGGGTTCTTTCAAGTGTATAGGACGAAGGTGAAGGAAAAAGTAGGACCTCTGAAAATTGGGAATGGACAGGTGACGGATAATGAACTGGAAATGTGTTCCTTATTTAATGACTATTTTTTGTCAGTTTTTACACAGAAAGATGTAATTGAGATTCCAGTAATTAACAATTATTTAGTTCCTGATGAATTTAAGTTAACTAATATTACTGTCACGAGGGACATGGTTATTAAACAGATAGCCAAACTGAAGCAAAATAAGTCCCCGAGACCCGATGAGCTGTTTTCCAGGGTACTTAAGGAATGCAAGATGGAGCTTAGTCAGCCATTAACGAGTGTATTCAATGCGTCCATCCTTACCGGTGTTGTGCCAGAGTTGTGGAAGATGGCTAATGTGGTTCCTACATTCAAATCAGGGGATGAGTCCACTCCTTCAAATTACCGTCCAATAAGCCTGACATCTATAGTGGGCAAGTGGTGACGTGTACTTAGCTCTGTGAAGACCTGTTTGTGTGCTCTCTGTGAATCTGAACCAGGATGCCCTCTCTTGAGCAACTTTACTAGCAGCTGAGAGAAGAGCTCAGAGTTGCTAAGCTGGAGATACGGCGATTAACGGAGGAGAACAAGAGGATTCGTAGTAATCCTGTTGTGAGTCCCCAGGTTAAGAGGGGAGCTTGGTCAGTGGCCGGGCAACATGGAACCAAGCTGAGGATCAAGAAAACGGTTGGAGAGGCAGAAACAACGAGAAACCATAAGACTACCGTGGAAACTTCCAACCCATTCTCCGTGCTACCTGATGAATGTGAGTGTTCTACTGGGAATGCCACAACGAGCACCAAGGAAGCATTGGCAGACGTGAGTGAGACATCCCTAGAAACCCCAACGAAGAACGTCTTGACGAATTCCACAAGTGGTGTAATGCTACCTGACGAATGTGAGTCGACTACTGGGAGCATCACGAAGGACGACGCCAAGGAAGGTAAAAACATTGTTGTTGTTGGGGATAACCAGATTAGGTACATGGATAGGGCATTCTGCTTGAAGGATAGGAGTAGGAGGCAGAGTGTGTCTGGTTGACATCATGAGAGGTAATGGGAGCAATCCTATTATGTTGGCAGACGTAGGAGTGAGGACCTGATTAGCAGGTATAGGTTAGCAATAGAGATAATTAGGAGGAAGGGTGGGAAACCTGTCATATGTGGCATTTTGCCAAGGAGAGGAGTTGGAAATGAATGGTTGTCCAGAGCAAATGGTGTAAATTGCTGGCTGGACAAATATTGTAAGGAAAATGCGGTAACATTCATTGACAACTGGGACCTCTTCTATGGCAGAAATGACATGTATGCCAGGGATGGGGTTCACTTATCTAGGTGTGGGGTGGGAGCACTGGCCAACGCAGTGGAGGGAGCTGTTAGGTCTTTAAACTAGAAATAGTTAGTGGTATGGGTTTTGGCGGGAAAACTGTGAAGTCGCAGGGTAGTAATATGAGTACTAGGAGAACTAGTAATAGGCAAAATGAGGTGGATATTGGAAAGCCAGTGGCACTAATTGACAAGGACAGTAATAGGTTTAGTGGAATAACAGAAAGGAGCAGAAAGAGTAAAGAGAGAGGAGGGTCTTTAAATATTTATTACACAAATAGTCGCAGTGCTAGGAATAAGATGGACGAATTGAGACTAGTTGCTAGTGCAGGTAACATTGATGTATTTGCCATTACTGAGACGTGGTTTAATTCAAAAAGTCGGGACATGCCTGCAGAATGTCACATTCAGGGTTTTAAATTGTTCCAATTAGATAGAAGTGTCGGAAAGGGGGGTGGGGTGGCATTGTATGTCCGAGATCGCTTGAACTGTTGCATAAAAACGGGTATTAAGTCTGAAGTAACATATACAGAGTCTGTTTGGATAGAATTTTCAGAGGGGCATGAAAAATTAATTTTAGGTGTGTTTATACCGTTCCCAAATTTAGATAGGGACCAGGGGAGACTACTATGGGAGGAAATTGTTAGGGCCACAAGGCACGATAATGTAGTAATTCTAGGAGACTTTAACTTTAGTCATATTGATTGGAATTTATTGACTGGGAATTTAGAATCATACGACTTCTTAGAAGTAGTTCAGGATTGTTTTTTGAAGCAGTTTGTGACAGAACCTACAAGGGGTAATAACCTGCTTGACTTAGTTCTGGCAAACAATGAATCCCATGTTAATAATTTAGAAGTTTCAGAGGAACTGGGTGCTAGCGACCACAAATCAATTACATTTAGCATTGAATGGAAGTATGATAGTAGGGATAACTCAGTAACAGTCCCAGATTTTCGCTTAGCAGATTGCGATAGGCTTAGAGAACACTTATCATCTGTTGACTGGGGTAAAGAAGAGAGCTATCAATATGACAGTTTTCTGAACACTATACATGCTGCTCAAAGAACGTTTACCCCTTATAAAGAAATTAGATCGAATAAAAATGACCCAAAATGGATGAATAATAGGCTGAAATATCTACTAGGGCATAAGAAAGGAATTTATAGGCGTATCAAAAGCGGCGAGGGTCATCTTATGAATCAGTATATTGACATTAAGAGGGACATTAAAAAGGGGATAAGAAAAACTAAAAGGGACTATGAAATTAAAGTTGCTAGGGATTCTAAAACTAACCCAAGTTAGTTTTTTCCAGGTCTATAGAACAAAAGTTAGAGATAAGATAGGTCCCCTTAAAAATAACTATGGGCATCTTACTGACAAAGAGAATGAAATGTGCTCGATTTTAAATAATTATTTTCTCTCGGTTTTTACTCAGGAAGACACTAATAATATTCCAGTAATTAATTTTTATAGTGGGCCAGAAGAAGATAAATTATGTAACATCACAGTCACTAGTGAAATGGTTGTGAAGCAGATAGACCGACTGAAGCAAAATAAGTCACCGGGTCCTGATGAGGTTTTTTCAAGGGTTCTTAAGGAATGCAAAATGGAAGTCTGTGAACCATTAACTAATATTTTTAATTTATCTCTTCAAACAGGTGTAGTGTCTGATATGTGGAAGATGGCTAATGTAATTCCTATTTTTAAAACAGGGGACAAGTCGTTACCGTCAAATTACCGCCCAATGAGCCTGACCTCAATTGTAGGCAAATTACTAGAGTCAATTATAGCTCAGATTATAAGAAGCCATCTCGATAAGCATAGCTTGATTAATGATACTCAGCATGGATTCACAAGAGGCCGGTCTTGTCTAACTAATTTATTAACTTTCTTCAGTAAAGCTTTTGAGGCTGTTGACCACGATAAAGAATTTGATATTATTTACTTAGGTTTTAGTAAGGCATTTGATAGAGTTCCGCACCAAAGACTGTTGAATAAAGTAGCAGCTCATGGCATTGGGGGAAGGGTGCTCTCGTGGATCGAATCATGGCTCACAGACAGGAAGCAGAGAGTGTCCATAAATGGGGTTAAATCCGAGTGGGGATCAGTAAACAAGTGGCGTTCCACAGGGATCAGTCTTGGGCCCGTTGTTGTTTATAATATATATCAATGATCTTGATGAGGGAATTACTAGTGATATGAGCAAATTCGCCGATGACACGAAAATAGGTAGGATAATTGATTCAAACGTAGATGTTAGGGAACTTCAGGAGGATTTAGACAAACTCTACTCTTGGTCAGAAAAGTGGCAGATGCAGTTCAATGTAGATAAATGCAAGGTTCTGAAGCTCGGGAGTGTCCATAACCCTAGCACTTATAAGTTAAATAATTTAGAACTTAGCCATGCAGATTGCGAAAAGGACTTGGGGTTATGGTAAGCAGCAACCTTAATAGACTACTGGGATTTATATCAAGAAGTGTAAGCAACAGAAGTCCAGAGGTCATACTGCAGCTTTATACATCATTAGTAAGGCCTCACCTAGATTATGCAGCTCAATTCTGGTCTCCATATTACAGAATGGACATAAATTCGTTAGAAAGCATTCAGCGTAGGATGACTAAATTAATACATAGCATTAAAAATCTTCCTTATGAAGAAAGATTGAAGACTCTTAAGTTACATTCACTTGTTAGACGAAGAATGAGGGGAGACCTGATCGAAGTGTATAAGTGGAAGATAGGTATTAATAAAGGGGATATTTAATAAGGTCTTGAGGATATCTCTCCAAGAGAGAACCCGCAGTAATGGATTTAAATTAGACAAGTTTAGATTTAGAAAGGACATAGAACATAAAAACATAAGAACATAAGAAATGAGGAACACTGCAGGAGGCCTGTTGGCCCATACTAGGCAGGTCCTTTACAATTCATCCCACTAACAAAACATTTGCCCAACCCAATTTTCAATGCTACCCAAGAAATAAGCTCTGATGTGCAAGTCCCACTCAAATCCAACCCCTCCCACTCATGTACTTATCAAACCTAAATTTAAAACTAGCCTCAATAACCCAACTCATCAACTACCCTATTTCCTAACCAATACTTTCCTATGTCCTTTCTAAATCTAAACTTGTCTAATTTAAATCCATTACTGGGGGTTCTCTCTTGGAGAGATATCCTCAAGATCTTATTAATATCCCCCTTTATTAATACCCATCTTCCACTTATACACTTCGATCATGTCTCCCCTAATTCTTCGTGAATGTAATTTAAGAATCTTCAATCTTTCTTCATATGGAAGATTTCTAATGCTATGTATTAATTTAGTCATTCTACGCTGAATGTTTTCTATCGAATTTACGTCCATTCTGTAATAGGGAGACCAGAACTGAGCTGCATAATCTAAGTGAGGCCTTACTAATGATGTATAAAGCTGCAGTATATATATATATATATATATATATATATATATATATATATATATATATATATATATAATATATATATATATCGTGCTGAATAGGCAGAACTTGCGATCTTGGCATAAATAGCAACGCTCATCTTGCCATATAGGAGAAACGAAAATTTCGCCAAAATCATCCTGAACCTAACGAAAAAAATGTCACTGTTTGTTTAGTATTAAATTATTGCAAACAAATCTATAATATATTTAGTAGGGTTAGGCTAAAATAAATTGTTCTTGTTATAATGACGTTAGGTGAGTTTTCTAAGATATTTTGGGTGCAAAATTAAAAATTTTTACATTAACATTAATGAAAAAAATATATCTTTAAACTTACAAGAGAAAATTTCAGAAAGAACTTAATTTTATATGAGTTCTTGCTAATTGACCAGTTTTACATATTCGGCACAACATATATATATATATATATATATATATATGTCGTGCCGAATATGTAAAACTGGTCAATTAGCAAGAACTCATTTAAAATTAAGTCCTTTTTAAAAATTTCTCTTATACGTTTAAAGATATATTTTTTCATTGATGTTAATGTAAAAAATTTTAATTTTGCACCAAAAGAATCTTAGAAAACTTACCTAACCTTATAACAAGAACAATTTATTTTAGTTTAATCCTACTAAACATATTTTAAATACTTTTACTGTAATTTAATAATAAACAAACACAATGAAATATATTTTTCTCGTTAGGTTCAGAATGATTTTGGCGAAATTATTGCATACACAAATTTTCGCTTGTCTTATATGGCAAGATGAGCGTTGCTATTTAAGCCAAGATCGCAAGTTCTGCCTATTCGGCACGACATTATAAATATATAATCTACATGTGTCTAGAAATCATTTTAATTACTTTATAAAGCATAAATGGAAAATAAAGATGAATTAGACACATGCGCAATATTTGGGCAATAAAGATGCCGAGGTGTTTCATCTGTTATTTATTCATCAACTTTGTCTGTATCTTATGCCATTAATATTGGGGAAATAAAGGCATAAAAAAGCAAAACTTTTCATAGTTGAAATTACCATTAAAAATATTGAAAGTTTATGGTGCATGTTGTGTTGCTGTCCCAGTGAATGTAAACCAAGTTGTGTTGCTGTCCCAGTGAATGTAACACTGTGTTGTGTTGCTGTCCCAGTGAATGTAACACTATGTTGTGTTGCTGTCCCAGTGAATGTAACACTATGTTGTGTTGCTGTCCCAGTGAATGTAACACTATGTTGTGTTGCTGTCCCAGTGAATGTAACACTATGTTGTGTTGCTGTCCCAGTGAATGTAACACTATGTTGTGTTGCTGTCCAGTGAATGTAACACTATGTTGTGTTGCGGTCCCAGTGAATGTAACACTATGTTGTGTTGCTGTCCCAGTGAATGTAACACTATGTTGTGTTGCTGTCCCAGTGAATGTAACACTATGTTGTGTTGCTGTCCCAGTGAATGTAACACTATGTTGTGTTGTGTTGCTGTCCCAGTGAATGTAACACTATGTTGTGTTGTGTTGCTGTCCCAGTGAATGTAACACTGTGTTGTGTCGTGATATTGTCCCAGTGACTGGAACACTGTGTTATGTCGTGATATTGTCCCAGTGACTGGAACACTGTGTTATGTCGTGATATTGTCCCAGTGACTGGAACACTGTGTTATGTCGTGATATTGTCCCAGTGACTGGAACGCTGTGTTATGTCGTGATATTGTCCCAGTGACTGGAACACTGTGTTATGTCGTGATATTGTCCCAGTGACTGGAACACTGTGTTGTGTCGTGATATTGTCCCAGTGACTGGAACACTGTGTTGTGTCGTGATATTGTCCCAGTGACTGGAACACTGTGTTGTGTCGTGATATTGTCCCAGTGACTGGAACACTGTGTTGTGTCGTGATATTGTCCCAGTGACTGGAACACTGTGTTGTGTCGTGATATTGTCCCAGTGACTGGAACACTGTGTTGTGTCGTGATATTGTCCCAGTGACTGGAACACTGTGTTGTGTCGTGATATTGTCCCAGTGACTGGAACACTGTCTTGTGTCGTGATATTGTCCCAGTGACTGGAACACTGTGTTGTGTCGTGATATTGTCCCAGTGACTGGAACACTGTGTTGTGTCGTGATATTGTCCCAGTGACTGGAACACTGTGTTGTGTCGTGATATTGTCCCAGTGACTGGAACACTGTGTTGTGTCGTGATATTGTCCCAGTGACGGGAAAACACTGTGTTGTGTCGTGATATTGTCCCAGTGACTGGAACACTGTGTTGTGTCGTGATATTGTCCCAGTGACTGGAACACTGTGTTGTGTCGTGATATTGTCCAGTGACTGGAACACTGTGTTGTGTCGTGATATTGTCCCAGTGACTGGAACACTGTGTTTGTGTCGTGATATTGTCCCAGTGACGGGAACACTGTGTTGTGTCGTGATATTGTCCCAGTTGACTGGAACACTGTGTTGTGTCGTGATATTGTCCCAGTGACTGGAACACTGTGTTGTGTCGTGATATTGTCCCAGTGACTGGAACACTGTCTTGTGTCGTGATATTGTCCCAGTGACTGGAACACTGTGTTGTGTCGTGATATTGTCCCAGTGACTGGAACACTGTGTTGTGTCGTGATATTGTCCCAGTGACTGGAACACTGTCTTGTGTCGTGATATTGTCCCAGTGACTGGAACACTGTCTTGTGTCGTGATATTGTCCCAGTGACTGGAACACTGTGTTGTGTCGTGATATTGTCCCAGTGACTGGAACACTGTGTTGTGTCGTGTTACTGTGACAGTGACTGGAACACTGTGTTGTGTCGTGTTACTGTGACAGAGACATAAAAGCTTCAAAATTAATATTTAAGGAGTGTCTCGAATATATTGTATAAAACAGTAAACCCGTGCGGGTCATGTATTTAGAACTCAGAAATCCTGTCTTAGATTCTTCTGTTTTGTAAGTCTCTAGAAATGTCGTTTTTTCTCTGTTAATTTAACAGAATAAATCTTGTATTTTACTTAACTGTTTACTCCATTTTTCGAAATTATTTTGTTCCGCTTTTTTCAGAAGTTTGTATAGATGAAAGATACAATCACGGACGAGTCAGAGGAATGTTAGGAAACATTCTTTACCCGAAAGAGCTAGTAAGATATAATGGTGGAAAGGAAACACCATACGCAGCTTCACGAATAGGTTTGATTTTGTCTCCAAAGAAGAGAAAGCAGTAAATGCCTCCAGTCTTGAAGTTAAAAAGGCTGGGACAGGAGCTGAGTCTCGACCTAAACACCCCTCCTCATCCCCTGAACACATACAAACAACTCAGCAAGTGCTCAGGGAGACACATAAATCATATCTCAGGCGAGAATCTCATTCATGTTAACAAACACTCAAACAGCTTTCCATTACCATAATACAGATTGGAAATGATAATAGTTGACATATGCCTGTGTTTATTATGTTAATGAAAATCAATTTGAGCATTTGTTAACATAAATAAGATACACCTGAGGGTCCTCATTTGTGTGTTATCCTGTATATGCAATAACCAGATATGCCTGAGGGCCCTAATTTGTGAACCATAAATAAATATATATATATATATATATATATATATATATATATATATATATATATATATATATATATATATATATATATATATATATATATATTATGTCGTGCCGAATAGGCAGAACTTGCGATCTTGGCTTAAATAGCAACGCTCATCTTGCCATATAAGACAAGTGAAAATTTGTGTATACAATAATTTCGCCAAAATCATTCTGAACCTAACGAAAAAAATATATTTCACTGTGTTTGTTTAGTGTTAAATTATTGTAAACAAATCTTAAATATATTTAGTTGGGTTAGGCTAAAATAAATTGTTCTTGTTATAATAAGGTTAAGGAAGTTTTCTAAGATTCTTTTGATGCAAAATTATAAATTTTTACATTAACATTAATGAAAAAATATATCTTTAAACGTATAAGAGAAAGTTTTAGAAAGGACTTAATTTTAAATGAGTTCTTGCTAATTGACCAGTTTTACCTTTTCGGCACGATATATATATATTGCAACCCCTCAATCGGTTGCAATGATTATTATGTATATATATAATGTATATTATCTTTTCATATAATTTTATATTGCTTATATTTGCGATAATAGCTAAATCGTAAATGTATTGCTTTATATTGTTATTTGACGTAGTTATGTTGTTAGGTAGGATGTAACATATTATGTGCTCAGCTCAAGTCTTGATTGTCTAACTACTGTAATTATCGCTCTTTGCTCGTTATTCTGCCGGCTTCTGTTTCTCGCTGGGCAGCGACCCACGGAGCTATCACGTAATCGAGGGGGGGGGGTGTCCTCACCTCATCTGAAGTATTCACTCTGCTCTAGACTCTCTTGGAGGTTGGACAGATTGTCTGTCTCATTATTCTTGTTAGTTCTGTAGAACTCTGTTCACAGAACATTGTATAGACTTAGTGATTTTTGACGTTGTACTGAGGTTGTGTGTCTCATAGACACTCTGAGTAACTCAGGTCCTGAACTATAGCTTATGACCTAATTTGTACTGGTTTCTGTGTATTATCACAGTCGGGGATTTTCTTATGCTGAACTTAGATTCAGTAGTATGGGAGTTTTGTAACTTTTGTGGAGGATCTGCTGATGGTCCCTACTTAGTGTCGTTATATTATCTCCTTGTTCCTGATTCTGTGTCGCAGTTGCTTGTTGTATTGCTATTGGGCTTTAGCATTCTTTTTATTGTTCAAGCAGACTGTTCTGGTTGCCAGTCGGTCAAGAAGTTAGTTTATTTGAGGACTTTGTCAGTCACTTGTTTAAGTCTAGTCGAGTCGTGAGACATAGTGAACTACTTAGAGCACTTGCACACATACACAAACTTACTTGTACATATTTGTAATATCTTATTAAATGTTAATGTACCAGACGATACTTAAGAATTATAAATGTGATATGTGCTTTCAGCACAATAATATTGAACTCGAGAGATGTGATATTATTTTGATTACTGTGATTAATTTAATTTAATTTAATTTGATAATATACCTCTAGACTTAATAAATTTATTAAATTTTAATTTCTCTAGTTAGTAGCCTACCAGTTGTAATCCTGAAGCACTATTGAATCATACTGAATTCTAATGGATAATTGGACAAGGATACTGACTACTTGTTACGAAACCCCAGTAACAGGCTGGATGCTAGAAGGGCAGTCCTTTCTAGTATTCACTGGAGATCTCTAAGCTTTTAGAATCGCGTTTTTTGTAACTATATATATATATATTATAATATATATATATATATATATATATATATATATATATATATATACACGTGTATTATTGTAACCACGAACGAGTGGTATTAATCAATAACAACACTGCGACTAGCCAAGGACTCGAATCCATGTTGCTTTGGCCCGCCTCATAGTGAGCGAAAACACATGACACACTAACACACAGGACCACGCAATCCTACAAGAACCAAGCACCCAGCCAAGCTAGGTGCGTTACCTTGGTCCGAGGACAAACGGTGGTGTGGATGCCTCTGAGCTAATTTCATTTTACTCCCTGTTTGGTGTACTAGCCCAACAAACATGTGCTTTCACTTAGGCGGGCCAAAACAACATGGGTTCGAGTCCTTGGCTAGTTGCGGTGTTGTTATTGATAAATTCCACTCGTTCGTGGTTACAGTAATATAAAATTGGGGTAGTACACCAAACACCCACACCACCGTATGTCCTAGGACCAAGGTAATACAAGTAGCTTGGCTGGGTGCTTGGTTTTTGTAGGATTGCGTGGTCCTGTGAGTTAGAGCGCCATGTGTTTTCGCTCAACATTGGTTTGAGTCCTTGGCTAGTCGCAGTGTTGTTATATATATATATATATATATATATATATATATATATATATATATATATATATATATATATATATATTATAAGATCGCAGTAAACAGGTGATATTGCAATATGCAGAACAACCACTGTGAAAAAATAGTGAAATTCCAAGAGATTTCGTGACTTCTCACATTATCAAGGAACTATAAAAACAAAAGGTTAACAGGAAGGCCTATAAGGACGAGACTACACCTCGCTACCACCCTACAACAACACCCGACTTTTTATGATCATGTAAGTAGGTAGTCAGTGATCCGTGAAACACAGCTTATATTCTACCCAAAAAATTGCCTAATATACCTCAAATTCTTCCCAAATTTTATTAATTATAAATAAATCAAATTTATATAAACCAAAAGAAATATATTATTTTCAAAACTACTTTTTATAAAACAATATTCTAATATATTCCTGTCGACAATGGACGTGCCTGATATAACGCTGTCAGTCTCTTTAAAATCACTGGGAGGGTTAAAATCTCTCACATGAATAAACAGCATTAGAATCTTATCCACTTCTAATGCTATTATGTATTTATGTTGTTTTAACCTAAGTTCAAGACTTACCAGTTTGACCGTAATAAATTTTATCACATATTTGACAAGGAATCTTACAGACACAACCGTCAACATTTTGGGGGGAATTTTTTATCGAAAGTTTTTTTAACTGTGTCAAGATTTTTAAATACAATTTTGATATTAAAATTCTTTTGTAGAGAAGGTATATCAACCAAGATTTCATGGTAAGGGAGAACCAACATATTTTTAGCTGAATAAGGTTGTTTATACCTTTTTGAATTGTAAAAAGTATTTCTTGCTCTTTTAAAGGATTTATCAATTAAATTTCTTTGGTATTTTAGATCATTGGATATTTCGTGTATATATATATATATATATATATATATATATATATATATATTATATTTTATAATATATATATATATATATATATATATATATATGGGTACATACAGCTGGTACCAGTAGCAGGGTCGATCAGGCCAGCAACCTGGAGCCCTAGTATGGTCACGTGAAGCGAGGCAAAGATCCCCGAAATCCACTCAAGCTATATGTCAGGTACAGTAGATGCTCTCAAAGAAAAAGTTCATCAGCGTGTGATATTGTGGATTATGTCACCAGCATTAAAAATATCGGCTAAGCAAGGATACACTTGGGTGTGAGACTCAACAACAAGATCTAATGAGCAAGATGAGTAAGCCTTCTCTCAGGCTTTTTCAGCCGATTACAGAAGTATCAAATACTAGAGACAGAAAAAGCAGAGAAGACGTAAAGATGAGTTGATCAGTCTCTCAGCCTTGAGAAGTGTTTTAAAGAAGCCTGCAAAGCCGGGGATACGTTTCGACGATAAAGATATTCAGCTGTCACTGATGTGTCTTGTTCATCTGCTTGTCTGTAGTGAATGACATTATCATAATAGAGCCAGATATAATGTTGCTAATATTTGTAAATGTTATGACATGAGTGTTAACCTTAATCTGCTCATCCCCATGCTTGTATAATATATAAAGCACTGGCTCCTGATGATATCAAAATACAGCAAAATATTCTACTCTCTGAAGTATTGTATTTATCTTTTCCAGAGGACTTGAAAGCTTAGATAAATATTTGAGCAACTAAATAAACAGCTTTGTGATTTTAATAGCAGCTCTCTGAGAAAAATGATCTGTGAAAGCTCTATTTATCTTCATAATAATTACAGTGAAACCTGATATTGAGGTGACTTGCAGTAGTGGGAGCGACAGCACCACTAGTGAGGTCCAGCCATCATTACTCTCTCTCTCTTTCTCCCCGTCTCTCTTTCTCCCCGTCTCTTTCTCCCTGTCTCTCTCCCCGTCTCTTTCTCCGTCTCTCTCAAGATATATCACCTGTAAGAATGAAACAATCAGGTCAGGTGACTGCTCCTGGGTAAGTTTGAGGTATTAGTCACCATACAATCCCCCACTACACCCGGCAGCCACTCTCCTGAGTAACAATGATAAACTTTGCAAAATTATTTATGTAGGAAGTTTCGGAACCTTCATTTCGTAAGTGCTTCTCTGAGGACAATTTTAGCAGAACACAGTCAGGGAAGCTGATGATAATGTTCACTTATATATTTAGATAAAGCAAAATATTCTTCGTATTTAACTCCCCCTTTTCGTTCCACAATTTTTTTTCAAGTCCTTTTGTTACTGTAAGAAGTAAAATTCATCACAGTCCTTACAAGGGAATTTATAAATGCCCGTGCACACTGGAGCTTCACTTTTGAGAGCCAGGGGGCACCACGTACTACATATGCCATTAAATTAACTCTAAGTATATGCCAATAAGTTTTAGACTCTGCGCTTGTTTCATCATTAAGGTAAACAACCTGCTGGCAGCTCACGTGTTACTTTCATTCTGTTTGTTTTTTACCTGTTCTAAACTCTTTTTTTAAACAAGTCTTTTAACCATCTAAAAACCTCTGAAAACTTGTGCACCCTCCTTCATGCTTCTACTTTGCTAATGTTTTTTTTATCTGTATAATTACTCAGAAGCAGATTGCTACAGTTTTCATTCATTGGGTTAGGAGTACTTTTCAAGGACACCTCAGGCCTCAGAACACCCTTGATCATCTATCTCAGTGAGTACAACACGTGTTAAACCAGATATAGCTGCTGCCTTGGACGACCATAGGTTCGGTATTAATCACACCTTCACTTGTCCTTGGATACAGCATCTTGCTGCGCCCCCGCTGCAAGATGTCATAAAATCACCGCTGAACGGATCATCTTAAGACAGAGACCCTTGTACTGGGGTTTCCCCTAACAAATAAACAACAATAACAACACCCTTGATCATCTTAAGAAGTGATAGCTGGTGTTGGCGTCAAGCCTCGCACCCACTAACCCCCTCCCCCCCTCACACACACACACACACACACACACACACACACACACACACACACACACACACACACACACACACACACACACACACACACACACACACAGAACCCCCATTGAACTCGACACTACCACCCCAGCATCTCCTCCCGTGAGCTTTTGAAGGTGTGTATAGACGCAGGGTAGGCGACCACATGTACATGCCGCGTGTAACGGTGTCTAATGAGACGAGGAGCCCCGGCCAGGGCTTAAATATGAAGCACCACCCACGTCCTCGACGCCATTACTCAGTGGGTTTCCATGCCCCCGGCAGGCAGGTCAAGGCAAGAGTTGCCGAGCTATCTTTTGTCACACTCCGGACTCTTATTGTAAGTATATTTTGAACCTTGTTCGGGATTAATATATTTTTATGGCAAGTAATTATATATCTAATTAAAAAAAAAAAACATCTTAGATACTTTCTACCGTGAAAAAAATACATTGAAATGCATTTAGTGGAGGAGAATCATCTCAAGCTAGACGACACTTCAGTGGTAATTTCATGAAGTCGACAAAGACTCTTTGATATTAAAGCATTTAAAATTGTCTCGTAAATTTGTGCGATGAAACTGCAACGCCTCAAGGCAGCTGACTGTTAAAGCCAGAGTGAACAAGAGCAAAGCTCTGGTCTGTGACCCATGTTAGCAAGTTGTTGACCAGCTTCCTCAAGCACTTATTATTATTATTATTATTATTATTTTTATTATTATTATTATTATTATTATTATTATTATTATTATTATTATTATTATTATTATTTATTATAGTTATTAACTATTATTATTATTTCAAAAAATATTACTAGTAATACATTCCTAAATGAAAAATAATCCCTTGGGACATTAGATCGCTAATTTGTAGTAAGAGTTCCGGATCTGGTGATGAGACGACACCTGATTATCGTCACACATGAGGAGAGAACCATACTATATTTAAGCACAGTTTCCAGGATAGGTACATCTTGGGCTCTGTGAGAGGACAAGAAACGCATTAGGCAATCTTTAGATTATTATTAATGAAAATAACAGGAACAGCAATAATAATGAAAATTTAATCGTTACCAAATATTATTATTATTATTATGAAGGAGAAGAAAAAGAAAAACGATAAGGAAACAATAGACGAAGAAGAAAACAATGACGGAATATCAACAATAACAAAAGCTATGACAACAACAGCTGGGACAAAATTTACAGTTGAAGACGGTAAATAACCATTATGTTTAATTTTTACGTTACAGGAAGTATATTATACATATATTAATGGCTTTTCTGTTTTCCTTTGTCAATATTTTCATTTAAAAGTGCAAAAGAAAATGGTAGCTATGTTGGTTTGCAAGCCGCCAGCACAAACAGTCTGGTTGGACAGATTAGACTGGACACGATAAACATGTGAGATTCAGGTGTTTCTGCTGATCTTCATGTAATATCTTCAAAATCCTTTACACATACTCATATCCTTGACTATCTTCAACACATACTGGAATATCGCTGACACTCAACACATACTGGAATATCGCTGACACTCAACACATACTGGAATATCGCTCACACTCAACACATACTGGAATATCGCTGACACTCAACACATACTGGAATATCGCTGACACTCAACACATACTGGAATATCGCTGACACTCAACACATACTGGAATATCGCTGACACTCAACACATACTGGAATATCGCTGACACTCAACACATACTGGAATATCGCTGACACTCAACACATACTGGAATATCGCTGACACTCAACACATACTGGAATATCGCTGACACTCAACACATACTGGAATATCGCTGACACTCAACACACTGGAATATCGCTGACACTCAACACATACTGGAATATCTCTGACACTCAACACATACTGGAATATCGCTGACACTCAACACATACTGAATATCGCTGACACTCAACACATACTGGAATATCGCTGACACTCAACACATACTGGAATATCGCTGACACTCAACACATATTGGAATATCGCTGACACTCAACACATACTGGAATATCGCTGACACTCAACAACTGGAATATCGCTGACACTCAACACATACTGGAATATCGCTGACACTCAACACATACTGGAATATCGCTGCACAACACATACTGGAATATCGCTGACACTCAACACACTGGAATATCGCTGACACTCAACACATACTGGAATATCGCTGACACTCAACACACTGGAATATCGCTGACACTCAACACATACTGGAATATCGCTGACACTCAACACATACTGGAATATCGCTGACACTCAACACATACTGGAATATCGCTGACACTCAACACATACAGGAATATCGCTGACACTCAACACATACTGGAATATCGCTGACACTCAACACAAATGGAATATCGCTGACACTCAACACATACTGGAATATCGCTGACACTCAACACATACTGGAATATCGCTGACACAACATACTGGAATATCGCTGACACTCAACACATATGGAATATCGCTGACACTCAACACATACTGGAATATCGCTGACACTCAACACATACTGGAATATCGCTGACACTCAACACATACTGGAATATCGCTGACACTCAACACATACTGGAATATCGCTGACACTCAACACATACTGGAATATCGCTGACACTCAACACATACTGGAATATCGCTGACACTCAACACATACTGGAATATCGCTGACACTCAACACATAATAGAATATCGCTGACAACACATACTGGAATATCGCTGACACTCAACACATACTGGAATATCGCTGACACTCAACACATACTGGAATATCGCTGACACTCAACACATACTGGAATATCGCTGACACTCAACACATACTGGAATATCGCTGACACTCAACACTACTGGAATATCGCTGACACTCAACACACTGGAATATCGCTGACACTCAACACATACTGGAATATCGCTGACACTCAACACATACTGGAATATCGCTGACACTCAACACATACTGGAATATCGCTGACACTCAACACATACTGGAATATCGCTGACACTCAACACATACTGGAATATCGCTGACACTCAACACACTGGAAAATCGCTGACACTCAACACACTGGAATATCGCTGACACTCAACACATACTGGAATATCGCTGACACTCAACACATACTGGAATATCGCTGACACTCAACACATACTGGAATATCGCTGACACTCAACACATACTGGAATATCGCTGACACTCAACACATACTGGAATATCGCTGACACGCAACACATACTGGAATATCGCTGACACTCAACACACTGGAATATCGCTGACACTCAACACATACTGGAATATCGCTGACACTCAACACATACTGGAATATCGCTGACAACACATACTGGAATATCGCTGACACTCAACACATACAGGAATATCGCTGACACTCAACACATACTGGAATATCGCTGACACTCAACACACTGGAATATCGCTGACACTCAACACATACTGGAATATCGCTGACACTCAACACACTGGAATATCGCTGACACTCAACACATACTGGAATATCGCTGACAACACATACTGGAATATCGCTGACACTCAACACATACAGGAATATCGCTGACACTCAACACATACTGGAATATCGCTGACACTCAACACACTGGAATATCGCTGACACTCAACACATACTGGAATATCGCTGACACTCAACACATACTGGAATATCGCTGACAACACATACTGGAATATCGCTGACACTCAACACATACTGGAATATCGCTGACACTCAACACATACTGGAATATCGCTGACACTCAACACACTGGAATATCGCTGACACTCAACACATACTGGAATATCGCTGACACTCAACACATACTGGAATATCGCTGACACTCAACACATACTGGAATATCGCTGACACAACACATACTGGAATATCGCTGACACTCAACACATACTGGAATATCGCTGACACTCAACACATACTGGAATATCGCTGACACTCAACACATACTGGAATATCGCTGACACTCAACACATACTGGAATATCGCTGACACTCAACACATACTGGAATATCGCTGACACTCAACACATACTGGAATATCGCTGACACTCAACACATACTGGAATATCGCTGACACTCAACACATACTGGAATATCGCTGACACTCAACACATACTGGAATATCGCTGACACTCAACACATACTGGAATATCGCTGACACTCAACACATACTGGAATATCGCTGACACTCAACACACTGGAATATCGCTGACACTCAACACATACTGGAATATCGCTGACACTCAACACATACTGGAATATCGCTGACACTCAACACATACTGGAATATCGCTGACACTCAACACATACTGGAATATCGCTGACACTCAACACATACTGGAATATCGCTGACACTCAACACACTGGAATATCGCTGACACTCAACACATACTGGAATATCGGTGACACTCAACACATACTGGAATATCGCTGACACTCAACACACTGGAATATCGCTGACACTCAACACATACTGGAATATCGCTGACACTCAACACATACTGGAATATCGCTGACACTCAACACATACTGGAATATCGCTGACACTCAACACATACTGGAATACGCTGACACTCAACACACTGGAATATCGCTGACACTCAACACATACTGGAATATCGCTGACACTCAACACATACTGGAATATCGCTGAACAACACATACTGGAATATCGCTGACACTCAAACACATACAGGAATATCGCTGACACTCAACACATACTGGATTATCGCTGACACTCAACACACTGGAATATCGCTGACACTCAACACATACTGGAATATCGCTGACACTCAACACACTGGAATATCGCTGACACTCAACACATACTGGAATATCGCTGACACTCAACACATACTGGAATATCGCTGACCAACACATACTGGAATATCGCTGACACTCAACACATACAGGAATATCGCTGACACTCAACACATACTGGAATATCGCTGACACTCAACACAACTGGAATATCGCTGACACTCAACACATACTGGAATATCGCTGACACTCAACACATACTGGAATATGCTGAACAACACATACTGGAATATCGCTGACACTCAACACATACTGGAATATCGCTGACACTCAACACATACTGGAATATCGCTGACACTCAACACACTGGAATATCGCTGACACTCAACACATACTGGAATATCGCTGACACTCAACACATACTGGAATATCGCTGACACTCAACACATACTGGAATATCGCTGACACTCAACACATACTGGAATATCGCTGACACTCAACACATACTGGAATATCGCTGACACTCAACACATACTGGAATATCGCTGACACTCAACACATACTGGAATATCGCTGACACTCAAACAATACTGGAATATCGCTGACACTCAACACATACTGGAATATCGCTGACACTCAACACATACTGGAATATCGCTGACACTCAACACATACTGGAATATCGCTGACACTCAACACATACTGGAATATCGCTGACACTCAACACATACTGGAATATCGCTGACACTCAACACATACTGGAATATCGCTGACACTCAACACATACTGGAATATCGCTGACACTCAACACATACTGGAATATCGCTGACACTCAACACATACTGGAATATCGCTGACACTCAACACATACTGGAATATCGCTGACACTCAACACAACTGGAATATCGCTGACACTCAACACATACTGGAATATCGCTGACACTCAACACATACTGGAATATCGCTGACACTCAACACATACTGGAATATCGCTGACACTCAACACATACTGGAATATCGCTGACACTCAACACATACTGGAATATCGCTGACACTCAACACATACTGGAATATCGCTGACACTCAACACATATGGAATATCGCTGACACTCAACACATACTGGAATATCGCTGACACTCAACACATACTGGAATATCGCTGACACTCAACACATACTGGAATATCGCTGACACTCAACACATACTGGAATATCGCTGACACTCAACACATACTGGAATATCGCTGACACTCAACACATACTGGAATATCGCTGACACTCAACACATACTGGAATATCGCTGACACTCAACACATACTGGAATATCGCTGACACTCAACACATACTGGAATATCGCTGACACTCAACACATACTGGAATATCGCTGACACTCAACACATACTGGAATATCGCTGACACTCAACACATACTGGAATATCGCTGACACTCAACACATACTGGAATATCGCTGACACTCAACACATACTGGAATATCGCTGACACTCAACACATACTGGATATCGCTGACATCAACACATACTGGAATATCGCTGACACTCAACACATATGATATCGCTGACAACACATACTGGAATATCGCTGACACACATACTGGAATATCGCTGACACTCAACACATACTGAACATCGCTGACACTCAACACATACTGGAATATCGCTGACACTCAACACATACTGGAATATCGCTGACACTCAACACATACTGGAATATCGCTGACACTCAACACATACTGGAATATCGCTGCACTCAACACATACTGGAATATCGCTGACACTGAACACATACTGGAATATCGCTGACACTCAACACATACTGGATATCGCTGACACTCAACACATACTGGAATATCGCTGACACTCAACACATACTGGAATATCGCTGACACTCAACACATACTGGAATATCGCTGACACTCAACACATACTGGAATATCGCTGACACTCAACACATACTGGAATATCACTGACATTCAACACATACTGGAATATCACTGACATTCAACACATACTGGAATATCGCTGACACTCAACGCATACTGGAATATCGCTGACACTCCTCAACACATACTGGAATATCGCTGACACTCCTCAACACATACTGGAATGTCGCTGACACTCTTCAACACATACTGGAATATCACTGACATTCAACACATACTGGAATATCGCTGACATTCAACACATACTGGAATATCGCTGACACTCAACACATACTAGATTATCGCTGACATTCAACACATACTGGAATATCGCTGACACTCCTCAACACATACTAGATTATCGCTGACATTCAACACATACTGGATTATCGCTGACACTCCGCAACACATACTGGATTATCGCTGACACTGCTCAACACATTCTGGATTATCGCTGACATTCAGCACATACTGGATTATCGCTGACATTCAGCACATACTGGATTACCGCTGACACTCAACATATTCTGGATTATCGCTGACATTCAATCCATACTGGATTATAGCTGACACTCTGCAACACATATTGTATTATCGCTGACACTCCGCAACACATATTGGATTATCGCTGACACTCCGCAACACATACTGGATTATCGCAGACACTCCACAACACATACTGGATTATCGCTGACACTCTGCAACACATATTGGATTATCGCTGACACTCCGCAACACATATTGGATTATCGCTGACACTCCGCAACACATACTGGATTATCGCTGACACTCCACAACACATACTGGATTATCGCTGACACTCTGCAACACATATTGGATTATCGCTGACACTCCCAACACATACTGGATTATCGCTGACACTCGCAACACATACTGGATTATCGCTGACACCCCGCAACACATACTGGATTATCGCTGACACTCCGCAACACATACTGGATTATCGCTGACATTCAACCATATTGGATTATCGCTGACACTCCGCAACACATACTGGATTATCGCTGACACTCCGCAACACATACTGGATTATCGCTGACACTCCGCAACACATACTGGATTATCGCTGACACTCCGCAACACATACTGGATTATCGCTGGCACTCTGCAACACATACTGGATTATCGCTGACACTCCGCAAACACATACTGGATTATCGCTGACACTCCGCAACACATACTGGATTATCGCTGACATTCAACCATACTGGATTATCGCTGACACTCCACAACACATACTGGATTATCGCTGACATTCAACACATACTGGATTATCGCTGACACTCCACAACACATACTGAATTATCGCTGACATTCAACACACACTGGATTATTACTGACACTCCATAACACATACTGGATTATCGCTGACACTCCATAACACATAATGGATTATCGCTGACATTCAACACATACTGGATTATCGCTGACACTACGCAACACATACTGAATTATCGCTTACATTCAACACATAATGGATTATTACTGACACTCCATAACACTGGATTATCGCTGACACTCCATAACACATAATGGATTATCGCTGACATTCAACACATACTGGAATATCGCTGCCTCCGCAACACACGAGTTATCCCTTACATCAACCATAATGATTATTACTGACTCCATACAAATACTGGATTATCGCTGACACTCCAACATCTATGAATTTCGTTGACATTCAAACAATCTGGATTATTACTGACACTCCATACACAACGATTATATGACATCCATAAGACATACTGGATTATCGCTGACATTAACACACATGGATTATTATGACACCCAAACACGTACTGGATTATACTGACACTCCATACACATACTGGATTATCGTACATCACACATATGGTTATCGTGACACTCACACACATACTGGATTATCGCTGACACTCACAAAATCTGCTTATCGCTGACACTCACAACACATATGGATTATCGTGACACTCAACAACACATACATCTGGGTCTAAACATATGTATTGACCTCTTACAATAGTAAAAATTCTGAAATAACAAGTATCATTGATGTACACTGGTAGTGTGCTGAATGCTTAATTAACCTTTATAAGTGAGGACACACTCACAATAAAGTTTAAGAAACCACATTGTTGGCAGTTAAGGAAGTTTATGTAAAAAATCATTGATGAATATTCAACAGGATTTAATCCATTCTAGGACTGACCTACACCTGCACCTTTTGTAACAAGAATAAATTTGTGTGTGTGTGTGTGTGTATGTATATATTATATATATATATATATATATATTATATATATATATATATATATATATATATTTATATATATATATGTGTGTGTGTGTGTGTGGCTGTGGTTGTTGTTTAGTATAATTTCGAATAAATTAAGACGTGAAGTGTTCCTCTGTCCATGAAAATGTTAAAAATTTCAACATTTATGCGAGTAGAGGAAGATATCGCCAGTGGTGATGATCAGAGTGGGTGATAACACTCTTCACTCTCATGCTAAACTCTTATTCACTTATCTTACTCCCTAGGGGGAAATTCCTAATTATTACGTGAAACCTACGAGTCGTAAGTGTTAGTAAACAAGATGTCAGATGCTGGGCATTGATACCCAGGCTGGGTCAGGCAGCTCCCCATGCTCGAGCAGGCAGATACCCGGGATGGGGCGGGTAGATAACCCGGATGGGGAGGGAAGATACCCAGTATGGGGCATGAGGATACCCCTGACGTATCACGATACATTCATTTTGGTCTAGTGTTTAGATAGTGAGAGGATGTTTGACACTGGTGCTTGTCCCTGGTGAGGCTGACGCGGTGTGTGGACACTCACAGTCATAACAGTATTGGGGAGCTAATTTGATGTATGCTGATAAACACAAAACCGGTTTCTGAAATACTCGTGACTAAGGCTTTTGCTCTGTTGTTGCTGTTGCTCTTGTTTCTGGCTTCTGCTGTCGTTTTTTTTTTTTGTCAGTGCTGCTCTCTTGTTGTTGTTATTTTCACTATGCTTTTTGCTCTTGTTGCTGTTGTTGTTAATGTTGATCTTGTTATTGCAATTCTGCTTAATCTATTGTTATTACTGCTACAGTTCTTTTTATTGATGCTGTTGTTTTTTATGCTGCTATTCTTGATATTGGTGCTGTTGATGTTGCTCTTACTGTTGCTGTTGTTGACGTTGCTGTTGATCATCTTACTCTTGTTTTTGTTATGCTGTTGATATTACCCTTGTTCTGCTGTTGATGATCCACTTGCTGTTATTTCTTCTGTTGATGATATTTTGCTGTTGTTGCTGCTATAAGTGTTCTTGTTGATGCTGCTTTTGTTGATGTTGCTGTTGCTGCTCGTGTTCTTGCCGCTATTGTTGCTCTTGTAATTAATGCTGCAGTTGTTGCTGCTTTTGTTTGTGTTGTTGCTGCTAGTTTTGCTGTTGTTTTGGATGTTGCTATTGTTGATGTTGCTACTGTTATTGGGTTATTACTGTTTCGGTCGTCACTTCTGTCGCTGGTACTGTTTTTTTTTTTAAATTGTTCTTCCTGCTACTGTCGTCGCTTCTTTCGTTGTTGTTGCCACTATTGTTGCTTTCCTGCAACACGTATTGTTCTCCAGATTCTCTTGTTGTTATTGTTGTCGCTACTATCGTTAATCTTGTCGTTTCTAGCTACTCTTGTTACTGCTAGCTACTCTCGTTGTTCCTAGCTACTCTTGTTGCTCCTAGCTACTCTTGTTGCTCCTAGCTACTCTTGTTGCTCCTAGCTACTCTTGTTGCTCCTAGCTACTCTTGTTATTGTTAGCTATTCTCGTTGTTCCTAGCTACTCTCGTTGTTCCTAGCTACTCTCGTTGTTCCTAGCTACTCTTGTTGCTCCTAGCTACTCTTGTTATTGTTAGCTATTCTCGTTGTTCCTAGCTACTCTCGTTGTTCCTAGCTACTCTTGTTGCTCCTAGCTACTCTTGTTATTGTTAGCTATTCTCGTTGTTCCTAGCTACTCTCGTTGTTCCTAGCTACTCTTGTTGTTCCTAGCTACTCTTGTTGTTCCTAGCTACTCTTGTTATTAATTGCTACTCTTGTTGTTCCTAGCTACTCTTGTTGCTCCTAGCTACTCGTTGTTGTTCCTAGCTACTCTTGTTATTGCTAGCTGCTCTCGTTGTTCCTAGCTACTCTCGTTGTTCCTAGCTACTCTTGTTATTGCTAGCTACTCTTGCTATTCCTAGCTACTCTTGTTGTTCCTAGCTACTCTTGTTTTCCTAGCTACTCTTGTTTTCCTAGCTACTCTTGTTATTCCTAGCTACTCTTGTTATTGCTAGCTACTCTTTTATTGCTAGCTTCTTTTGTTATTCCTAGCTACTTTTGTTGTTTCTAGCTACTGTTGTTTTTCCTAGCTACACTTGTTGTTCCTAGCTACTCTTGTTCTTAGCTACTCTTGTTGTTCTTAGCTTCTCTTGTTGTTCCTAGCTACTCTTGTTGTTCCTAGTTACTCTTGTTATTCCTATCTACTTTTGTTATTCCTAGCTACTCTTGTTATTAATAGCTACTCTTGTTGTTCCTAGGTACTCTCGTTGTTCCTAGCTACTCTCGTTGTTCCTAGCTACTCTTGTTATTCCTAGCTACTCTTGTTATTCCTAGCTACTCTTGTTGTTCCTAACTTCTCTCGTTATTCCTAGGTACTCTTGTTGTTCCTAGTTACTCTTGTTATTTCTCAGCATCCTACACCCACTTCCCCTCTGCTCCTACACATTAATTAGTAACTCTTTTGTATAATTTAAGCAGGACTTCCATCACTCTTGAAATTTTGGGTGAAGTAGCGCATGAGGAATGTTTTAACGCTTCAGATGCGCACATGTTTAAGAGGCTGTAATCTCTGGCAAGCATGCAAATATCTCCTTTTATTACTCGAGATAAAAAAAAGAGGAGGCATCCAAAATTTCACACACGTTCCTCGCAGATTTATCATGTTGACTTTATTTTCTCCTTCCTTGGCTCTCTGGCTCTCTGCCTTCCTGCCCATTTGGCTCTCTGCCTACCTCCCTATCTGGCTCTCTGCCTTCCTGCCCCCCTGGCTCTCTGCCTCCCTGCCTATCTAGCTCTCTGCCTTCCTGCCCATCTGGTTCTCTGCTTTCCTGCCCATCTGGCTCTCTGCCTTCCTGCCCATGTGGCTCTCTGCCTTCCTGCCCATCTGGCTCTCTGCCTTCCTGCCCATCTGGCTCTCTGCCTTCCTGCCCATCTGGTTCTCTGCCTTCCTGCCTATTTGGTTCTCTGCCTTCCTGCCCATCTGGCTCTCTGCCTTCCTACCTATCTGGCTCTCTGCCTCTCTGCCTCCCTGCCTCTCTGCCTCCCTGCCTCCCTGCCTCTCTGCCTCCCTGCCTTTCTGCCTTCCTGCCACCTCTGAAATATATAGAGGCACTTCTTAAGGCTCTATAAATGCGCTGACAAGGTATCTTTAACCAATTAAGATAAGACTATGATATCAAAATGCCTTTACCAACACATCTTTGGTTGCAGTTAAATTCGTAAAAAAAAATATTTGCAGCCGAAATGCTTCGCATTACCAGGGAAGTGTAGAGAGATATCCATGGAAACCATCATTATAAAACATTGTAAATTAACATTACAATTCACAGTAAAGGATTTAATTTACAATAAAAATTATTATTATTATTATTATTATTATTGTTGTCGTTGACGTTATCTTTTCCAACTCGATTTTGGCGCTAAGGAAACTCAGTAAAAGAAAATCGCTATTCATTATCAATGTAAACATTATGAACATTGTAGTTCATTATGATTAATAATGTTTTATTTTTATTTGGCTGCCCTGGCGGGAAGAAGAGTGACGTGATGCCCTTTGACGACTGTCAAGCCTGACCCTCCAGGCAGGTCTTCCCATTGTGAGGTGCTGACGATGGAGGTTCTTGATCAGGGGAATTGGATCTGCACTCTAGATCCTTGGATCACATCTGGTTACCTTCCATTACCACAGGTGCAGTGTGACCCTTGCGGGTTTTCTGCTTTCTCAGTAATAATGGTAATAATAATATATGTTCTTAACCATGTCTATAAGGGAGGCTGGTAACCATGGTTACTGGGAGACCGGTAACCATGGTAACTGGGAGACTGGTAACCATGGTTACTGAGAGACTGGTAACCATGGTTACTGAGAGACTGGTAACCATGGTAACTGGGAGACTGGTAACCATAGTTACTGGGAGACTGGTAACCATGGTAACTGGGAGACTGGTAACCATGGTTACTGGGAGACTGGTAACCATGGTTACTGAGAGACTGGTAACCATGGTAACTGGGAGACTGGTAACCATAGTTACTGGGAGACTGGTAACCATGGTAACTGGGAGACTGGTAACCATGGTTACTGGGAGACTGGTAACCATGGTAACTGAAATGCTGGATATAAATGAGAATCATTTCAACACACTGGGAGGTGTGCATCTATCAGTGTATATACTATGAAGGATGTACATCTATCAGTGTATATACACTGAGGGTGTACATCTATCAGTGTATATACACTGAGGGGATATCAGTGTATAAACACTAAGTTTACGTTAGTCCGTAGTTTAAGGAGTAGAGTGTTCATGACTAGTGGTGATAAGCAGCCTTAATGACCCTCGTGTAATAAATAGGCTTTAAACCCAAATAACCAACCAACTTACTCGCTTCACATTCTCCAGCTCATTTAAAAGTTGAAATCACTTTGATGAAGCTTCGAGAAGTGAGTTTTTGTCACCCTGATTAGCGGACGGAGCATCGTGCTTGCCAGACTCAATGTGTATTTTACAGAAAAAAAACACTAATTTAGTTCCATTGGGATTCGAGGTTGTTGTGTTTCCAGTTGACTTACGTCGGGCATTGTACTGGCCCAAAAATAATGACTGGTGCTCTGTTAGTCTGATTTGGCAATGCTTAAGATTTAAATCGATTAGCTAGAAAAGTAGATATTGCAGATGGTGATCGAGAAATTGGGTGCGTATACTTAAACACGATGATGTTGCATATTTACTCTCAAGAACTATGAATGAGTGGCGCAAGTTTTTATGTAACGTGTTTAAGAACCTAATTTCTGAGAAGCTCCACGAAAGTTGTGCTGGCCCATGCTAGGCAGGTTCAGCTCACACTCAATCATTCCCACTCATGCTTAGCACTAACCTACTTGGTTAAACTTCTCAAAGTATCTGATCCACTCTCACTACTTGGTACTTTCTTCCACTAATTCAAAAACTGTATTGGCACGTCACTATTTTCCTATATAATTTCTAAATCTGATTTTTTTTTCATTTCTGTGACAGATATATGAAACAGTGAGAGTTTGTTTTATAACACCCACGCTCTTTAATGTTTATTTGCTATCTAAAGGTTTTTCTTGATGTTGCTTCCGGTTTCGTTTAATATTTCTAGCATCTTATTTATATTCACTCTAATCTGTGTTAGTGTGTCTGGTAACACCTGTGCTAGTGTGTCTGGTAACACCTGTGCTAGTGTGTCTGGTAACACCTGTGCTAGTGTGTCTGGCAACATGACTCACGAAATCGTAATGACACGATTGCAAACAAACCATACCACGGGCGGGATTGAACCCGCGGTCAGAGAGTCTCAAAACTCCAGACCGTCGCGTTAGTCACTGGACCAGCTAGCCACAATAAGATTCATCCAACTAGGTATATTTCTACACCATAGGAAGGCTAGCATAGGCACCACTGTGACCACAAATGCAAGTTTTTACAGACGAATCTCTAGCTAGCGTGGCGTGACGAACTCTAGCTCAAGTCCCCTCACTGCCGTCAACATGCCGTCAACATGACGGAAGTGAGGGTCTGGAGTTTTGGGACTCTCTGACCGAGGGTTCAATCACGCCCGTGGTATCGTTTGTTTGCAATCGTGTCATTACGATTTCGTGAGTCATTTATGGTCACAGTGGTGCCTATGCTAACCTTCCTATGGTGTAGAAATATACCTAGTTGGACGAATCTTATTGTGGCTAGCTGGTCCAGTGGCTAACGCGACGGTCTGGAGTTTTGAGACTCTCTGACTGCGGGTTCAATCCCTCCCGTGCTATGACTTGTGCTAGTGTGTCTGGTATACACCTGTGCTAGTGTGTCTGGTAACACCTGTGCTAGTGTGTCTGGTAACACCTGTTCTAGTGTGTCTGGTAACACCTGTGCTAGTGTGTCTAGTAACACCTGTGCTAGTGTGTCTGGTAACACCTGTGCTAGTGTGTCTGGTAACACCTGTGCTAGTGTGTCTGGTAACACCTGTGCTAGTGTCTGGTAACACCTGTGCTAGTGTGTCTGGTAACACCTGTGCTAGTGTGTCTGGTAACACCTGTGCTAGTGTGTCTGGTAACACCTGTGCTAGTGTGTCTGGTAACACCTGTGCTAGTGTGTCTGGTAACACCTGTGCTAGTGTGTCTGGTAACACCTGTGCTAGTGTCTCTGGTAACACCTGTGCTAGTGTGTCTGGTAACACCTGTGCTAGTGTGTCTGGTAACACCTGTGCTAGTGTCTGGTAACACCTGTGCTAGTGTCTGGTAACACCTGTGCTAGTGTGTCTGGTAACACCTGTGCTAGTGTGTCTGGTAACACCTGTGCTATGTCTGGTAACACCTGTGCTAGTGTGTCTGGTAACACCTGTGCTAGTGTGTCTGGTAACACCTGTGCTAGTGTGTCTGGTAACACCTGTGCTAGTGTCTGGTAACACCTGTGCTAGTGTGTCTGGTAACACCTGTGCTAGTGTGTCTGGTAACACCTGTGCTAGTGTGTCTGGTAACACCTGTGCTAGTGTCTGGTAACACCTGTGCTAGTGTCTGGTAACACCTGTGCTAGTGTCTGGTAACACCTGTGCTAGTGTCTGGTAACACCTGTGCTAGTGTCTGGTAACACCTGTGCTAGTGTCTGGTAACACCTGTGCTAGTGTCTGGTAACACCTGTGCTAGTGTGTCTGGTAACACCTGTGCTAGTGTGTCTGGTAACACCTGTGCTAGTGTCTGGTAACACCTGTGCTAGTGTGTCTGGTAACACCTGTGCTAGTGTGTCTGGTAACACCTGTGCTAGTGTATCTGGTAACACCTGTGCTAGTGTCTGGTAACACCTGTGCTAGTGTGTCTGGTAACACCTGTGCTAGTGTGTCTGGTAACACCTGTGCTAGTGTGTCTGGTAACACCTGTGCTAGTGTGTCTGGTAACACCTGTGCTAGTGTCTGGTAACACCTGTGCTAGTGTCTGGTAACACCTGTGCTAGTGTCTGGTAACACCTGTGCTAGTGTCTGGTAACACCTGTGCTAGTGTCTGGTAACACCTGTGCTAGTGTCTGGTAACACCTGTGCTAGTGTCTGGTAACACCTGTGCTAGTGTCTGGTAACACCTGTGCTAGTGTGTTTGCTGACTTCAGTCATATTTTACTCCCTTTCAAAAGCGTATTGGCTCAGTGCTCATGACTCGTCATGTTATGACACGTTCCTCATACGGGGCATTAGCTTCTTCATTCTTTGTATATTTTTTCCAGCGCTTTTATATCCATTTTGAAATATGGAAACCACAGATTATTTCTTGAAGATTGTTGTTACTGGTTCACACAGCTCTTTTACTCTCTTTCAGTAGTATCAGCGAGGTTGTCAGCTCCTCCTTGCGATCACCTGTATGCTGCTTTTTGTTTTTAATCTATAATGCAGTTAAAAATGACTATAGTTGTTGTTATCTTCTTTTTTGTGTCCCGTTCCTTCCCTCTACCACTTTGAAAATCTTTCTTGTATGGTTTCGGCATCAGTTCTCTTCACAATTAAAAAATATGGTCTAGTGTTTTACTTGAAGACAGAAAAAATATTCATATATTCTTTCGTTTTCTTGGATGACGTTATTGCGTCTCCTCTTCTCCTGTCAACCGACGAAAACATCTTTAAAGTTTTCAGTTTTTATTTATAGTTTTTTACACGAGTCATTTTACTGCTCTTCTTTGGACTTAGTCCAGCTCAGCCACAGCCGATAAGTCCAGTTCTGGATAAACAATCGTAAGCAGCGTTTTCAACATATACCCATCTGTTTATTTGATGCCTGTGTGTGTGTGTGTGTGTGTGTGTGTGTGTGTGTGTGTGTGTGTGTGTGTGCCACCAACACCCCGAAACATGAGCAGGAATTACCACATGCAAATGACTCTGGCATGACAAACAATTTATGCGAAGAAGCGGCGAACAATACACTTGATGAACTTAATATTTATACCAGTCCGACTACACGCCAGCAAACTTACCACGGCATTAGAGCAAATGAAGAAGAATGAGGCGGCGGGTTTTAATGAAACGTTCTAGCAATAAACAGTCCGGGACCGGGTTCACTAAGGTAGGTCGGCTTCATGTAGTCTCGTGGCCAGATTCACTAAGGTAGGTCTGATTCATGTAGTCCCGGGCTGGGTTCACTGAGGCAGGTCGGATTCATCGAGTCCCGTGACAGGGTTCACTAAGTCAGGTGAGATTCGTGTAGTCCAGTGACCGGGTTCACTAAGGCAGGTCGGATCCTTGTCCCAAGACCGGGTTCACTAAGGCAGGTCGGACCCTTGTCGTCCAGAGACCGGGTTCACTAAGGTAAGTCGCAGTGGTCGCATCAGAGAGATGATAATACCAGTTCTGTAAAACACCCTGATGCAATTCTAGGAAATAGGAACTTGGAACTAATTGAACCTAGTTCCTAGGCCTATCCTGCATCCATATACACTAACGCTACAGTCTACAGAACAGATATGAGGGGAAGGAAAATGATAAACAAGCCCCATGCGGCTTCAAAATCACCGACCCAGAATAGAGAACTTGTGGGTCTCTGAGAGCCTTGTCTCTCGGAGTGAGATATGTAAGACATGGTGGATACGCGCACATGACAAGGGTGGTGGGGAGGCACCCTTGGGAGATGTGTCAGCGCTAAGGGAAGGAGAAATCTCGCCATTAGCAGTGGCTGTGTTATGACAAAATGATGATGTAGGAATGTCTGATGGTGTGGGTGTGTTAACACCTGTGCTTAATGGGCGCAGTGTGTTAATACTTGTGCTAGTATGCGCGCACGCGCCCGTGTGTGTGTGTACTCACCTAGTTGTACTCACCTAGTTGTGGTTGCAGGGGTCGAGTCATAGCTCCTGGCCCCGCCTCTTCACTGGTCGCTACTGTGTGTGTGTGTGTACTCGCCTAGTTGTGGTTTCTGGGGTCGATTCATAGCTCCTGGCCCCGCCTCTTCACTGGCAGCTATTGGGTCACTCTCCCTGCACTATTAGCTTTATCATACCTCTGCTTAAAGCTATGAATGGATCCTGCCTCCACTACATCGCTTCCCAAACTATTCCACTTCCTGACTAATGTGTGACTGAAGAAATACTTCCTAACATTCCTGTGATTCATCTATGTCTTCAACTTCCAACTGTGTCCCCTTGTTGCTGTGTCCCATCTGTGGAACATTCTGTCTCTGTCCACCTTTTCAATTCATTTCAGTATTTTGTGTGTCGTTATCATGTCCCCATTATCTATCCTCTGTGTGTGTGTGTGTGTGTGTGTGTGTGTGTGTGTGTGTGCATTTTAACACCTAAGATCTAGTGTGTTTACACCTGTGCTAATGGGAATGTTATCAGATGTGCATGTGTTTTAACACCTTGCTAGTGTGTGCTAACCACTACACTAGGTTATTTTAACATTTGTGCTGTTGTGCGTGTTCGCCTATGTTAATGTGAGATAACACCTGTGCTAGTGTGTCTGATAACACCTGTGATAGTGTCTGGTAACATCTGTGCTAGTGTGTCTGGTAACACCTGTGCCAGTGTGTCTGGTAACACCTGTGTTAGTGTGTCTGGTAACAACTGTGCTAGTATGTCTGGTAACATCTGTGCTAGTGTGTCTGGTAACACCTGTGCTAGTGTGTCTGGTAACACCTGTGCTAGTGTGTCTAGTAACACCTGTGCTAGTGTGTCTGGTAACACCTCTGCTAGTGTGTCTAGTAACACCTGTGCTAGTGTGTCTGGTAACACCTGTGCTAGTGCGTCTGGTAACACCTGTGCTAGTGTGTCTAGTAACACCTGTGCTAGTGTGTCTTTCTAAAATTTTCTCTTATACGTTTGAAGATACATTTTTTTCATTAATGTTAATGTAAAAAATTTTAATTTTGCACCAAAAGAATCTTAGAAAACTTACCTCACCTTATTATAACAAGAACAATTTATTTTAGCCTAACCCAACTAAATATATTTTAGATTTGTCTACAATAATTTAATACTAAACAAACACAGTGAAATATATTTTTTTTTGTTAGGTTCAGAATGATTTTGGGGAAATTATTGCATACATAAATTTTCGCTTGTCCTATATGACAAGATGAACGTTGCTATTTAAGCCAAGATCGCAAGTTCTGCCTATTCGGCGACGACAAACACACACACACACACACACACCAACACACACACACACACACACCAAAAGACGGGATGTTCCAGAGATGTGACACAGACACAAGAGGTCACAATTGGAAGTTGAAGACTCAGATGAATCAAAGGGATGTTAGGAAGTATTTCTTCAGTCATAGAGTAGTCAAGCCGTGGAATAGCCTAGAAAGTGAAGTAGTGGAGGCGGGAACCATACATAGTTTTAAGGCGAGGTATGATAAAGCTCATGGAGCAGGGAGAGAGAGGACCTAGTAGCAATCAGTGAAGAGGCGGGGCCAGGAGCTATGAATCGACCCCTGCAACCACAAATAGGTGAGTACAAATAGGTGAGTACACACACACACACACACTTTGATCCCTGTTTTGGAAATTAGGGTATTTTTGACTTAGGGTAAACAAGTTAGATACTAGCCTCCATGACCATAGTGTAGTCGATAGGATTCAAACTCTAATCATTAACAAACTGAATAAACTACGCATTTTAGCTGCTAGAGTGAAGGTGAGCCAGACTGTCCTAATATATACAAGTTAAATTAGTTAAGAACATAAGTACATAAGAAAGGAGGAACACTGCAGCAGGCCTGTTGGCATATAATAGGCAAGTCCTTCACAATCCATTCCACTAACAAAATATTTGCCCAACCCAATTTTCAGTGCTACCCAAGAAATAAGCTTTGATAATTCTATTTACCCATGTGCAAGTCCCACTCAAATCCAACCCTTCTCACTCATGTATTTATCCAACCTAAATTTGAAACTACCAAAGGTTTTAGCCTCGATAACTCTACTAGGCAGACTGTTCCACTCGTCAACTACCCTATTTCCCAACCAATACTTTCCTGTATCCTTTCTAAATCTAAACTTGTCTAATCTGAATCCAGTACTCCTGGTTCTCTCTTGGATGGTTATCCTCAAGACCTTATTTATATCCCCCATATTGATACCCATCTTCCACTTATACACTTCGATCATGTCTCCTCTCATTCTTCGTCTAACAAGTGAATGTAATTTAAGGGTCTTCAATCTTTCTTCATAAGGAAGATTTCTAATGCTGTGTATTAATTTAGTCATCCTACGCTGAATGTTTGCTAATGAATTTGTCCATTCTGTAATATGGAGACCAGAACTGAGCTGCATAATCTAGGTGAGGCCTTACTAATGATGTATAAAGCTGTAATATAACTGCTGAACTTCTGTTGCTTACACTTCTTGATATAAATCCCAGTAATCTGTCTGCCTTATTACGTACGCTTAGGCATTGCTGTCTTGGTTTAAGGTTGCTGCTTATCATAACCCCAAGTCCTTTTCGCAATTTGTATGACTAAGTTCTACATTATTTAACTTATAAGTGCTAGGGCTATGGACACTCCTAAGCTTCAGAACCTTGCATTTATCTATACTGAACTGCATCTGCCACTTTTCTGACCAGGTATTGAGTTTGTCTAAATCCTCCTGAAGTTCCCTGATATCTACGTTTGATTTAGAAAGACACGTAAGCAAACACTATAACATATTTATTAGAAAACGTTTCGGTCCTGGAACCTTGATCACTTCTCAAGGTTCCAGGACCGAAACGTTTTCTAATAAATATGTTATAGTGTTTGCTTACGTGTCTTTCTAAACCAACTTGTCGGTATTTATTACCAAGGTTTATACCATCTACGTTTGAATAAATTATCCTACCTATCTTTGTGTTATCAACGAATTTGTTCATACCACTTGTAATTCCCTCATCAAGATCATTGATACACATTATAAACAACAACGGGCCCAAGACTGATCCCTGTGGAACACCACGTGTTGCAGATCCCCGCACGGATTTAACCCCATTTATGCATACTCTCTCCTTCCTGATTGTGAGCCATGACTCTATCCATGAGAGCACTTTTCCACCAATGCCATGAGCTGCCACTTTCTTTAACACCCTTTGGTGAGGTACTGTATCAAGAGCCTTACTAAAATCTAAATAAACAATATCAAATTCTTTGTCGTGATCAACAGCCTTGAAAGCTTTACTGAAGAAAGCTAATAAATTAGACAAGAACGGCCTCTCGTGAATCCATGCTGAGTATCAATCAGATTATGCTTATCCAGATGGCTTCTTATAATCTCAGCTATAATTGACTAGCAATTATCCTACTATTGAGGTTAGGCTTATTGGGCGGTAATTTGAGGGTAACGACTTGTCTCCTGCTTTAAAAATAGGAATTACATTAGCCATCTTCCACATATCAGACACTACACCTGTTTGAAGAGATAATTTAAAAATATTAGTTAATGTTTCACAGAGTTCCATTTTGCATTCCTTAAGAACCCTTGAAAAATGCTTATCAGGACCCGGCGATTTATTTTGCTTCAGTCGGTCTATTTGTTTCATAAACATTTCTCTACTGACTGTGATGTTACATAATTTATCTTCTTCAGGTCTACTATAAAAATTAATTACTGGGATATTGTTTCTTCCTGTGTAAAAACCGAGAGAAAATAATTATTTAAAATCGAGCACATCTCATTCTCTTTGTCAGTAAGATGCCCATAGTTATTTTTAAGGGGACCTATCTTATCTCTAACTTTTGTTCTATAGACCTAGAAAAAACTTTTTGGGTTAGTTTTCGAATCCCTAGCAACTTTAATTTCATAGTCCCTTTCAGCTTTTCTTATCCCCTTTTTAATGTCCCTCTTAATGTCAATATACTGATTCATAAGATGACCCTCGCCTCTTTTGATATGTCTATAAATTCCTTTCTTCTGCCCTAAAAGATATTTGAGCCTATTATTCATCCATTTTGTGTCATTTTTATTCGATCTAATTTATACGGGATAAACGTTCTTTGAGCAGCATGTATAGTGTTCAGAAAACTGTCATATTGATAGCTCTCTTCGTTACCCCAGTCAACAGATGATAAGTGTTCTCTAAGCCCATTTTAATCTGTTAAGCGAAAATCTGGGACCATTACTGAATTATCCCTGTCATACTTCCATTCTATGCTAAATGTAATTGATTTGTGATCGCTTGTGCCGAGTTCCTCGGCCAGAACCAAATACATCAATGTTACCTGCACTAGCAACTAATCTCAACTCGTCCATCTTATTCCTAACACTACGGCTATTAGCATAATATATTTTTTAAAGACTCTCCTTTCTCTTTACCCTTCCTGCTCATTTCTGTTTTTCCACTAAACCTATTACTGTCCTTGTCACCTAGTGCCACTGGCTTTCCAATATCCACCTCATTCTGCCTATTACTAGTTTCCCTAGAACTCATAATATTACTACACTGGGACTTCACTGTATTCCCGCCAAAACCCATACCACTATTCCTAGTTTAAAGCCCTAACAGCTTCCTCCACTGCAGTTGTCAGTGTCCCCACCCCAGACCTAGATAAGTTAACCCCATCCCTGGCATACATGTCATTTCTGCCATAGAAGAGGTCCCAGTTGTCAATGAATGTTACCGCATTTTTCTTACAGTATTTGTCCAGCCAGCAATTGACACCAATTGCCCTGGACAACCATTCGTTTCCATCTCCTCTCCTTGGCAAAATACCACATATGACAGGGTTCCCACCCTTCTCCCTAATTCTATTGCTGACCTATACCTGCTAATCAGGTCATCACTCCTACGTCTGCCAACATCGTTGCCTCCCGCACTGAGGTAGATAATAGGATTCACCCATTACTTTTCATGATGTCCAGACGGCTAACAATATCCCTCATCCCAGCCCCGTTAAAACATACCCTCTGCCTCCTCTTCCTGTCCCTAAGACAAAAGGCCCTATCCATAAACTTAACCTGACTGTCTCCAACTAAAACAATGTTCTTACCTTCACTTGTGGAATTCGTCGTGACGTTCTCAATGGTCTTCGTTGGGGTTTCTAGGGATGTCTCACTCACGTCTGCCAATGCTTCCTTGGTGCTCGTTGTGACGTTCCCAGTAGACAACCCACATTCGTCAGGTAGCACCGAAAATGGGTTGGAAGTTTCCACAGTAGTTTTCTGGTTCTTCGTTGTTTCTGCCTCTCCAACAGCCTTCCTGATCCTCAGCTTGGTTCCATGTTGCCCGGCCACTGACCAGGTTCCCCTCTTAACCTGAGGACTCACAACAGGAGGATTACTACGAATCCTCTTGTTCTCCGTTAATCGCCGTATCTCCAGCTTAGCAACCCTAAGCTCCTCTTTTAGCTGCTGGTAGAGCTGCTCAAGAGAGGGCATCTAGTTTTGCTTTGAGTTAATATTCACTTACTATATTGTTGATCTACCTTACAGTGCAACACCTGTGATTGTGTGGGCAACACCTGTACTAGTGTAACACCTGTGATAGTGTGTGCAACACCTGTGATAGTGTGTGCAACACCTGTGATAATGTGTGCAATACCTTGGCTAGTGTGTGCAACACATCTGCTAGTGTGTGCAACACCTGTGCTATTGTGTGCAACACCTGCCTTAGCTTGTGTAACGCCAGTGATAGTATAACTTCTGTGCCAGCGTGTGTAACACCAGTGATGGCGTAACACCTGTGTTTGTGGGTGTGGCACCTGGTCTTGTGGGTGTAAAACCTGATCTTGTGGGGAGTAACACCTGTGCTTGTGGCTGTGGCACCTGTGCTTGTGGGAGTGACACCTGTGCTAGCATGTGTAGCGCCTGCGCTACTGGATGTGTTAACACATGTATGTGTAATGCCTTTGCCATGGGTGTGGTAACACCTGTGCTAGTGGGTGTTTTGAACATCTGTGCCACCGGGTGTATTAACACTTGTGCTAGTGTGTTAACACGTGTGTTTCTGTGTGTATTAACACCTGTGCTAGTGTGTTAACACGTGTGCTAGAGGGGTGCTAACATCTGTGCTAGTATGTATGAGATAACACATTTGCAAGTGGGTGTGTAAACACCTGTGCTAGTGTGTGTTAGGAATAGAAAATAGTCACCATAACAAAAGTATGAATTACCAGAAACTATGGCACTTTCAAAGCTCTTTTCATTGCATGTGCGACCTACTCGTGAGTCTGCAGCGCCACTGTGGAACCCTCACCACGTAAAGCACTGATGGAAACTTGTAATAGTCTGAAAGAGTGTATACAGGACGGTGCCTAGACTAAGGTTTATGAACTTCAGAAAAAAGAAGAGTAATGTAATTAGATTTTCCGTCACCGGAAGAACAAGGAATAAGAGGGGATGTGATCGCGACGTACAAAATACTCTACAACAATGACAGGGGTAAAAAATAAACTCTGCATGATGAATGTCACATGTATAAGAGTTTATAAATGGAAATTACACACCCAGATGAGCCAGAGGGATATCAAGAGGTATTTTTTTTCTCAACACGAGACTAATATTGAAGTAATAGAACAACGTCATGCTAGTAACATGCTAGTAACATGCTAGCAACATGCTAGTAACATGCTAGTAACATGCTAGTAACATGCTAGTAACATGCTAGCGACGGGACCAATAGCTAGACCTATGCTGCCCCCTTCAAACACATACACACACAGGAATTGTGACTCGACCCCTGCAACCGTAAATAGGTGAGCGCGCACACAACATACAAACACTGTAGCAACGAGAGGAAGAATGAATCATTTGTAACTTCTGTCTGAGCAAAGGTCTTGTAGTTCCCTTAAGTAGAATTGTGGTGTACACTGCCAAGGAGGAGACAGTGGCTTATGACCAGGTATGAACCACCACCCTCCTCCTCCTCCTCCTCCTCCTCCTCCTCCTCCTCCTTTCCCTCTTCCTATTCCTCTTTCTCCATGTATCCATTTTTTGTTTTGCTGCTACCCTTCCCCTTGCATTCTCCCATACTACTATATTTCTTCCTCTTACACTCTTCCCTCATCTTCCTTCACTTCTTCATTTTCCTCTTTTTTACCTTCCCTTCCTCTTCCTCTCATCCTCCTTTCCCTGTTTCCTCATCCTTCTTCATTCTTACCCTCTCGTCTCTTTTCTTTTTAACTTCTTTCTCTCTCTCTTCCTCTTCCCTATATCTCTATTAGTTACTCTAGTTCCTCTTGCTGCTCTTCTTCCTTTAGTCTTGTCTCATGACTCAAAATATTAATGCCTCTTATCCTCTCTCTTCATATTTTTTCCTCATCCACAGCCCTTTTTCTCTTCTTTTGCTTATGTTTATAATTCTGTTTTTTTTTTTTTTTTATTTTTTCATCCTCCTCTCCCGTACTCTCATGCCCTCTTTCTTCAATATCTGGTCATATTCTTCTTGCATTTGTTTTGTCATATATACTCTCGAATCCTGTACATATCATTCTACCGGATTTCTTTGTGTCGGTAACCTCACGTTGAAGTGACTCGCGAAATCATAATAAAACGATTGCAAAGAAACCACGGAACGGGAAGGGGTTGAACCCATGGCGAGTGAGTAGTAAAACTCTACGTTGAAATGATTCCCTCTGGTATCCCTTTGGCTCATTCGAGCTTCTAGCTTACACGTGTATCCCTCTGAACTCGAAATAAGTCGTAATGAACGATTGTCAATTGACGAACAGAAGAGTGGAAGAGGACTCGAACCATTGTTGTAGCACGCGTATCCACTTGTGTCTTCTCCCATGCCAAAAAGTCTGTCCTTGTCTACCTTATCCCGGTCTCTCTAGACTTTATATTATGTGTCTCGTGGTTCTTCGAACCTCTTATGATGTTCGGTCTGGTACTCTTAGACTTCATGTCAGTGCTCTATAACATTCTATTCTACTTAGCTGAAAAGCAAGCCATAAGGTAAACTTTTCAATTTATTTTTATTCTGCTGTGATGTGTGTGCTTAGGTGTTCACACGTGTTAAGTAATGTCTCAGGTGTTCACACGTGTTAAGTAGTGTCTCAGGTGTTCACGCGTGTTAAGTAGTGTCTCAGGTGTTCACACGTGTTAAGTAGTGTCTCAGGTGTTCACGCGTGTTAAGTAGTGTCTCAGGTGTTCACAAGTGTTAAGTAGTGTCTCAGGTGTTCACAAGTGTTAAGTAGTGTCTCAGGTGTTCACAAGTGTTAAGTAGTGTCTCAGGTGTTCACAAGTGTTAAGTAGTGTCTCAGGTGTTCACAAGTGTTAAGTAGTGTCTCAGGTGTTCACAAGTGTTAAGTAGTGTCTCAGGTGTTCACAAGTGTTAAGTAGTGTCTCAGGTGTTCACAGTGTTAAGTAGTGTCTCAGGTGTTCACAAGTGTTAAGTAGTGTCTCAGGTGTTCACAAGTGTTAAGTAGTGTCTCAGGTGTTCACAAGTGTTAAGTAGTGTCTCAGGTATTCACAAGTGTTAAGTAGTGTCTCAGGTGTTCACAAGTGTTAAGTAGTGTCTCAGGTGTTCACAAGTGTTAAGTAGTGTCTCAGGTGTTCACAAGTGTTAAGTAGTGTCTCAGGTGTTCACAAGTGTTAAGTAGTGTCTCAGGTGTTCACAAGTGCAAACAGGTAGGGATTTTTCCATGCGTTGATAAAGTGAGGCTGATAACATAGAGTATATGACCACAGAACATTCAACATGAACAGTGTCACTCTATAGACTCATAAATGAAACACACACACACACACACACACACACACACACACACACACACACACACACACACAATAGGCTTAGCGTCTAATCGACATATGCCTAGGACAAAATGGTAACTAACACAGTGTATGTTGGGGGGGGGGGGCATCTCACTCCTTAACTCCCCTGACAATAAGGAATAATTTTCTTACGTCTCACAATGATAATCTCGCATTTGGTATCCGTCCAGTGGCCCCACGTCCTGAGTCTTCGTCTTTCACATAGACTGATTCTCTCCGACCTACCAGAGCCTCGGCCATGAAGGTCGCATTGCTTGAAACACTACAACCATACGTGCCATTCAGTACAAAGAGTGTTGGAGGCTCGATTCTCCGTCCACTGGACGTCTTAGCTCGGTCAAGTTTTTGGTAAAGGATTTTCAACATGGTTTAGCTGTGCCTGAGCGGATAGTTTATTGAGCACACCCGTGCTCAGCTCACCCCGCTCAGCTCACCCCGTGAGTTGTAGCTCAAAAAAATAGGATTACACAGGTTATAAAGTCTTCATCAGACCCGTTGAACATAGTTACATCGCAAAAAAATGTTACTGTCATTTCATATATTATAATTTCTATATATAGCTAATGTACACAATACAACATACAGAAAGAATCTCTAAAAGTTATTACCACTAAAAACATGCATCATTACCGGGATATAGTCTCATCAAAAATCCAACGCAGAATGTGAATTTCCATCGTTGTTCTGTACGTGAATTATGGACGCCGAAATAATCAGTACACTGGGACTCCACCCTACATCACCTTTCCAATTAACCATGAATAATAATTGTGCTCTAAATCGTCTAAGTTTAGATCATTCAGAAGCCATAGCGACGAGAGGTAAAGGAATAAACGCTGCTGGAGCTGATTAATGTTATGACAAAATGTGTACAAGACAACCGTGGCAGGCGGGGCAAGTGGTGCCCTCCTAATGGGCACCAGTGAGGAGTGTGTGTGTGTGTGTGTGTGTGAAAGAGAGAGATAGTGGAGTGCACATCGAGGCTCTCTGCTGAGATGAGCCATCTACTTTCTACATTAAATACTGTCACACAATATCTAAGTATTTGAGATTGGGACAATAAGGAAGAAGTCTCTCTCTCTCTCTCTCTCCTCTCTCTCTCTCTCTCTCTCTCTCTCTCTCTCTCTCTCTCTCTCTCTCTCTCTCTCTCCACTCTTCCCATCTCCCGCCGGCATGGAAACAAGAGGAAGAAAATGACGCACCAAACGGAAAAAATAGTATTGAATGTGCAGGTAAGATGGAAGGGAAAGGACGACATGGGCTGCAACATCCTGATTTTAATTAAAATTATTTCCATTGTAACTACTGATGTTACTGCAATGATCACCAGTGTTATAACTAACAATTATCTATCACAAATACTAATAATTTTGTTGGGTCATTGTCAGCTGACGTTTTTAATGTAGTTGCTGAACAAACATCAGGTATCCATTGATTTTATTTTCCCCAGCGTAACATCAAGTTGAACCTATACTTGCCAAGTGCTCGTCCAGCTGGTTCGTAATTTATTGTATTGTCTTCGCATTTACAGTTTCGGCAGGAAGTTTGTTCCAGTTGGATATAATTCTGTTGACAGAAATTTACGCACATTCGTGTTGCATCTTCTGCCTCGAAGTTTCATTCCACTGTTTAGATTAATGGACTCCTTTTGTACATTAAACAGTTTTTCGTGTTTGAGTGTATCAACATCATTAAAGAGAGAGAGAGAGAGAGAGAGAGAGAGAGAGAGAGAGAGAGAGAGAGAAGGAGAGAGAGAGAGAGAGAGAGAGAGAGAGACGAAGAGGGAGCGAGGGAGAGGGAGAGAAATGTATATCTAAGATGGGCTCCCCACAGAGAAAGATCAATTATTGATTACAATGGGTTACGAGCACAAGCACACCTCGACGCCCTGCCACAGCCTCGCTAGTACACTGGCCAGCCAGCCACCCAGGTTAGTCACCTCACCATCAGGAAGACGCCTTCGGTCTGTTCCGTCTCCGCCTCTTCATCGTAAACTTACCCAAGTTACCAATGAATGATAGTACATTATATCCCAGTTATGACTATTGTACCTAACCGACGATACCCCTATTCATCTCATGTTAGATGAAAGGCATATTTACGACGAGAATGATAACAAAGGGATAAGTCGCTCCACAAAGAGCGAAACGTTGTCCCATTAAAAGTTTGCTCTGCAACAAGTGTTTTTGTCCTCGCACCATTTTTGCAGTGTTGTATGTGGAGGGTTTGGCTCCGCGAGGACTGAACCTTAGGTGATTCTTGTCAGCATGGTAGCCCCAGCTGATTTGCATATTATTAATCATATCAACATAATCCAGTAATTAAAAAGAATGATACTTTGTATACCAGCAAGGCGAGTGCATTTTATTTTCGATCGTCCAGATAGAAATACACTTACTATAAAAAAGATTGGATAAAGGCTGAATTAAGTCTTGCACTCGCAAATATACACTTAATCTTGGCTCTTCGTTGTTATTCCCGGGTTGTTTTGGCTCTGACCAACGAGGGTAGGAAGATATCTTCAAAGTGTTTTACTCTTTCTGGTAAAAGCCTAGTTGATGGGTTTAATAGTTTACGTATTTTATTGATTAGGTCTGGGAATAATGAAATAATGCTGCCTGGGAGAGTGCAATGATTTGTGTTTTTCTTATGAGAAACCAGCGAACAATTTATTGGCGAGAGGAATTCTTACAGCTTTGGAGTGGGGAAAAACTGCCTGCCAGTTTCCCGGGAAAGTGTCCACTCGCCACCGAAATTAAGTTCCCCAGTTGAAGTATATTCACTTGAGACTCAGATGTTTGAGGGCTCCTACGATTTCACTAAGACGCCAGTGAGTCATCCAGAAGTCACTCAGTGGTCATCATCCAGACGTCACTCACTGGTTATCATCCGATCATCCAGAAGCCACTTCTGTGGTTATTATTCAGTCAACCGTAACATACCCAGTCAAGGGGTATTAAGTCCTGCGTTATTCCTCGTGAACCATAGCCAGGATCCACCATCAGTCTTCCCTTTAGGTCCAGAAGCTTAATATTCGCTTGAGTCCCTGCGACATTTACTCACCTCTCTTCCTTTTCCTGGCGTCCCCATAGTAAAAGACACTAAGTAATACACTTAAAAAATAATTTTTTATAATATATCTCTCAGGTAAATGCAAAATGAACCACTCCTCCAGGTATACTCCAGGTATACTAATGCATATGTTGGATATGTAAGCCTACGGGCCACTTAGCAACAACAGCCTGGTTGATCAGGTAGCCTACAAGGAAGTCTAGCCTCAGACCGGACTAGAAGAGTAAGTGTACTTAAGTTCCTCAACCAGTAATTCACAGGCATGTTAAACGTTTTGCACTCTAGCAAGATTGTTGATGTTTTCATTTTATCTCGTGAAGAACTAGGATAAATAATGCAAATTTCAGCTTACATTCACTTTTCACTTTTCTTTTGTGTGTATTTCATAACTGTTCTGTTTGGAGTAACATTTTCTTTAAAATTTAGGCAAATTTTCTAATTGAAAGGTGAAGGATGTGAAAGATCAATAATGTGAGAGATAAAGGATGAGAGAGGTCTGGGAGAGGTCAAGATTGTGAGAGATGATTGTGATGGGTCAGTGAAGTGTCAGGGTTGTTAGAGGTCAAGGGTCTGAGCGGTAAAATGTGTGAGAGGTCAAGGTTGAGAGGTCAAGGTTGTGAGAGAATCAGGTTGTGAGAAGTAAATAAGGATCATGAATGTGAGACTCCAATGAGAAGTCAAGTTTGTGAAAAATCAAGGTTGTGAGAGTTCAGTGAGAGGTCAAGGTTGTAACAGGCCAGTGGGGGGGGGGTCAAAGTTTTAAGGGATAAAGGTGTGAGGGGAGTCAAAGGTTTAAGGACAAAAGTTGTGAGGTTTCAAGGTTGTAAGGGTTAAAGGTTGTGAAGGGTAGAAGTTAAAAGGGAAGCTGTCTTCCCGTCTATAGCTGTGATATGTCTTAGAATAATTTTGAAGGGAGTGTAAACATAGTGTGAACTTGATGGATCTCTACGAAGCTACTCAGAAATTGAAAGGCGACTTAACAATCTTCATTTAGTTCAGCAATGATCATGGTCTGCAGGTGAACTACATGTAACTCGGTGGTGTCTGAATTACCTTACTTTCTCCTGCTCAACCTTAACAAACTCATCAACTGACCTGTCTGTGACGTCCAGGAACTCTTGACATTCCAGCTACATTTATAACAGTTTCATCACCTTATGGATAACAACAATTGACTGTGACGTCTACTGTATGTCCCTCGCAGACGTCTACTGTATGTCCCTCGCAGACGTCTACTGTATGTCCCTCGCAGACGTCTACTGTATGTCCCTCGCAGACGTCTACTGTATGTCCCTCGCAGACGTCTACTGTATGTCCCTCGCAGACGTCTACTGTATGTCCTCGCAGACGTCTACTGTATGTCCCTCGCAGACGTCTGCTGTATGTCCCTCGCAGACGTCTACTGTATGTCCCTCGCAGACGTCTACTGTGTGTCCCTCGCAAACGTCTACTGTATGTCCCTCGCAAACGTCTACTGTATGTCCCTCGCAGACGTCTACTGTATGTCCCTCGCAGACGTCTACTGTATGTCCCTCGCAGACGTCTACTGTGTGTCCCTCGCAAACGTTTACTGTATGTCCCTCGCAGACGTCTACTGTATGTCCCTCGCAGACGTCTACTGTATATCCCTCGCAAACATCTGCTGTATCTCCCTACTTTTTCCTCTGGTTAAGAATTAATTTTATTTTCATGTTTAGCTTAGCTAGTTATTTTCGAAGTCAGGTTCATTTAATAAAGGTCTTAAATTTTTCCTTAATTTATTTGACTCGTATTGTTTTCCTATTATAAGTTGGCTTTCCCAGTCAAATTTTCCAGAGGGAAACTCAAACAGCTGCATTTTCCTTGACAACATTTATTATACAATAGTCTTGACGACACACATGTTATAGGCACATTAATTAAGTTAATTTAACCTATGTTAACCAAATAAAGTTAAACCCTGTGACTTATTTCTCTTAGCGCTTCTTTTTGATTATAATAATAATAATAATGTGACTTATTTCTGATCAGAAGAAACATTCTTCAATTATTTCACGGAATCCAATTTTATTATTAAAAATTTGGACATGATAACTTACGTATGTTAATAACAAGAGACTGACTCCTTCCATGGAGGAAAAACACATTAGTACTTAAAGTTTAAAGCCGACCGGAAGATGCATTTTTCAAGTATTGCAGAAAATCTAGCAAAATTTATGCCTACACAGCGTAAACCCATGAAACGTTTCGTTCATTTCATACGATGTATCAGCTGTTGAAGAACTGTGATGTTCATAATTTTAATCAGTTGAAACCGCTAAACCCGTAGGTAACGAAGAGCCTGTAGAGTGAGAGACATTAAAATTTAATCCAAACAAAGGGAAAATGTCCCGTTCCTTGGAACAAAAACCCCTCAACAGTAAGGCAAAATAAGGCAATAATGTAATATAATAATAATAGTGACAATAATAAGTGATAATAATATTGACAAATAATAATAATAATAATAATAATAATAATAATAATAATAGTGACAAAATGACACTTGCACACTCCATCAAGTACACCAGATGTCACATGCAAACACAACTTGTGAACGTTCTGTGTAACACTGTACACAACAGTGTACGAGCAGTGAAGGGAAGGCACTGTGACATAACTTACTTCTTTTATTTTCTCAGTTTTTCTTGTTATCACTGTGACGCTGGTGAGTAGCTTGTTGTATCATGATGGTCTAATGTCTAGGCTGTACCAGATGCTGGGAAAAGTATACATATCTTTGTCTGTTCCCCCTGTCTATGACAAAGCCAATGGCAAAAAAAAAAATATTATTATTATTATTATTATTATTATTATTATTATTATTATTATTAAAATAACTATTTGCGACCACTGTCAGCCACAAAGTTAGTTATCTCTGAGTTACCAGACACTGCCATGTGGAGGCCAGTGGTTCGTCTACAGGTCCACCCGCCCGCTTCCTAGGTCCATGTGTACAGGAATCCATCCGTGGAACCCCGGATGTCATCCCTTTCTCACTTCCCTGTTCAGCCTCGCCTCTTTCAGTATTCTCGTCTCTGCCTTCCAGCCTCAGCCTTCTAAAGGTTCATGTGTCCAAGAGGCCATCTGTGTCCCCTCAGATATTCTCACTTCTCCACTTCCCCAAGGTCAACCTCAACAACCAAGCATTCTTACCTTCCCCAAGTTCATGTATCCAGAAATCCATCCGTTCGCTTCCTGATGTCTTCCCTTCCTCAACCCCAAAGTCAGCGGTTTTCGCCACTCCCAGTGATCTTGTTGGATGGAAACTTGGTCTTGTCTAGCTGATCTACGGTAGAGACTGTCCAGGAGGGTGGAATTACCGGAGGTGACACAGAAAACTGCGTCCAGTAATTACACCCACCAAGACAGCCACGACCGTAGGTCAACTAGACGAGACCAAGGCCCACC
>NC_069411.1:29813489-29825989 GCF_026875155.1 Cherax quadricarinatus
ACACACACATGTTCACTCATGTTCACTCATGTTCACTCATGTTCACACATGTTTACACATTCGCATACATTCCGTTAAAAATAATTTATATTGTGAAGGTAATAAAATGGAAATAAAAAAAATAGCGAGTATAAATTTTAACGTAATCTTCAATAAACAAAAAGGAGAATGATATTACATAGTATTTTCAACAAATTTTTGATGAGGGGTGAAGCTGTAAAGAAGTGCCATTCGAGGGAAACTTGTATTGAATAAAGCAAAGATGATGATGGTAAGTTTTCTTATGAAAGGTCGAGTTGCAAGAAATAAATATTTACCAGTTAAATAACTCTCTTAGTTTTTACTCTTCAGGTCCTAACTTCTCTGACCTTCTGAGAGAAAGCATCCATGACCCCACATTCACACACACACACACACACACACACACACACACACACACACACACATACACACGTACACACACACGTACACACACACATACACACACACATACACATACACACACACATACACACACACACACACACGCACACACACACGCACACACACACACACACACATACACACGGCTGGAGGACCTTGTCTCTTACACAGTAATTTTATTTACTAGTAGAGTGTTCCACTACATTACTGCATCGTTCTTGTGTGTTGTTGTACGGAACTTGCTGTACTTGAACTTTTCCGTGATGCTGAACTGTTCTTTAGTGTTACTCTTCCGTTTACATGTATTACTGTACTATGTTTTTAATTTTAGTACACTGTTCGTGTGTTGTTTTATGTAACTATGCTTACATGTTACCATCTTGTTTTATGTAACTATGTTTGCATGTTACCATCTTGTTTTATGTAACTATGCTTACATGTTACCATCTTGTTTTATGTAACTATGCTTACATGTTACCATCTTGTTTTATGTAACTATGTTTGCATGTTACCATCTTGTTTTATGTAACTATGCTTACATGTTACCATCTTGTTTTATGTAACTATGCTTACATGTTACCATCTTGTTTTATGTAACTATGCTTACATGTTACCATCTTGTTTTATGTAACTATGTTTGCATGTTACCATCTTGTTTTATGTAACTATGCTTACATGTTACCATCTTGTTTTATGTAACTATGCTTACATGTTACCATCTTGTTTTATGTAACTATGTTTGCATGTTACCATCTTGTTTTATGTAACTATGCTTACATGTTACCATCTTGTTTTATGTAACTATGCTTACACGTTACCATCTTGTTTTATGTAACTATGCTTACATGTTACCATCTTGTTTTATGTAACTATGCTTGCATGTTACCATCTTGTTTTATGTAACTATGCTTACATGTTACCATCTTGTTTTATGTAACTATGCTTACATGTTACCAAACTTGTTTTATGTAACTATTCTTACATGTTACCATCTTGTTTTATGTAACTATGCTTACATGTTACCATCTTGTTTTATGTAACTATTCTTACATGTTACCATCTTGTTTTATGTAACTATGCTTACATGTTACCATCTTGTTTTGCATATTACTGTACCTTTCTTGTTTGTTACTGTACTTTTGTATATTACCGCACTATTCTTGCGTGTTATATTTCTGTATTTTCTTCTGTGTTACTTTTTTGTCCTTGTATTTTTACTGTTGTTATTTGTTACTGTTCCATTCTTACCTGTTACTTTACCCTTCTTTCATGTTTCATACATGTTGCTGTACTTTCCTACATAGGAAGCGATATATTTCATCAAATTTGCAGACAAAGCATTGAATTTTCAGTTTTATTCTTGATAAATCGAGTGATGTGACACGTCACAACTGGTAGTCATCCGTGACGTCGACAGTGAATTTAATGTCACATAAGAATTACCATCAAAACATAGCACAGGAACCGGAGAAGATATTTTCAAAGAACTGCAAAAAGTCTGGATTGGAATAAACTGCAATGGGTGACAGTTGATGGAGGACAGAACGTGTCTTGGGTGAAGAAAGGTTTGGATGGATAAATCACAAAGGCTTTTGAGGATGGTAGATTCTCAAAGCCCATGTTTCTGCATTGTGTTATCTATCAGCAAGAATTGTGCGGAAAATATGTGGATGAGTCTTGAGTTCTGAAATCTGTTGTTTCAACAGTGAATTTCATTAATTATCGCCAGTTTCGTGATTTCTCTGAAGGAAACTTTATTCTGAGTTCGTTGAGTTGTCTTATTATACAACAGTTCGATGACTTAATTGTGGAAAGGTTCTATCATGATCTTTCAGCTCAGAAAGGAAATTAATCAATTTCTCAGAGAAGAATCGACCCGAACTACTTTTATCAAACCTAGATTGGCTTTGGAAATTGTCATTTTTTGCAGACGTGACAAATCATATGAATCAATTGAATCTGAAGTAAGTTGTAAGGTGAAACAAACTTGATTTGTGATCTATGCATATGAAGGACATTCAGGGCAAAAATGGTGCTAGTTGAAGGACAGATGAAAGTTTCCAACTTGGTTTATTTCACAGGTTGTAAAAAAAAATCAAGAAAGTGAAGCAGAATTTTCTTCTTCATTTGCAACATAAAACATTCATGACTTGCAAAATCAATTTCAGAAACGATTTCCTGATCTTGATGGAAAAACAGATGAAATAAAGCTGTTTCAAAATACATTTGGCTGCAGTGTTGGAACACTTTCAAGTCAGTTTCAAGTGGAAATTATTGATCTCCGGTCAGATGACATGATGAAAAAGAAGTTTAAAGAAGGAAAGCTAATCCAGTTTTATATATCTCTACAGCCAGAACAGTTTCCAGATTTTCTTGTGGATTCGTATCAGTTTTTGGTACAGCTTATCTTTCTGAATAAACATTTTCAGAAATGAAGTATGTCAAGCCCAAATATCGCACAAATTTATCTGATAAGCATTTGAATTCCATTCTAATAACTGACTTATCAAGCTTGAAACCTCATTTCAGCAATATTTTGAAATTAAAAAACCAGTTCCACCATTCCCATTAATCTTGTGCAAATTACTCTTGTGTCAGCTTGTCTCATCTACAGTTCAGTAATTGATCATACTCGCTTATGTTTGACATTTTTACTCATTATATGTCATTTCTAAGTGTATTATTTCTTCGTAATAGTCACATTTCTCTTTTGTTCTGAATCATCTCATGCCGATTACAAAAAGGATCCAAATAAAACTTATTAATGCATTTAAATTTTATTCATTTGGTTATATTTATCAGACTGGTTTTTTCTTTGGCCCACGAAAATGTGTAAAATATACGATGTGGCCCTCTTAGTGAAACGTTTGGAGGCCCATGGTCTAGTTTAAACATGTGTCGGGAGAGGAGTGGAGAAACTTTGATTCTGAATTTTGTCATGAGATGACTAGTTTAATGGTGCCGGCACTTCATCGGCGGCGCTGGAGAATGGTGTGTCTAAAGAAATGTGTGAAGATGGGGTAGTTGTTTGCTTTATGGCAGCACGACAGGAGCGACCGTTGGTTTACCGGTGCTGGACTCATTGGTCTGAGAGGAAAGCCATGGCATCACGACCGAACGTCAGTTAGCTAGACGAACGAGCTTGTTGTCTCGTTAACCCAGCCGTGCATCACAACCCGCTGTGCTCATGTCATTATCTCGATTCACATCTAAAATACTTCAACGGCGTCGGCTAAGTTAGCACTCCCATGACCTAAGTTAGCACTTCCAGGGCCTACCAAAGACCACCTGGAGTCTAGGTTGCTGGTGGCTGCAGATGAAAGATATGACATGACTCTCCCGCCCCACTCCCCTCTTAATAGTTCATACTTCCTCGGTGGCTGAAGAATGTCCCGGCTGCTGAAATGTGTGACGTTAAATCTGTCCAACGCCTCGCTTAAACGGGCTGCCTTTGTATATCAGCAGAGGAACACGGTGTTACAAGAGGACCAGACGACAGTGCGGTGAGATCACAACCCGGGACGCTGCGTGGGGCCACAAGGTAAACAAGACCTGACCCACGCCATAGGGCACGCCGACAATGACGCCTGGGACAGATTCTAATTCTTCTTGCTTGATGATTACGCCTCTTCTTGCGGCTTGCCTTCTCGAATGTGTCATCTCTTCAGCAGTCAGAAAGAATTTACGGTCGCAGGAGAGGTGTTCAATGGTTGTGTGCAAGACTTGTTCTTGTGGCCAATGGACTACTATATTCACTCACAGCATCCACGGCATCTCAAGCACACACATATTATACATACAAAGCTGAACTAGTCCTGATTACCACTGTGTAGTCTTAAGATATACCAGAGACGAAACTCGAGCATAATCTAAATATTTTCTATTGCTCTGTTTTACTAGGAAGAATTTTTTTTCAGAGTGCAATAACAAAATTTATGGTCATTGTATGCTATAAGATGTGAATTTTATGAGCGAAAAAATAAATAACGAAGCAAGTAGTTATATAAACTACAATATCTGGATGAGGAAGTCACTAGGACAGATGGTTCATAAAGTCACCCAAGCAGATGGCTGAGGGAACTACCTGAACAAGTATCAAAGGAATCCACTGTAACAGATGACAGAAAGAGCCTCAGTAACAGATTACAGAGGGTGTCAATGTAACAGATTGTAAAGAGAACCATTTTTAACAGATGGCTGAGGAAACCACCTGAACAAATTACAACTGGAGCCCTGTAGAAGATGACAGAAGTTTCCATCGTAACATGTGACAAGAGGAGTTACAATAGAGCTGTTACTACGTAGAGTGAGCCACTCTGACAGAGGTCAACCACCGCAGCGCCGCCAACAACGTCCAAGGAACATCACAGAGGAGACCAATTGAGGTCTATCAGGAACGCTAATCCTCATTTATAGTGTATTCATCTTTTCCAGAAACTTCCCTGTCTCCTTCGCCCCCCTCCGCCCCCCCCCCCCCAAAAAAAAAAGGTCCTCGCCTCTCTTTTCCCTCTCTTTCCCTCCTCCCCCTTTCTAACACAAGTTTCAAGACCATTGAGGAGAGAGAGAGAGAGGCTATTCAGTTCTGATATCATTAGTTATACCGCAGCATACCGCAGGCTTGCCGCCGCCACAGTTGACGTAAAGTACCGCAGTCTATCATCCGCAGACAGGAGTGGAGAGCTCAGGACTTAACGAACGAGATTCTCTTAATAGATGAATCCAAAGCCGGGACGAGGAGTTTCGAGTTTTAAAAAGCTGGGAGATAAATGATCTTTTAGATATATGGCCAGGAGGGAAAGAGGTTGTGGGACTGAGAAGGCATGGGAGAGAAGAGCACATGGTAGAATGATGGGAAAAGAATGCTGTGAATATAAGTTGGTTGAATGTAGTGAGGCCTGGGAGAATATGGTTCAATATTTTAGGGGTAAAAACTTGTGAGCGTGTTGTGAATAGAGCATCGAACAGTTGAATGTGGTATTGAATATTGAGGATAAACGGTTAAACCTGGCCGAGTGTAGAGGAATGGTTACTGTATGTGAGAGAGAGATGAGATGGTGATAAAGATAGTGATGGAATATAAGTGATGCCATGGCCTTTTAGTGGATGTGTGCAGTGGATGCTTTACAGAGGGTTATTGACGCATGGAAATCCGAAACCGTATCGTAGACATACGTCTAACTGGAGGGCGGAGTTAGACATGTGTTGTGCTGAAATAACGTGATTTGTATGTCTTGACATATGCCACGTCACCTGTATTCGCATAGCTCTGCTTAAGTTGATCTTCATATGTACTTTTTGAATCCACATGTTGAGTTGTCCTCCTGTACGTCCCTTAGTCATACATTCCATTTGTTCACTCCACTCACACTATTTGACTTCTTTCTTACGCCCATCGTATTATTCGAAGCAGGTTTGTTATGTCTTGTATATTGTTTCCCCATGACGTGTTCCAGTCAACTCTGTCCCCTAGTTTCTTACAGGGTGTGATCGTGTGGCCTTTGCTTCTCTTAAAGCTTGATGAAATGAGAGTTCCGTGGTGTTGGCCTGAGCTCTGGCTCTGGTCTCAGCAGATCTAGGTAAATTAATGAAAACTTCAGTAGACACTATTATACAATTATACGAAACTCTTTCTAGTACAATTATAAGAAAATCATTTGTTAAATTTAATTAAACTTAGCTTGCAGATAAACATAAGGCACATACCATGTAGTGTGTAGCGTTAAGGCATGTTAAATAAGGTTAAATCATTCGAATGAAAATAGTGATCAAGGTCCTACGACCGAAGCATATTCAATGAAGCTGATGTAAATGTATGATTATGTCTTTTCATCCGTTAAATCATACACCGTTTAGAACTTAAGGTTAAGCCAAGTTTTATTATCATCAGAGCAAACTACTCTTAATGTAGCCTTTATGATAAATGAATCCCACTTCTTCAGCAGCTCATTTGCTTGCCCCGGCGGAGCACAGCTGTCTTAATGCTACCCAAATTTCAAGCTTGTCGTAATAACAATGGCAAATGGGGAAATCTTATCAGATATCTTTACAAACACTGCCGACACGGCCATTTTTACCCAAGATTAATGTCCAATTGTTAAGGACTTGTGTTAGCTGAAGCGCAGTAGATCAGCCGCTAATGAGTCTAGTTTATCTTGGCCAAACGGACGGTAATCCATCATGTGGAGGGCAGAGGCTGCTCCTCTAAGCTGAGATACTCTCTGGAATTCCATTGGGGTCAGGAGACCTGCGTGTGTACACAGGGCAGTTATCGTTTAACAGCCGTGTCTGCTCTGATCTACAAGTCTGCGTATCCATTATATTAAGGATCAGGTATTATCACGATAATCATTTTGTCACATACAAATGGGAGAGCACACTATCAGCCTAGCTGATTTGTTAAGCTAGAGAGTGTGAGCACACACTCACAATGATATATAAGACACATTGTTTTGCATAGATGTCGGCTACATTTTAATTAGTATAGAAGAGGTGCTGAGATATTTTCACCACCAGATATCTAAAATGGTGGTTTTTGTTGTTGAAACGGCAGCCGGACACAACGGCAGCTGGCAACAACGGCAGCCGGCCACAACGGCAGGCGACAACAACGGAAGGCGGCCGTAACAGTAGCCGGCCTCAACGCCTATCAGCTTACTTTTGATTATGGCTTAAAACGTGTTCGAAAAAAATGGGCTCAAGATACATAAATAAAAATATATAAAAAAATGAAAAAAAGCGTTTTGGTCAAAATTCTTTCGAAGAAAAAAGTTTAAGGGAAAAATTTGTAGGGAAAAAATTAAATATATTTTACTTTGGAAATATTAAGAAAACATTACAGAGTGAGAGTATTGTGTACTGAGATTAAGGGCGAAGTGTGAGCTAGAAAGTGTGAGCTGGGAACTTTTTAAAGTTATAGTTTATTCTGTTGACATGAAGTTATGAGGACCTTGGCACTGTATAGTTATGAGGACCTTGGCACTGTATAGTTATGAGGACCCTGGCACTGTATAGTTATGAGGACCTTGGCACTGTATAGTTATGAGGACCCTGGCACTGTATAGTTATGAGGACCTTGGCACTGTATAGTTATGAGGACCTTGGTACTGTATAGTTATGAGGACCTTAACATCGTGTAGTTATGTGGACCCTGGCACTGTATAGTTATGAAGACCTTGGCACTGTATAGTTATGAGGACCTTGGTACTATATAGTTATGAGGACCTTAACATCGTGTAGTTATGAGGACCCTGGCACTGTATAGTTATGAGGACCTTGGCACTGTATAGTTATGAAGACCTTGGCACTGTATAGTTATGAGGACCTTAACATCGTGTAGTTATGAGGACCTTGGCACTGTATAGTTGTGAGGACCTTGGCACTGTATAGTTATGAGGACCTTGGTACTATATAGTTATGAGGACCTTAACATCGTGTAGTTATGAGGACCCTGGCACTGGATAGTTATGAAGACCTTGGCACTGTATAGTTATGAGGACCTTAACATCGTGTAGTTATGAGGACCCTGGCACTGTATAGTTATGAGGACCTTGGCACTGTATAGTTATGAGGACCTTGGCACTGTATAGTTATGAGGACCTTAACATCGTGTAGTTATGAGGACCCTGGCACTGTATAGTTATGAAGACCTTGGCACTGCATAGTTATGAAGACCTTGGCACTGTATAGTTATGAGGACCTTAACATCGTGTAGTTATGAGGACCCTGGCACTGTATAGTTATGAAGACCTTAACATCGTGTAGTTATGAGGACCCTGGCACTGTATAGTTATGAAGACCTTAACATCGTGTAGTTATGAGGACCCTGGCACTGTATAGTTATGAAGACCTTGGCACTGCATAGTTATGAAGACCTTGGCACTGTATAGTTATGAGGACCTTGGCACTGCATAGTTATGAAGACCTTGGCACTATATAGTTATGAAGATTTTGGCACTGTATAGTTATGAGGACCATGGCATCGTGTAGTTATGAGGACCCTGGCACTGTATAGTTATGAAGACCTTGGCACTGTATAGTTATTAGGGCCTTGGTATCGTGTAGTTATGAGGACCTTGGCATCGTGTAGTTATGAGGACTCTGGCACTGTATAGTTATGAAGACCTTGGCACTGTATAGTTATGAGGACCTTGGCATCGTGTAATTATGAGGACCTTGGCATCGTGTAATTATGAGAACCTTGGCATCGTGTAGTTATGAGGACCTTGGCATCGTATAGTTATGGGGACCTTGGCACTGTATAGTTATGAAGACCTTGGCACTGTATAGTTATGAGCACCTTGGCATCGTGTGGTTATGGGGACCCTGGCACTGTATAGTTATGAAAACCTTGGTACTGTATAGTTATGAGGACCTTGGCATCGTATAGTTATGGGGACCTTGGCACTGTATAGTTACGAAGACCTTGGCACTGTATAGTTATGAGGACATTGGCATCGTGTAGTTATAAAGACCCTGGCACTGTATAGTTATGAAAACCTTGGCACTGTATAGTTATGAGGACATTGGCATCGTGTAGTTATAAAGACCCTGGCACTGTATAGTTATGAAGACCTTGGCACTGTATAGTTATGAGGACCTTGGCATCGTGTAGTTATGAGGACCCTGGCACTGTATAGTTATGAGGACCTTGGCATCGTGTAGTTATGAGGACCCTGGCACTGTATAGTTATGAGGACCTTGGCCCTGTATAGTTATGAGGACCTTGGCACTGTATATTTATGAGGACCTTGGCATCATGTAGTTATGAGTACCTTAGCATCGTGTAGTTATGAGGACCTTGGCATCGTGTAGTTATAAGGACCTTGGCATCGTGTAGTTATGAGGACCTTGGCACTGTATAGTTATGAGGACCTTGGCACTGTATAGTTATGAGGACCTTGGCATCATGTAGTTATGAGTACCTTAGCATCGTGTAGTTATGAGGACCTTGGCATCGTGTAGTTATGAGGACCTTGGCATCGTGTAGTTATGAGGACCTTGGCACTGTATAGTTATGAGGACCTTGGCATCGTGTAGTTATGAGGAACCTGGCACTGTATAGTTATGAGGACCTTGGTACTATATAGTTATGAGGACCTTGGCACTGTATAGTTATGGGGACCTTGGTGCTATATAGTTATGAGGACCTTGGCACTGTATAGTTATGGGGACCTTGGCACTGTATAGTTATGGGGACCTTGGCACTATATAGTTATGAGGACCCTGGCACTGTATAGTTATGAGGACCTTGGCACTGTATAGTTATGGGGACCTTGGCACTATATAGTTATGAGGACCTTGGCACTGTATAGTTATGGGAACCTTGGCACTGTATAGTTATGGGAACCTTGGCACTGTATAGTTATGAGGACCTTGGCACTGTATAGTTATGAGGACCCTGGCACTATATAGTTATGAGGAACTTGGCACTGTATAGTTATGGGGACCTTGGCACTATATAGTTATGAGGACCCTGGCACTGTATAGTTATGAGGACCTTGGCACTGTATAGTTATGGGGACCTTGGCACTATATAGTTATGAGGACCTTGGCACTATATAGTTATGAGGACCTTGGCACTATATAGTTATGAGGACCTTGGCACTGTATAGTTATGGGGACCTTGGCACTGTATAGTTATGAGGACCCTGGCACTGTATAGTTATGAGGACCTTGGCACTGTATAGTTATGGGGACCTTGGCACTATATAGTTATGAGGACCTTGGCACTATATAGTTATGAGGACCTTGGCACTATATAGTTATGAGGACCTTGGCACTGTATAGTTATGGGGACCTTGGCACTATATAGTTATGAAGACCTTGGCACTATATAGTTATGAGAACCTTGGCACTATATAGTTATGAGGACCTTGGCACTGTATAGTTATGGGGACCTTGGCACTATATAGTTATGAGGACCTTGACACTATATAGTTATGAGGACCTTGACACTATATAGTTATGAGGACCTTGGCACTGTATAGTTTGGGACCTTGGCACTATATAGTTATGAGGACCTTGGCACATAGCTTATGAGGACCTTGGCACGTAATAGTTATGGGGACCTTGCACTATATAGTTATGAGGACCTTGGCACTGTATAGTTATGAGGACCTTGGCACTATATAGTTATGAGGACCTTGGCACTGTATAGTTATGAGGACCTTGGCACTATATATTATAGACCCTGCACTATATAGTTATGAGACCTTGGCACTGTATAGTTATGGGACCTTGGCACTATATAGTTATGAGGACCTTGGCACTGTATATAGTTATGAGGACCTTGGCACTATAGTTATGAGGACCTTGGCACTATATAGTTATGAGGACCTTGGCACTATATAGTTATGAGGACCTTGGCACTATATAGTTATGAGGACCTTGGCACTATATAGTTATGAGGACCTTGGCACTATATAGTTATGAGAACTTGGCATCGTGTAGTTTCTTTATGCCATAATAAAGCCCTAACTATGACTTAAACGTAGCTTAATAAAGCTCCACTGTGGCTGAAACATCGCGTAACGTAGCCCTGCTGTGGCTGAAACATCGCATAACATAGCTCCACTGTGGCTGAAACGTAGCATAACAAAGCCTCACTACCTGAAACGTAGTGTAATGAAACATTTCCTTAATCAAAGAAACGTTCAATTGAAATATTTATTTCATTAATCAGTATTATAATAGAAATTATTTGCTTTATTTTGATCATAAGTTATAACCCATCAAGTTAGGTTAAGTTAGGTGGAGTTATGTTAGATTTGGTCAGGTTACTAGGCTAGATTAAATTAGATTAGGCTAAGTTAGGTCACAAACTGGACGGCAGTCAGCGGACGGGAGATCGAGCACATGTCACTTCTCGAGACGAAAGTGTGGCGTTAAATCCAAAAGGATTTCACTTAAATTGGAAGTCGAATTTGATGTTGGCTTCTTTAACAAAAGTTTAAAATGCATTGTTGGAAAAGAACATAGAAAAGAGTTTGAAGTAAAATAATATAGTTTGGAACAAGCAGATCTTTAAAGTCAAATTTGTGTAGTAAAAGGTGTGAGCTGGGAGGGTGATAAGATAAGTAGACTACAAGAGGTTGTTACTGTATTTAGGCTATTAGTATCTTTGGCAGTACGGTTTATATTGTGTAGAGAGAGAGGCACACACACACTAGTGTGTGACTTAACGTCCATCTATATAGAGACATGTCCAAACCAAATCTACATGAAATGGCAAATCACTTCATTATTAATGATGAGATATCCGAAATACTATGATTGCATTTACACTTTGAACAGGCTACACTTATGAAATGCTACATGAGATTGTAACCTAATAAATGACCAATCAACGTAGTAGTTATGGTAACATACCTACTTTTCTTTTTAGATTGTATCCACATAATGCAATGGGTAGATTATTAGCTGTATGATGAGACTTAAATATAAGAAACGACTGTCATATCTTAAGGTTGTAAGCAATTATGCTCGGTGAGATTTAACAAAGCACCATCTTATTTTCTTGTGATACCGCTCAAAGGATGATCAGCGGGACCACAACACACTAGCCGCTTACTGACACAGAGTTACAATGCAAAACTTCACAAACACACACATATATAGTTAATAAATAACCCATGCAGCCTGGCCTCGTGCCCAGGGCAAGTCATCTTGATTAATTCGAGAGTAGGCAGATACATAGCTCAGGCAACACCCGCAGTTGTGTGTCCAGCCCCGTCATCAGTGTGAGATACTGTAAGATAATGATGAGTGAGGCTGTAGCCTCACCCCAGGCTACCTAGCCTCACCCCAGGCTACCTACTGACAAGAGTAAAGAAAAGGCACTTGTGGAACAAGTTTTCACTGGGACTATGTTCCGCTTTTTTATTTTTATTTATTTTCTTTTTTTTTGAGAGCATTATCTTATGTTAGAAAGATTGGTTGGTTTATTGGGCTTAAAGCCCAATAAACGAACCCTAGAGTAGCCTATCGGCTACACTAGGGTTATCAAGGCTGCATGTTACATGCTCATCGCCGGTCAAGAACACTTTTGTCCCCAAAATAGGGATTAAAGAAAATTCTCA
>NC_069411.1:29830989-30018489 GCF_026875155.1 Cherax quadricarinatus
ATGCCTCAAGCAATCTCCCTGTTTCGATAGATGTATTGTGTTTGTGTGTGTGTGCTGTGTGTGTGTGTATGTGTGTGTGTGTGTGCTTTGTGTGTGTTGTGTGTGTGTGTGTGTATGTATTGTGTGTGTGTGTTGTGTGTGGGGTGTGTTGTGTGTGTTTATGTGTATTGTGTGTTGTGTGTGTATTGTGTGTGTGTGTGTCTGTGTGTGTGTGTGTTTGTGTGTGTGTTGTGTTGTGTGTGTGTTGTGTGTGTTGTGTGTGTGCGTGTGTATGTGTTGTGTGTGTGTGCGTGTGTATGTGTTGTGTGTTGTGTGTGTTTGTGTGTTGTGTGTGTGTTGTGTGTGTTGTGTGTTTTGTGTGTATGTGTGTTTGTGTGTGGTTGTGTGTGTGCGTGTGTATTGTGTGTGTGTATTGTGTGTGTGTGTGTGTATTGTGTGTGTGTGTATTGTGCGTGTGTGTGTGTGTGTGTGGTGTGTGTGTGTGTGTGGTGTATTGTGTGTGTGTGTTTGTGTGTTGTGTGTGTGTATGTGTGTGTGTGTGTGGTGTATTGTGTGTGTTGTGTGTTGTGTATGTGTGTGTGTGTTGTGTGTGTGTGTGTGTGTGTGTGTGTGGTGTATTGTGTGTGTCATTGTGTGTGTTGTTGTGTTGTGTGTGTGTATGTGTGTGTGTGTGTGTATGTGTGTGTGTGTGTGTATGTGTGTGTGTGTGTGTGTGTGTGGTGTATTGTGTGTGTGCATTGTGTGTGTGTTGTGTGTTGTGTGTGTGTATGTGTGTGTGTGTATGTGTGTGTGTGTGTGTATGTGTGTGTGTGTGTGTGTAGGTCCAGTTTCTTGGTGTATACGTTTGCAAATAGCTACACAAACGCGAAATATTTGTATATTAGTGGTATAATATAAGGACAAGTATGTAAATAAATAAGACTTTTCTTTTATCGCGAACTTGATCGATTCCAGGTGAAGGAAACTTTTTATCAACAAAATGTCGCAAACCTCGTATTGCGTTTTATTTTCACGCGAAATAATTACAGCCAAAACGAATCCACGCAAGAAAACACTGCCTTTTGAAAGGCTACGGTAAAACGATGGAAATTATTTCTCCTTTGTAGTGTCTAATATACCTTACTGGTCAAATAAGCGTTGTTGAGTTGTCTATGAGGCGTCAATAAACGAGAAATGTCCACAGACGAAATTCTGAAAGGATTCGTTTGTAGCCTACGTTAAGTCTACACACGACGTTCTTTGACTTGTTTGTTGGCGTGTAGAGTTGTTAGATAACGTTCTTTGAATGATGCATTGTTCCTTAGAGTCCATGGACAACGTTCGTATGATAATAATAATAATAATAATAATCTTAATTTCTTCAAGTACATGTACAAGGTATGCAGACCTAGCTGGCATCAGTGACATACTACTACATAGAAAGCCCTTTCTTATAAAGAGAATTATGGGTAAATTACGTCAATTTTGCCCCCAGGATGCGACCCACACTAGTCGACTAACACCCAGGTACCTATTTTACTGACAGGTGAACAGGGACAGCAGGTGTCTTAAGGAAACACGTTCTGTTTCCACCCGTACCGGGGATCAAACCACGGACTTCAGTGTATGTGTGTGTGTGTGTGAGTGAGAGAGAGAGAGAGTAGTCGAACTTAGGGTTCACTGGCACGCACACAGGCAACTCGATAATCGTGCCCTTCCCTCTGGCTGGCGGGTAGTTGACCTGACTCGACCCCTGGCGTCAGTTTCGGGGATCACCTGAACGGACAGTGACGGAGCGCGTCAGCATTGGGAGTCACCTGGACGGACAGTGACGGAGCGCGTCTCACTGGACCACCACTCGCTGATAGCTGCGTGGGAAGATAAAATTGATGATGATGGGAACGATGATTTTTTTTTATGCTCTTAACGATGGCGGAGGTCTAGCAGAAGATGAGTTGGGATTTTGCTAAAGAGGTTTATGTAGATTTTAGCTGATAATGATGAATTTAGGAACACTGAACATCTGTAACGACTGTAAGTATAAGTATACTTATATAAGAGGCTAAGTTTAGCATCGTCGCGCCTCCTGGTCAGGCGAAACGTTGCAAATAAATCTATTTTCCTATATTAGTTGACGAATTTGTTGAGAGTAAATCATAGGCTTTTTTTTTTTTTTCTTAATCTTAACAAGCGTTTACATATTTCAGTGTCGGGAAAAAAATAGAATTAAAAGGCAATATTTGACGTTTTAAATAATAATTAAATAATAGTGAAAGAAAGACCAAAAGTCTTTTAGAAATTGTTATTGTTACGCCACTTTCAAAACTTTTCAGTGAGCATTTGAACATGTAATAGGAAAATATTAGAAATTTCAAATCTAAATTAAAAATAAAGGTCAAATTCTCTTAGAATTTGTAATCCTGAGCATTTGTAACATGTAAATCCCTGTTTTAGGGATTACAGTATTCTTGTCTGGGGTTGAAAAATTTACATACGGTCTTAATGACCCTCATGTAGTCGATAGGCTTTAAACCCCCAGTAATTGATGAGGAGGGAGGTGGGGGGTTTACTAGCTATAATTAAAGAAATATGAATGAAAATGATAGCTGATAAGTTAGGCACATGTTTTCCTCAGCCCGGCTAAGGGACTGATTACCTCAAACTCCTTCTGAGCTTCATCATTCTTCTTTGTATAGGACTGATGAAGTCCTATACAAAGAATTTATCAGCTTGTCTGTTTTCTGAACCCTTTATTTACAAGATGATAATGGTGATCATTTTAAGGCTTATCCTACTGCTGCTGATGATAATGATTATATTCATGGTTAAGACAATGATGGTGATGATGATAATGGTGATAATGATATTAATAATGACGGTGATGATAGTGTTGTTGATTTTGGTGAGAAGAATGCTGGTGATAGTTGATTATTATTTTATGATGAAAATAATGATACTGACGATGATGATGATAGTGACGAGGATAACTGTGACGACGACAAGGAAGACGAAGTTAGAACATAACAATAGTCCAACACAGACCGAAGACGCCGACCAGCTAACTTTGTAATCTCGACCTGTGAGTCAGGTAGTGAGAAACTTACTGAATGTTGTCCACAGAGTCTGTCCTGGAGACAGACTGTGTGGAGAGGTAATCTGAGGTACTGAGTTTTTAAGTCTTGGTGGAAGACGAAACAAGCAAGTCGAGAGGAACGGGAAAAGAGAAAGCTAGTCATAATGGCAGGACTCATGGAAACAAAATAGTGGAGAAATTACGTTTAGAGCGTTTCGATAATACAGAGGTTTTCAGATATACCCATCCTTCATTTGTTTAGGCTTCCTACAGTCAAAGTACTCACCATTCACTATAAGCTAAACACAAAAATATGTGTAATGTGTGTACTGTATGCATTTGTAGACCTAGCTCTATTTCTCACTTAATTGATAGTGTAAATCTGTTATCTGGCTTTTATATGCATCTGAAAGTGAGAAAAGGCTATGCTTCTTTTTCTAGCGATTTTAGCCTTACAGCAGTATCCCGGAGCCTAACCTGCTGTATGAGCGGAGTTCTCTTGTACCCAAAAAATGGGGAATTAGACACAAGTACAACACCTAGTTATTTTTATTTGAAGACTTCGCCAATCAACTGCCGCTTGATTTCAATACAGTCATAATATACGAAGATAACAGATGAGGTACTCAGTCCCTCAGCCTTGTAGAACTATATACAGAAGTCGGTGGAGGATATGGTAATCAGTCCCTCAGCCAGAGTTCATCACCTTAGTGTAGGTGAATCTGAAAGTCGCAATCACGCTGACGTATGTACTAGCGATCTCTCCCTTCAGGATAGCAAAGCGTTTAACTCACAGGAGGAACCCAGTTACTCAGTATAGGATAGTGATAAACACGTAGTCATTTCTGTAATAGGTTTAAACTTTCCTCAGTAGAAAGAGTAGATAACTGTTCGCCAGCTGAGCCTCATCTTGAGCAATGAGCAATGTTGCAGGGTTGAGTACGGGCGTAAGAATGAGTAATGTGATGGAAAACTGGCTTGAATAGACTGTATGCAAGGTAAGCCTGTGTGACTACTCGCTGGATGAGCTGGGTTATAATGAAGGCTACAAATTGAAGATTTCTTCTTCTGTTTCTTCTTTTTATTTTTATTTTTTTTCTTTCTTTTTTTCTTTCTTTCTTTCTTTCTTTCTTTCTTTCTTTCTTTCTTTCTTTCTTTCTTCTTCTTCTTCTTCTTCTTCTTCTTCTTCTTCTTCTTCTTCTTCTTCTTCTTCTTTTCTTCTTCTTCTTCTTCTTCTTCTTCTTCTTCTTCTTCTTCTTCTTCTTCTTCTCTTCTTCTTCTTCTTCTTCTTTATTATTATTATTATTATTATTATTATTTGCGTGAAACGCTAAACCCGTGTGGATCATTCACCGCAAGTAGTGGTGGAGGCTCGATCCTCCGCCAGGTAAGCGCAAGTCAGATGGAAGAAGAGATGTAAGGAAACGCGCTGAAATTATTTAACCAAAATAACTTGTACTAATGAATTAAAAAAAGAAAAATTTTCGGTATCACAGAGTGATGTAGTAAAACAATGGCGCTGCGGAAGAGTTACAGAAGAGCAAAATAAAGTCTTAAGTAGAATTACTGAAGGAAACACTTCAGGTAACTTTATGAAGCAGAGACTGAAATTGCTTTTCAGTGGCCGGTGAGAATCACTTGCCCGGCCTAGGCCATTCTAATGCTCTTAAATGGAAGACGAGTTATAGCATTTCACTACTAAGATGCTTCGTCCACCAGGGACGTTATCAATTCAGGTGAATTGATAACGTCCCTGATGGACGAATCGTCTTAGCAATGAAATGTCACGACCCGCAGTGTGTTGTTTACATTACCATCGGTACACTCTACCGCTGTATTACCAGCATCCAGCAGGTGTGGAGACGCAGATAATTCACGCAAAGAATGACACTTATGACGGCGTTCTGGTCATAAGTTTCTTTCTCCTATGTGCGGGATATTTTCGTATTGTTTCAGTCACAGTATTGTGCCTTTTTGTTGTGTAGGTGTGGATAAGTTGGCCCTTTGGGGAGGCTTGGCAATGCCCTTCTCAACTTTGTTTTTTGCATATTCCGCCTTGGCAAGATAACTGCTGTTTCATAAGGCTTGTGAGGATGTGTATGAGGGAAAGGAGGAGGGGAGGAGAGAAGGAGGAAAAGTAGGACGGAGGAAGGAGGAGGTACCAGGGAGAGAGAAGGAAAGTGGTACCCCAGAAGACAGGTGAAGATTAAGAGGACCAGAGGTCAAAGGCCACCACAATATAGGGTAATAATTAATGTGTGTCTGGGCGCCGCGTTGACCGCTAGGCCCGACCAGCAATTAGGGTGAAAGTTGTAGAAGTGGAGGCTAGCCGAGGGATGGGTAGGAGGGATAGGAAAGGTGGGTGATATAAAGGGTAGGGGGGTGGGATGTTTGAGAGAAAGGTAGGGGAAGCGAAGGCGATAAGAACTTGATGGAGAAGATGAAGGGAGGAGAGTGAAGTAGAAAATGAAAAGTGATTGATGCCGAAGATGAGATGAGACTGATAGGGAATGATAAGGAGAAGAGACTGGTGAGAAAAGATGAGAAAAAATTAGTGAAATGATGAGAAAAGGACAAACTGAGATCTGTTATCTTACCTCATTTACAGACTAAGATCTGTTACCTTATATCAGGTCGTTTGCAGGATAAGAGCTGTTATCATACCTTAGTTTATTTCAAAGCCCAGCTCTATCTATGGTATACTGCAGCTCTTCCTCCTGCTCAATGTCAATATTTCACTGTTACTCTAAAACAGTGATTATCTGACTGTGTATTATAAGACTAGTTCCTTGGGTACCCGTTTTCTTTTCGCTCTTCAAAATATTGATCTTTTATATATAATTTCTTGTCATAGTCGTATATTATAACTTATATTTATTTTATTAAAAAAATCAATCTAACCTAACCTAATTTAACCTGGATAGCAAAAATCGTATGATAGAAACTAAATTGTCTCCCCAGGATGTGTCTCCACCCGTACCTGCATTCAACCCTGGTTCTCCGGTTTTAGCTAAATTACGAGCTGCCTTGTTCGTGGTTCAGGTGAAGTATATTGTATGTTCACTGAGCTACAAAACAAAACACAAAAAAAAAAGCTGGAAGGCAAAAATTTCCCCAACTTGATTACTACTTAAGGGCGCATACAAATCTCTCGAGGCCAGAAAAATTGCTGTGAACAAGGCTGGGAGAACTGTGCTGTAAGGTACGGTATTACAGACACGTACGAGAAACGGACGGAGAAAATCTATGTTTTACTCTGTGTAGAGCTTGTCTTATATTGCCTCACTCTGTGGAGAGCTTTATACCATGTTTGAGTCAGCTGTGAATCGAGAGCTTTCTCACATGATGTTTCGCCCTGTGTAGAGTTTCATCATATGTTTCAATGTGTGCAGAACTTTATCCAGATGTGACCTGATAAAGCTCAACACAGAACGAAACGTCAAATTAACTTAAACTCTACGTCGAGCGAAATGTGTGTCATTTTCTTAAGTAAATTTGTAAAATCTCTCGCTGTTATTTTTTAATGAGACAAAATGAATTAGGTATTACATTTTTCAATTCATTATAAAGGGGAAATAAACCAGGATTCATTGTATTATTACAGGAATACTGATAACTTTTCATATAAGAAGAAATACTGTCAGCTTTAATACTGACAACCTTGCTGACAGGCGGAAATACTGATAACCGTACTCAGGCGGAAATATTGATAACTTAGTACTCAGGCGGGAATAGTACTCAGGCGGGAATACTGATAACTTATTACTCAGGCGGGAATACCGATAACCTTGTACCCAGGCGGGAATATTGATATTACAAGTTTTTCTCCAGCAACCATATAAGCCACACTTGCGTTACCAGTTTCTGTATTGGTCCCAGAACACACGGAGAGGTTTACATATCCAGTGATTCCTGCCCCATCTCTCTCTCTCTCTCTCTCTGAAAAAGATCCCAGATATGGGATCTGGCAGAGTGGCGAAAGTACTGTGTACTTTAATACAGAGTGTGCGGGTTTGAATCCTGCTGTGGACTGAAAGATAATGTACATTAACTTCATACATACTAACGGTCTGAGACCATTCCTCCTCTAGGCACTCGAGTATGTACCCTATATAAGTCCTGGTGTAAGTCCTGGTGCAAGTCCTGGTGTAAGTACTCGAGGCGTGATTGGTTGTCTAGCGACTTGCAATAAACATCACTGGAAATATACTTCAATGACGGGCAAAAATCTTCAGCTTGGAGATTGTAGTGAAGCCCCCCGGCCTATGTTCTTACTCCGACTATATTTTGTAAACTTGGCTAAAATGATCAGACAGCGCAACTGTTATCCTGTAATCGAACAGAATCTCTAGCAATGAATCGTAGTTTGTCAAATTAATTTGACCAAAAAATGTACCCCATCGGAGCAAGAGTCTAGAGGGCGAGCAAGTGAATCGTCGCTAGAATATTAAATAGTTTTGGAAACTAGTTAGAAATTCTGAAACTGGATGTTTTAATGACTTAGAATACTGGCTTTGATACCACGCAAAATAAGCATTCTAGATTTCAGACAAAGGCACCTTCAAGCGGAGAATATATATATATATATATATATATTATATATATATATATATATATATATATATATATATATATATATATTATATATATATATATATATATATATATATATATATATATATATATATATATATATATATATATATATATATATATATATGTCGTACCGAATAGGTAAAACTGGTCAAATGTCAAGAACACGTTTAAAATTAAGTCCTTTCTAAAATGTTCTCTTATACATTTAAAGATATATATTTTTTTATGTTGATATAAAAAATACTGATTTTGTACCAAAAGATTCTTAGAAAACTTACCTAACCTCATTATAACAAGCGCAATTTAATTTAGCATAATCCAACTAAATATATTTTATATAAGTTCACAGTAATTTAATAATAAATAAACACAATGAAATATATTTTTTTCGTTAGGTTCAGAAAATTTTTTGCGAAATTATTGCATACACGAATTTTTGCTTGCCCTATTCGGCAAGAAGTGCGTTGCTATTTAAGCCAAAATCGCAAGTTTTACTTATTGGGCACGACATATATTTTATACTATGCCGAAAGTTTACTTTCATTCCTATATAAGGGATTAATATTTTCTTGACTTTAGGCATTAGGTACCCTTACGATAATAATAAAATAGTGTGAGAAATTATATGCATGTGCATCATCTGGGTATCTTTATTAGAGGATTATCTAATGTGTATAGTTCTGCAAGGCAGAGGGACTGATTACCTCATTTTCTACTGCGCTTGCCTATAATTTTTGTATTGAACTGATAGTCATTGGCTGGTGTAGCGTCTTCAAATGTACTCACATGTATCTTATCCCATAGATTTTAAGCCTCCCCATTTACCAACCAGCTGCCACTGGAGGCAGGTGACTTCTTTGCTAGTGAGGAGCTCCCGGGAGACTCTATAAATCTCAGTTTTGAGATACGTCGTTATATCTTTGATTTAATGCGCGAAATGTGCTGTACATTCTCTTGTCGGAGTGTTGCCCACACTCGCCAACCAACTCCAGCACGGAAGGAGCGCTCATATCAAGCACCCAGAACAAGCCTCTCATTTAGCAGAACGTGTTGCTCCACTCAGGGCGAAGCGGCCTGTTGTGCATGCCTGTGGCTTTATCAACATTCCTGTTGGCGTTACGCCTTTCGAACCCAGCACAGGCGTGCAAGTCAGTACGGCACCAGCGAGAGCAAACATGGTCCGAGGCTGGACTCGTGAACTCGGTGGCCGCCGGGACTGAAAGGTCAGGACTCGGGGGTGGGTAGAAGGATATTTGTCTTAACCTGGAAGGGTGGGGGGTGGGGGGTAGAGGGGCCCGCACTCACGGAGGGGCACCTAACTAGCACCTGGACCAACCAGGACCCTAACGCAGATGGTGATTTACCCTAGGATAACGACTGAGAGGTGTATGTCTGTGGTCGTATCCGTGTATTCTCTCTCTCTCTCTCTCTCTCTCTCTCTCTCTCTCTCTCTCTCTCTCTCTCTCTCTCTCTCTCTCTCTCTCTCTCTCTCTCTCTCTCTCAGTCTCTCATGGTGAAGATTGAGACACTTATGCAGCATATGGGAATCTTTATTCAGGAAACGTTTCGCCACACAGTGGCTTCATCAGTCCAATACAAAGTGGAAGGCGTAAGGAGAGGAGGAGAATGAGGTAATCAGTCCCTCAACCTGGAGTCGATGTGTTCAGTCCATCAATCTTGTAGAATGTACAGCATAGGGCCGTAGACGTGGCTTATATACTGTAGTGAGGTGAGGTGAAGCAGGCGGAGGCGGGGTCATAGTGGTACCATCCACTAGTCGAAGTAGGTCTTCGTCCAAAGGTTGAACAAGTGTTGAAGAATTCTTTGCAACAAGATCCCATGATGCTGCTGTGTCTGACAGTTGTGATGAATGGTTTGAAAAACCGACAAGTTGAAGATTGAGATACTTATGCAGCATATGGGAATCTTTATTCAGGAAACGTTTCGCCACACAGTCGGTTTTTCAAACCATTCATCACAACTGTCAGACACAGCAGCATCATGGGATCTTGTTGCAAAGAATTCTTCAACACTTGTTCAACCTTTGGACGAAGACCTACTTCGACTAGTGGATGGTACCACTATGACCCCGCCTCCGCCTGCTTCACCTCACCTCACTACAGTATATAAGCCACGTCTACGGCCCTATGCTGTACATTCTACAAGATTGATGGACTGAACACATCGACTCCAGGTTGAGGGACTGATTACCTCATTCTCCTCCTCTCCTTACGCCTTCCACTTTGTATTGGACTGATGAAGCCACTGTGTGGCGAAACGTTTCCTGAATAAAGATTCCCATATGCTGCATAAGTGTCTCAATCTTCAACTTGTCGGTTTTTCAAACCATTCATCACATCAGTCTCTCATGTTATCTTTCAGAGACCCAGTTGCCAACACATCTACTCCCAGATATCTTGATACATTCATTTCCTTCATATTACTTTCTTCCAGTCTTTCATTCTTAGTATTTCTATTTACTCGCATCTCTGCTATGTCCTGTATTTGCTCTCAGTTTTTCCTTTTACCAGATCCTTCCCTGCCACCTTTTCTGGAACTCTACTGCGACTTCCACATAAGCTCTATATTATTACATTATATACACGCGAGGGCGCCATTCATCGCCTGGGCAATGAAAGGTAAACAGGTATGACCTAAGGAAGACGAGAATATCTGCAGTTCCTTGGGTCGAGAGTCCTTAGCATCAAGGTATTCTTCCGTAAGGGGGTAGAAAGCTCTGTGTTATCAGATGAATTTGAATTTTTGAGGTGAAAAATGTAGTTGCTGTGTCGTGCTGAATAGGTAAAACTTGCGATTTTGGTTTAAATAGCAACGCTTTTGTTGCCGGATAAGGCAAGTGAAAATTTGTGTATATACAATAATTTCGCAAAAAATCATTCCGAAACTAACTAAAAAAAATATATTTCATTGTTTGTTTATTATTAAATTACTGCAAACTTATATAAAATATATTTGGCTGGATTAGGATAAACTAAATTGCGCTTCTTATAATAAGGTTAGGTAAGTTTTCTAAGGTTCTTTTGGTAGAAAATATATTAATTTTTGCATTAACAGAAATGAAAAAAAAAATTTTTAAGCGTACAAGAGAAAATTTTGATAAGGACTTAATTTTAAATAAGTTCTTGATAATTGACCAGTTTTACCTATTCAGCATGACAGCTGCACCTTAGTATCAGGTAAAGGGGAAAGTGCTCTGCTTCGGTGTGTTCGTGTTCAGTGTTATTAGACCGTGATCTCTGTACCTTTGTGGAGAGATAGTTAGGCTGTTGTACATGAGTGGAACAAACTGCCGCTGAACTTCAATGATGAGAAATATCGTAAGGCCAGCAAGGGCCTTAAATGAGATGACGTTTTGCCTGTATAAGCCTGTTCCACAGGCGAAAAGTCTAGGTAAAGTTCCTTTCTGCATTCTCTGTCCATTTTGCCCAACTTCACTGAAGCTAATACCTTTGCAAACTTTAAAAATAGGTTATTCAAATACACGAGTGAAGATGTTTCAGTGTGTTACCTGGACCTGTTTACGTGTGGAAAAGGACTTTTGTGTACGGTTCAGGATATTTATTAAAAGAACCATTGCGCAGCGATACGCTTCATCATCCATTAATAAATGTTCAGAGGTGTGGACAAGTCTTGTTGTCCACAGTTTCCCGGTATCACCAGACATCCCAAGACCTACTGAGGAATTCGATACATGTGCAACTCCTGTGTATCCATATTTAAAGACGTTTCCCCAACCAATGGATTTTTTCAATTCAGAGCATTGACGACACACGAAGACGCAAGATGTAATCAGTCCTTCATCCTTACAGAAATCTACATATAATACAGTAGAATATCAGGTAATCAGTCCCTCAGTTTTCAGATAAAGATACCCAGGTTGTGCACATGTGCCTAATTCCTCATCTTGTCGGTGTTGAGTACTATTATTGTAGTTGAAACCCGGGCTCTGCTTAGCTAGGTACCGGTCAGTAAACTTGCTGAAGTTATTCATAATAATTTTGGTAGAATTACCGACAATATGTTAGTTTAAAGAATACATGTGCAACTAATGTGACGTTTTATTATGGCAACGTTTCGATCTCCAGAAGTTTTGTCAAGCAAGCCGTTACTGTTTGACAAAGCTTTCGGAGAGCGAAACGTTGTCACAAAATGTAGTATTAGTTGCACATATGTTCTTTTACCTAAAATATAGTTACTTGTGCCTCCTGAGAGGCTAGTTTATTGTACACTCCATTGTCATCCTGTGAGCAGCAGCGAGGAAACAAACAGAATTTCAGAAGTCACACTGGATCTTTGGCAGACTCACCAGAGCATTGTTACATCACTGAGCATTGTTACATCACTGAGCATTGTTACATCACTGAGCATTGTTACATCACTGAGCATTGTTACGTCACTGAGCACTGTTACATCACTGAGCATTGTTACGTCACTGAGCACTGTTACATCACTGAGCATTGTTACGTCACTGAGCACTGTTACATCACTGAGCATTGTTACATCACTGAGCATTGTTACATCACTGAGCATTGTTACATCACTGAGCATTGTTACATCACTGAGCATTGTTACGTCACTGAGCACTGTTACATCACTGAGCATTGTTACGTCACTGAGCACTGTTACATCACTGAGCATTGTTACATCACTGAGCATTGTTACATCACTGAACATTGTTACATCACTGAGCATTGTTACATCACTGAACATTGTTACATCACTGAACATTGTTACATCACTGAGCACTGTTACATCACTGAACATTGTTACATCACTGAGCATTGTTACATCACTGAGCATTGTTACATCACTGAACATTGTTACATCACTGAGCATTGTTACATCACTGAGCATTGTTACGCCACTGAACATTGTTACGTCACTGAACATTGTTACATCACTGAACATTGTTACGTCACTGAACATTGTTACATCACTGAACATTGTTACGTCACTGAACATTGTTACATCACTGAGCATTGTAACATCACTGAGCATTGTTACGTCACTGAACATTGTTACATCACTGAACATTGTTACATCACTGAGCATTGTTACATCACTGTGCATTGTTACATCACTAAACATTGTTACGTGACTGAACATTGTTACGTCACTGAACATTGTTACATCACTGAGCATTGCTACATCACTAAACATTGTTACGTCACTGAACATTGTTACGTCACTGAATATTGTTACATCACTGAGCATTGTTACATCACTGAACATTGTTACATCACTGAGCATTGTTACGTCACTAAACATTGTTACGTCACTGATCATTGTTACATCACTGAGCATTGTTACATCACTGAGCATTGTTACATCACTGAGCATTGTTACATCACTGATCATTGTTACATCACTGAGCATTGTTACATCACTGAGCATTGTTACATCACTGATCATTGTTACATCACTGATCATTGTTACATCACTGAGCATTGTTACATCACTGAGCATTGTTACATCACTGAGCATTGTTACATCACTGAACATTGTTGCATCACTGAAAAGTAATATTAGAAATTTCGTATTTAATAATTTCTTCATACAGTTGGTGTACACAGTACAGTAAGGAATACAATCTCAAAAATTATTTATTGCCTCTAAAATAATAATAAATTAGTAATAGCATTTTGCATCTAGTCGATGCAAAATTTGGATACAGCCTCAAAATTTAGAAAATATTATCATTAACAATGAGGTGTTTTGCCATATCGTGTAAGGTCAGCATGGAGTTGTCTCTGAAAGGTTGGATGTTTGGACATTTTAAGATATAATGTTCCAGTGTGTGGCCCTGTCTTTGTCCACACACTTTGTATTTTAAATCACTAATATCTAACAATCTGTACTGCCAGATACTTATAGCCTGGCCGTAGTCTAGCAGTAACACCATCTTGCAATTTACTGACCTTGTTACTTACTCCGTAGATATGTTTGACTTGATATATTTCATTATGATGGATAATGGATTTGCTAGTTTCTGTACGTACTGTTCTACTTTCTTCAAGATCATTTGCTTGTTACTTTCTGACAATGTTTCGTAAACTTCTGTTTCAAAAAAGAAAGTCAACAGTCTCCTTATTTGATGCTTGTTTAGCTAATTCGTCAACTTTGCCATGCTCTTGGAGGCCTATGGGAGAGGGAATCCACAGTTTAACCTTGATCCCTTTCTTGTGCGCTTCTGTGCCTACTGCAGTATTCATCTCTTCCTGTGTCGTCGTGTGGATGACCAGTACACGACCAGTGTTCCCTCAGGTTCTCCTCGTCACTGGTCGCCACCAACCATGCACTCACATTAATACATTTTGCTGTTATTACCTTTTTTATTTTTATCTCGTTTTGTGTTTTATCGTATTTCAGTTATTTCTTTGCTTTACTATTTGTTGATGTTGCTGTTGTTTTTCTTCTTGTTCTCCTTGTTCTTTTTCTACTACTACTTCTATTTTTTTATTCAGCTTTTCAAATTCTCCTCCATCCCTCTATTTCTCCTAATTTATATTATTCTAACAATATATTGCGTGAATATACGGGATTCTTTAATCCCATATACTCACGCCATTTCACACAAATATACGTCTTGAAAAAATTTAAAAACACCATAAAATAATTCTTGAAAGAAGTATGTATGTGGAATGCGGTGCTATCATGGTCTTATCATCAATGGGGCGTTTATATTCTCTTTTACTTTCGTCCCTTGTCTTAATATGTTGAGTTGACACCCAAGTAACTCTTGTTGACAGTGAAGGAACAGTGAAGGAACACTGGTTGACGGTGAAGGAACACTTGTTGACGCCCCCTGTTTCTCCCGAGGAGTGTTGTATGCTTGTCTAGCAAGGCTGCCATGTTGACGGCTTTGTCCAGCGATTACATTAAGATTTGGCTAAAAAAATTCCTCTTGAAATGCAATTTAGAGAGCAAGTTTCATTAATTTTATGATAATTTATGTGCTTCTACGGAATATATCATAAGTTCCGATTTTTGTTTCAGGCGCATATTGTAAGCAGAAATCTCACCTATGTCAAAAAGCGTCTGAAATTGCTGTTTTGTGTAATCAATAATTATTGATCAGTTACACGAGCAGAGTAATGCTCACGGTGTTCCCTTATTATTATTTTCATTTAATATTTCATCCCTGAAATGCTACCCACAACAGTTCACTAGTGTTCAAGTGCCTCTTTACTGTTAGGCACACAAGGTCAGCATGTGTGAAGTGAACAATGTTAGCAGGTCTGAGGCGAACAGTGGCAGCAGGTGTGAGGTGAATAAGGGTAGAAGGTATAAGGAAAACAGGGGACAACAGGTTTGAGGTTTCTAGGAGCAGCAGGTGTGACGTTAATGAGGGTAGTAGGAATAATGTTAACAGGAGAAAGCAGGTGGAAGGTGAATAAGGGCAGCAAGTATGAGAAAACTCGCTCATTCTTTTTCTTCTGCTCCGAGATCTGTTTCGAAAAATTTCAAATGTTAACCGATAGCTCTAACCAAACAGTTACAAATCGTACTCAAATAACCAGCACACAGGAGAGAGGAGCTTACGACGACTTTTCGGCCCGACTTGGACCATTTACTAAGACACTTTGAGGGTTTGTCTCTTGGTTCCGCCTCATATCATTCCACCGACTGACGTGAAACATCCATCTCATATCTGTTTTTAAACTCTTAAGAGCACTGCAGGTATTTCCTTAAAATACTGTGGACGAAACGGAGTCAGCCTGTTAGCACTCGCTTCTCGGAGTACCTGAGTAAACACAACCCGAATGAAAAGGGAACTGGAGGAATTTATTAAAAGTTCCCTTTACAAGAAAGTTAAGGTTGCATGGGTGCAAGATTCACCGGGACTTTCCAGGAACGACCAAGAGGAAGGAGACCTTGTGTAAGCAGTCTCCTACGAAAAAAGCAACTGTTTGGAACACACCCAGAGCTCCACATAGCAACTAAAGCAGCAACTGTCTGGAATAGACCCAGAGCTCGACACATCAAAGCTAATTTCTGGACTACTCTAACACTGTTGATAACCTGAAATAAACACAATCGATGCAATTGCAAATAGAAGTAAAAGCAGAAATGAAGCAATAGGAGACCAAAATATTCCGGCCTCAAACTGAACCCCCTTTTTTCGGGATGTAAATAATTTTATGCCCGCCCCTCAATCAAAATTTCCATGAACGTCATCGTGGGGAAATTTTTAAAATTCCCATTCACATTATTATTAACCGAAGGTTTAAAAGTAGGAAATCAGGCTCAGAATTGGGGGGCTGTGGTTGGGGTTTTCATAATGAATCACCCCAACTGCTCTCTTCAGGCTTACCTGAAGGTACTTTTAGCCCGTGCAAAATGATTACAAAAACGGGGGTTCCACCCCTCATAATTCCCTTTTAATATTAGTAATGAACGCGCAAATCGCGACCTTCATCGTAACCGAATATAGGTATTTATTTGCAATTACGGGGTATTTCAAAATGTTTATAAGCATAGTGAGGCGGCCCCGGGAACCCGATCACAGGAAATCAGGCCCAGCCTCTTTATGTCGGGGGCTGACCACTCCGCTTAGATGTACACCATAGTAAAATCACACTGTTGCACTCTAAACTTTCATATGATACACATACAAATTAATAAAAATGGGAAAGGAGGGAAACAGAAAATCGCATTTCTTTCTGTGTTTTCAGCATGAAAAGAGAGTAACTAAAGACAGATCCAAAGGGGCAATAGCAGAAAAAACATTTCCCCTTCCATTTGAGCAGAACGAGAGTAACATGTTATGCCTCCACCGGTGACCGGGCACAGGGTGCGCTTGAAGTTTTTTGCTTTTTTTACAGAAAAAAACTTAAAAGGGGTTCTATTTAGGAGATAGAGCCGGGATAAGAGTTCGGGGTAACCCGTTTATGGGCTCTGGAGTCACTTAAAACACGGGAAAAGGAAAAGGTTGATATTTTTCTTTATTTTAATTTTCAAAAAAGGCTGAGTAAACAACAGGATGAATTGATATAATAAATATATTTAAAATATAATTATAATAAATATATTAATAATATTATAATAATAAAATGTGTTTTTTAACCAGAAATTTAAAATTTTTCTTCTTACAAAAAAATGTAAAAAGAAATTTTTTTATTACCACCTTATTTTTATCCCTGAAAAACATACGTTTTTTTAGAGCATTGCTGTGTCCATCACTCTACAGTGGAGAATACCCCCCATTACCTACAGTGGTAGTAATACCCCCCATTTCCTAGCAGTGTATTTTAAAACCCTCCATTTCCACAGGGGGAGTAATACCCTCCATACTCTACAGTGGTATAATACCCCCCATTCCTACAGGGTATAAACCCCCATCACCAGCAGTTGGGAGTAATACCCTCCATTTCCTACAGGGAGTAAAACCCTCCATTACTCACAGGGGTAGTAAACCCTCCCTTTCCTAGCAAGGGAGTAATACCCTCCATTACTCAGCAAGTATAATACCCTCCATTCCTAGCAGGGATAAACCCTCCTTACTCCCCACAAGGTATAAACCCTCCATTTCCAGCATGGTAGAATACCCCCCATTAAATCTAGCAAAGGGAGTAAAACCCCCCCTCCCTAGCAGTGGTAAATACACTCCATTACTTAGCAGGGGGAGTAATACCCCCATACTCTAGCAGAGGTATAATACCCTCCCTTACTCTAGCAGGGGTAATTAAAAACCCTCCTTACTCTAGCAAAGGGGGTAATACCCCCCCCTTACCCCTGAGGGTTTTTAATTTCCCCCCATTACTTAGCAGGGTAGTAATACCCTTTTCCCTTCTAAACAGGGGTGTAAAACCCTCCAAAACTTAGCAGGGGTAGTAATACCCTCCATTAAATCTAGCAGGGGTTTGGGGAAAACCCCCCATTACTCTAGCGGGGTAGTAATTTCCCTCCATTTTCTAAGCCCGGGATAATACCCTTTCCCTTATCTAAAACAGGGAGTAAAAACCCTCCATTACTCTAGCAGGGGAGTAATACCCTCCATTATCTAGCAGGGTAGTAATACCCTCCATCCTTAGCAGAGGGAGTAATACCTTTCCCCCCCCTTTTAGCAAAAGGTAGTAAAACCCTCCAATTTAAATTAGCAAGGTATAATTTCCCCCTCATCACTCTAAAGAGGGAGTAATAACCCCCCATCACTCCAGCAGGGGGGTAATACCCTTTCCCTCACCTAGAAAAGGGAGAAAACCCTCCATCACCTAGCAAGGTAGTAAATCCCTCCATCAAATAGGAAGGTAGAAAAACCCCCATCATCTTGCAGAAGGGATAAAACCCCCAAAATTTTAGCGAGGGAGTAATACCCTCCACACTTTTTGAAAAGGGAAATAATACCCCCCCATACCTAACGAGGTAATAATTAAAAATTTTTAAACCCCCCATCACTTTTAAAAAGGTTTGTAATACCCTCCCTCCCCTCTAGCAGAGTATAAACCCTCCTTTACTTTTAAAACAGCAGTTTTTTTAAAACCCTCCATCACTCGCCGAGGGAGTAATACCCTCCTTTACTCTAGCAGAAATAGTAATACCCCCCAAACACTCTAGCAGAGTAGTAATACCCACCATCACTCTAGCAGAGGTAGTAATACCCTCCATCACTCTAGCAGAGGTAGTAATACCCTCCATCACTCTAGCAGAGGTAGTAATACCCTCCATCACTCTAGCAGAGGTAGTAATACCCTCCATCACTCTAGCAGTAGTAAACCATCCATCAGTAGCGCAGTAGTAATACCCCCCATCACTCTAGCAGAGGTGGTAATACCCTCCATCACTCTAGCAGCAGTAGTAATACCCCCCATCACTCTAGCAGAGGTGGTAATACCCTCCATCACTCTAGCAGCAGTAGTAATACCCTCCATCACTCTAGCAGAGGTAGTAATGCCCTCCATCACTCTAGCAGAGGTAGTAATACCCTCCATCACTCTAGCAGTAGTAGTAATACCCTCCATCACTCTAGCAGCAGTAGTAATACCCTCCATCACTCTAGCAGAGGTAGTAATACCCTCCACCACTCTAGCAGGAGTAGTAATACCCTCCATCACTCTAGCAGCAGTAGTAATATTCTCCATCACTCTAGCAGAGGTAGTAATACCCTCCATCACTGTAGCAGAGGCAGTAATACCCTCCATCACTCTAGCAGAGGTAGTAATACCCTCCACCACTCTAGCAGGAGTAGTAATACCCTCCATCACTCTAGCAGCAGTAGTAATATTCTCCATCACTCTAGCAGAGGTGGTAATACCCTCCATCACTCTAGCAGTAGTAGTAATACCCTCCATCACTCTACCAGCAGTAGTAATTCCCTCCATCACTCTAGCAGAGGTAATAATACCCTCCACCACTCTAGCAGCAGTAGTAATACCCTCCATCACTCTAGCAGAGGTAGTAATACCCTCCACCACTCTAGCAGTAGTAGTAATACCCTCCATCACTCTACCAGCAGTAGTAATACCCTCCATCACTCTAGCAGAGGTAATAATACCCTCCACCACTCTTGCAGCAGTAGTAATACCCTCCATCACTCTAGCAGCAGTAGTAATACCCTCCATCACTCTAGCAGAGGTAGTAATACCCTCCATCACTCTAGCAGCAGTAGTAATACCCTCCATCACTCTACCAGCAGTAGTAATACCCTCCATCACTCTAGCAGAGGTAATAATACCCTCCACCACTCTAGCAGCAGTAGTAATACCCTCCATCACTCTAGCAGAGGTAGTAATACCCTCCATCACTCTAGCAGCAGTAGTAATACCCCCATCACTCTAGCAGCAGTAGTAATACCCTCCATCACTCTAGCAGAGGTAGTAATACCCTCCATCACTCTAGCAGCAGTAGCAATACCCTCCATCACTCTAGCAGAGGTAGTAATACCCTCCATCACTCTAGCACAGTATAATACCCCCATCACTCTAGCAGCAGTAGTAATACCCTCCATCACTCTAGCAGCAGTAGTAATAGCCCTCCATCACTCTACAGCAGTAGTAATACCCTCCATCACTCTACCAGCAGTAGTAATACCCTCCATCATCTAGCAGAGGTATAATACCCTCCACCTCTAGCAGCAGTAGTAATACCCTCCATCACTCTAGCAGAGGTAGTAATACCCTCCATCACTCTATCAGCAGTAGTAATAACCTCCATCACTCTAGCAGCAGTAGTAATACCCTCCATCACCACTAGCAAGCAGTAGTAATACCCTCCATCACTCTAGCAGAGGTAGTAATACCCTCCATCACTCTAGCAGAGGTAGTAATACCCTCCATCACTCTAGCAGAGGTAGTAATACCCTCCATCACTCTAGCAGCAGTAGTAATACCCTCCATCACTCTAGCAGAGGTAGTAATACCCTCCATCACTCTAGCAGCAGTAGTAATACCCTCCATCACTCTAGCAGAGGTAGTAATACCCTCCATCACTCTTGCAGAGGTAGTAATACCCTCCATCACTCAAGCAGAGGTAGTAATACCCTCCATCACTCTAGCAGCAGTAGAAATACCCTCCATCCTCTAGAAGCAGTATAATACCCATCCATCACTCTAGCAGCAGTAGTAATACCCTCCATCACTCTAGCAGCAGTAGTAATACCCTCCATCACTCTAGCAGAGGAAGTAATACCCTTCATCACTCTAGCGGAGGTAGTAATACCCTCCATCACTCTAGCAGCAGTAGTAATACCCTCCATCACTCTAGAAGCAGTAGTAATACCCTCCATCACTCTAGCAGAGGTAGCAATACCCTCCATCACTCTAGCAGCAGTAGTAATACCCTCCATCACTCTAGCAGAGGTTGTAATACCCTCCATCACTCTAGCAGCAGTAGTAATACCCTCCATCACTCTAGCAGAGGTAGCAATACCCTCCATCACTCTAGCAGCAGTAGTAATACCCTCCATCACTCTAGTAGAGGTAGTAATGCCCTCCATCACTCTAGCAGCAGTAGTAATACCCTCCATCACTATAGAAGCTAGTAATACCCTCCATCATTCTAGCAGAGGTAGTAATACCCTCCATCACTCTAGAAGCAGTAGTAATACCCTCCATCACTCTAGAAGCAGTAGTAATACCCTCCATCACTCTAGCAGAGGTAGTAATACCCTCCATCACTCTAGCAGCAGTAGTAATACCCTCCATCACTATAGAAGCAGTAGTAATACCCTCCATCACTCTAGCAGAGGTAGTAATACCCTCCATCACTCTAGCAGAGGTATTAATACCCTTCATCACTCTAGCAGAGGTATTAATACCCTCCATCACCCTAGCGGAGATAGTAATACCCTCCATCACTCTAGCAGAGGTAGTAATACCCTCCATCACTCTAGCAGAGGTAGTAATACCCTCCATCACTCTAGCAGAGGTAGTAATACCCTCCATCACTCTAGCAGCAGTAGTAATACCCCCCATCACTCTAGCAGAGGTAGTAATACCCGCCATCACTCTAGCAGCAGTAGTAAAACCCTCCATCACTCTAGCAGAAGTGGTAATACCATCCATCACTCTAGCAGGGGTAGTAATACCCTCCATCACTCTAGCAGAGGTAGTAATACCATCCTTCACTCTAGCAGGGGTAGTAATACCCTCCATCACTCTAGTAGAGGTAGTAATACCCTCCATCACTCTAGCAGAGGTAGTAATACCCTCCATCACTCTAGCAGAGGTAGTAATACCCTCCATCGCTCTAGCAGCAGTAGTAATACCCTCCATCACTCTAGCAGCAGTAATAATACCATCCATCACTCTAGCAGGGGTAGTAACACCCTCCATCACTCTAGAAGCAGTAGTAATACCCTCCATCACTCTAGCAGAGGTAGTAATACCCTCCATCACTCTACCAGCAGTAGTAATAACCTCCATCACTCTAGCAGCAGTAGTAATACCCTCCATCACTCTAGCAGCAGTAGTAATACCCTCCATCACTCTAGCAGAGGTAGTAATACCCTCCATCACTCTAGCAGAGGTAGTAATACCCTCCATCACTCTAGCAGAGGTAGTAATACCCTCCATCACTCTAGCAGCAGTAGTAATACCCTCCATCACTCTAGCAGAGGTAGTAATACCCTCCATCACTCTAGCAGCAGTAGTAATACCCTCCATCACTCTAGCAGATTTAGTAATACCCTCCATCACTCTAGCAGAGGTAGTAATACCCTCCATCACTCTAGCAGAGGTAGTAATACCCTCCATCACTCTAGCAGCAGTAGTAATACCCTCCATCACTCTAGAAGCAGTAGTAATACCCTCCATCACTCTAGCAGCAGTAGTAATACCCTCCATCACTCTAGCAGCAGTAGTAATACCCTTCATCACTCTAGCAGAGGTAGTAATACCCTCCATCACTCTAGCAGCAGTAGTAATACCCTCCATCACTCTAGCAGCAGTAGTAATACCCTTCATCACTCTAGCAGAGGTAGTAATACCCTCCATCACTCTAGCAGCAGTAGTAATACCCTCCATCACTCTAGAAGCAGTAGTAATACCCTCCATCACTCTAGCAGAGGTAGCAATACCCTCCATCACTCTAGCAGCAGTAGTAATACCCTCCTTCACTCTAGCAGAGGTTGTAATACCCTCCATCACTCTAGCAGCAGTAGTAATACCCTCCATCACTCTAGCAGAGGTAGTAATACCCTCCATCACTCTAGCAGCAGTAGTAATACCCTCCATCACTATAGAAGCAGTAGTAATACCCTCCATCACTCTAGCAGAGGTAGTAATACCCTCCATCACTCTAGCAGGGGTAGTAATACCCTCCATCACTCTAGCAGCAGTAGTAATACCCCCATCACTCTAGCAGAGGTAGTAATACCCTCCATCACTCTAGCAGCAGTAGTAATACCCTCCATCACTATAGAAGCAGTAGTAATACCCTCCATCACTCTAGCAGAGGTAGTAATACCCTCCATCACTCTAGCACAGTAGTAATACCCTCCATCACTCTAGCAGAGGTAGTAATACCCTCCATCACTCTAGCAGAGGTAGTAATACCCTCCATCACTCTAGCAGAGGTAGTAATACCCTCCATCACTCTAGCAGCAGTAGTAATACCCTCCATCACTCTAGCAGAGGTAGTAATACCCTCCATCACTCTAGCAGCAGTAGTAATACCCTCCATCACTCTAGCAGGGTAGTAATACCCTCCATCACTCTAGCAGCAGAAAGTAATACCCTCCATCACTCTAGCAGCAGTAGAATACCCCTCCATCACTCTAGCAGCAGTAGTAATACCCTCCATCACTCTAGCAGCAGTAGTAATACCCTCCATCACTCTAGCAGCAGTAGTAATACCCTCCATCACTCTAGCAGCAGTAGTAATACCCTCCATCACTCTAGCAGAGGTAGTAATACCCTCCATCACTCTAGCAGCAGTAGTAATACCCTCCATCACTCTAGCAGCAGTAGTAATACCATCCATCACTCTAGCAGGAGTACCATCTCGTGATGAAACTCTAAAGAAACCAACATAAAGAAGGAAGAAATAGTAAAGTCACAAAAGCGTTACGATGAAGCTCGACAAAGAGCGAAACGTCGTCCTGGGACGATCTTCCTCTGCGATGTTTCCCTTCAGTCTCGTGAACTGTATTTTCCTTCCCATTCTGTGGCGAAAAAGATTCACAAACTTTAAAATTCAAAATTTCCTTATTACAAGTGAGTTATGATTGTTGTGATTGTTTTATTAATATAATTATTGTAGTTGCTATTGTTATTTCTATTGTAATTATTATAATATTAATAATGACTTGACGTGCTGTTGGAGTGTGACCGAGGTAACATTTATGAAGGGATTTAGGAAAGTGAGAGGCTGGACACGAGTCGTGGAGGTGGGAAGTACAGTTCTGGCACTCTGAAGGACGGGCGTTAATGTGTAGGTGAACCTCTGACAAGACAGTGATGGAACGAATAATGATGAAAGTGTTCCTTCTTTTCAGGGTCACCCTGCCTTGGTGGGAATCGGCCAGTGTGATAAAAAAAAAAAATAATAATAATAATAATAATAATAATAAATATTATTGTTATTTTATTAATACATCGGCCGTTCCCACCAAGGCAGGGTGACCCTGAAAAGAAGGAACACTTTCATCATTATTCGTTCCATCACTGTCTTGTCAGAGGTTCGCCTACACATTAACGCCCGTCCTTCAGAGTGCCAGCACTGTACTTCCCACCTTATTATTTGGGCTATATTATTTAATGGCTCTTGTTAGGACTTAATCCCTTAAGTGAGGATTCAGTGACTTTTGTTACGATGCACTGCATTATGCAAGGATTCCATTCCTTACGATAGAATACAATCCTCGTGTTAGGATCCACTGTCTTACGTTAGGATAGCATGTCATACGCTAGGATGCAGTATCCTATGTTGTGTATGCCAGTAAGTTCTCAGAATGAAAGTCACGATTCGATTCTTCGTTATTTTTCCCAGCCCCCCCCCCACACACAAGTTAGTTCTTTCATAACTCTTAAATTTAATATCTTTGTTTTGAGACAAAAACTGAAGCCTTAGCTGGATTTTTTTTTCACTCAGCAGTTATTGATCAAGGTTGCCAGTTGGTCCGTGCGTTTAGGTGTGTCTGCTGAGACTGCCTTGGACCCACTAGCTAGTGTCTGCTGAAGCTGCCTTGGATCCACTAGCTAGTGTCTGCTGAGGCTGCCTTGGATCACTAGCTAGTGTCTGCTGAGGCTGCCTTGGACCCACTAGCTAGTGTCTGCAGAGACTGCCTTGAACCCACTAGCTGGTGTCTGCTGAAGCTGCCTAGGACCCACTAACTAGTGTCTGCTGAGACTGCCTTGAACCCACTAGCTAGTGTCTGCTGAAGCTGCCTAGGACCCACTAACTAGTGTCTGCTGAGACTGCCTTGGACCCACCGGCTAGTGCCTGCTGAGACTGCCTTGGACCCACTAGCTAGTGTCTGCTTAGGCTGCCTTGAACCAACTAGCTAGTGTCTCCTGAGACTACCTTGGACTCACTAGCTAGTGTCTGCTGAGTCTGCCTTGGGCCCATTAGCTAGTGTATGCTGAGACTGCCTTGGACCCAATAGCTAGTGTCTGCTGAAACTGCCTTAGTCCCAATAGTTTGTGTCTGCTGAGGCTGCCTTAGACCCACTAGCTAGTGTCTGCTGAGACTGCTTGGACCCACTAGCTAGTGTCTGCTGAGACTGCCTTGGACCCACTAGCTAGTGTCTGCTGAGACTGCCTTAGTCCCAATAGCTTGTGTCTGCTGAGGCTGCCTTAGACCCACTAGCTAGTGTCTGCTGAAGCTACATTGGACCCACTAGCTAGTGTCTGCTGAAGCTACATTGGACCCAATAGCTAGTGCCTGCTGAGACTGCCTTGGACCCACTAGCTAGTGTCTGCTGAGACTGCCTTAGACCCATTAGCTAGTGTCTGCTGAAGCTACATTGGACCCACTAGCTAGTGTCTGCTGAGACTGCCTTGGACCCACTAGCTAGTGTCTGCTGAAGCTACATTGGACCCACTGGCTAGTGTCTGCTGAGACTTCCTTGGACCCACTAACCAGTATCTGCTGAAGCTGCCTTGGACCCACTAGCTAGTGTCTGCTGAGACTGCCTTAGACCCACTAGCTAGTGTCTGCTGAAGCTGACTTGTACCCAATAGCTAGTGTCTGCTGAAGCTGCCTTAGACCCACTAGCTAGTATCTGCTGAGACTGCCTTGGACCCACTAGCCAGTGTCTGTTGAGGTTTGCCTTAGCCCCACTAGCTAGTGTCTGCTGACGCTGCCTTGGATCCACTAGCTAGTGTTTGCTGAGACTGCCTTGGACCCACTAGCTAGTGTCTGCTAAGAGCCTTGTACCCACCAGCAAGTGTCTGCTGAGATTGTCTTGGACCCACTAGCTATTGTCTGCTGAGGCTGCCTTGGACCCACTAGCTAGTGTCTCCTGAGACTACCTTGGACCCACTAGCTAGTGTCTGCTGAGTCTGCCTTGGGCCCATTAGCTAGTGTATGCTGACGCTGCCTTGGATCCACTAGCTAGTGTTTGCTGAGACTGCCTTGGACCCACTAGCTAGTGTCTGCTAAGAGCCTTGTACCCACCAGCAAGTGTCTGCTGAGATTGTCTTGGACCCACTAGCTATTGTCTGCTGAGGCTGCCTTGGACCCACTAGCTAGTGTCTCCTGAGACTACCTTGGACCCACTAGCCAGTGTCTGCTGAGTCTGCCTTGGGCCCATTAGCTAGTGTATGCTGAGACTACGTTGGACTCACTAGCTAGTGTCTGCTGAGACTGCTTGGACCCACTAGCTAGTGTCTGCTGAGACTGCCTTGGACCCACTAGCTAGTGTCTCCTGAGACTGCCTTGGACCCACTAGCTCGTGACTGTTGAGGTTTGCCTTAGCCCCACTAGCTAGTGTCTGCTGACGCTGCCTTGGATCCACTAGCTAGTGTTTGCTGAGACTGCCTTGGACCCACTAGCTAGTGTCTGCTAAGACTGCCTTGTACCCACCAGCAAGTGTCTGCTGAGATTGTCTTGGACCCACTAGCTAGTGTCTGCTGAGACTGCCTTAGACCAACTAGCTAGTGTCTGCTGAGGCTGCCTTAGATCCACTTGCTAGTGTCTGCTGATGCTACATTGGACCCACTAGCTAGTCTCTGCTGAGACTGCCTTGGACCCACTAGCTAGTGTCTGCTGAAGCTACATTGGACCCACTAGCTAGTGTCTGCTGAAGCTACATTGGACCCACTAGCTAGTGTCTGCTGAGACTGCCTTGGACCCACTAGGTAGTGTCTCCTGAGGCTGCCTTAGACCCACTAGCTAGTGTCTGCTGAGACTGCCTTGGACCCACTAGTTAGTGTCTGCTGAAGCTACATTGGACCCACTAGCTAGTGTTTGCTGAGACTGCCTTTGACCCACTAGTTAGTGTCTGCTGAGACTGCCTTAGACTCACTAGCTAGTGTCTGCTGAGACTGCCTTGGACCCACTAGCTAGTGTCTGCTGAAGCTACATTGGACCCACTAGCTAGTGTCTGCCGAGACTGCCTTGTACCCACTAGCTAGTGTCTGCTGAAGCTACATTGGATCCACTAGCTAGTATCTGCTGAGACTGCCTTGGACCCACTATCTAGTGCCTGCTGAGACTGCCTTAGACCCACTAGCTAGTGTCTGCTGAGGCTGCCTAAGACCCACTAGCTAGTGTCTGCTGAAGCTACAGTGGGCCCACTAGCTATTGTCTGCTGAGACTGGCTTGGACCCATTATATAGTGTCTGCTGAGACTGACTTAGACCAACTAGCTATTGTCTGGTGAAGCTGCCTTGGACTCGCTAGCTAGTGTCTGCTGAGACTGCTTTGGACCCACTATGTAGTGTCTGTTGAGACTGCCTTGGACCCACTAGCTGGTGTCTGCTGAGACTGCCTTCTACCCACTAGCTAGTGTCTGCTGAAACTGCCTTGGACGCACTAGCTAGTGTCTGCTGAAACTGCCTTGGACTCACTAGCTAGTGTCTGTTGAGACTGCCTTAGACTCACTAGCTAGTGTCTGCAGAGACTGCCTTGGACCCACTAGCTAGTGTCTGCAGAGACTGCCTTGGACCCACTAGCTAGTGTCTGCAGAGACTGCCTTGGACTCACTAGCTAGTGTCTGCAGTGACTGCCTTGGACCCACTAGCTAGTGTCTGCAGAGACTGGCGTGGACCTCCCACGTCTTCTATTGTTCATTCTCGTCTGCATTTGTAAGAGCCAGGAGGTGGCGTCATGCTAGGTGGGGAGTCATGACCCACCCTATTCACCGTAAGCACTGGGCTTTTATTCAGTGATTTTTGTTTCCAATTCTCTCTCTGTTTTTCTTTCTGTGACTTTTGCTTTTTTTTCTGTCACAGAGCTTTGTTTCTTCTGCGATTTTCCTATTTTATTCTGCTACTTTTGTTTCTTATTCTGCTACTTTTTTATCTTATTCTGTGACTTTTCTTTCTTATTTTTCTACTTTTGATTCTTATTCTCTGTCTTTTCTGTCTTATTCTGTGAATTTTGTTTATTTTATTGGTATTTCCTGTTCTGTGACTTTTGTTTTTTCTTTCTTTCGGAGTTACCTCTCGGAATTACCTTGTCACGTAATATTTTTTTTCAAATCCATGTTAAAATGTAAAATAGAAATATTTCCAGCTTTGAGGTGATTTTTTTTTTTTGATGGTGGCTTTGGTGGGATGGATTTTATGCAGGATTACGTAGTTTTCCCCTATTATACAACAATCACCCGTATGTACAACAGCAGTCACCCGTATGTACAACAGCAGTCACCCGTATGTACAACAACAGTCACCCGTATGTACAACAACAGTCACCCGTATGTACAACAGCAGTCACCCGTATGTACAGCAGTCACCCGTATGTACAACAGCAGTCACCCGTATTACAACAGCATCCGTATGACAAGCAGCACCCGTTAGTACAACACAGCCCCGTATGTACAACAGCAGTCACCCGTATGTACAACAGCAGTCACCCGTATGTACAACAGCAGTCACCCGTATGTACAACAACAGTCACCCGTATGTACAACAACAATTATCTTCATATACAACAACAGTCACCCGTATGTACAACAACAATTATCTTCATATACTACAACAGTCACCTCTACAGACTAACAAATAGTAATAATGTTGGTAGAATTACCGACAGTATGTGAGGTAAAATTACATAAGTGCAACTAACGCGCATCAGAGACCTCTCCACCTGAAACAAGAAACTAAGTAGTTTGGACGTAACTTCTCTCTTCACTAAAGTACCCACCATACAATTCATTGACGTTTTACGACGTAAAGTTAATCAGGACCTTAATCTTCCTCTACCTCCCGGAGATTTCGTTCACCTGATTGAACTCTGCATTAATTTCAACTGTTCTCTTTCAATAACAAGCCACTAACAAACCTATGGTATGGGAATAGGGTCCCCCATCAGCACCGTCTTAGCCGACGTGTATATGAAACACCTGGAAGGTGAACGCTTCGCCAACATCATCCCCATCAGTCACTTGGTTACGTTATGTGGACGACGTCCTCATAATAACTCTCAAACATTTTGATGTGCGAAATCTTCAAGGAAGGCTTAACACAGTTGAACCGGCTATTCAGTTTATACTTGAAGATGAGTCCAGTGACAAGTTACTTTTTCTAGACTTCCACATTCACAAAGTAGATAACACTAACGATCTCACGCACTTCTATTCCAGTCAAGATACTAAGACCGAAAGAGGCATCAATATTAGATTTTTCCTAAGCGCTTACCGAATTTGCAGTTCAGAGTTTCTAAACGAGGAGTGCACATACACACATCAAACCTTCACTGATCTACATTTCCCTTCCTTTTTCATAAGACTGAAAAAAAATTTCTTGAATCATCAATTCTCTACGCACTAACACCAGTCAGGTTGCATTGAACGTCTCTAAAATACTCGCACAAACTAGCACTAGTCACCGTAGCAACCAGTACTCCTTGAAAGATCTGACTAGGACGAAATTGAGAAACATAGACAAATCAACGCAGGGGGTTATACTTTTTGTGACAATATACGTAGGTGAAACAGCAAGAAACTTTGAAACACGTCTTAGTGAAGACATTAATGCATGTACGAACGATAACTTGAACGCTGCGTGCGTACAACACCGGAATACCGCCAACCACCTGTTGAAATTCATCGACGCCCGACTAGTGATTAAGAGAACCCAATTTCCGTAGACGTAAATGCTTTGAATCATCATTAATCGCTATTTCTAATACAAACAAAATAAAGGCAGCTTCATCATCTCTGAAGTATTATTCTCCTCAAAGCAATAAACCCCACCCTCACATAGCTGCTTCTATGTAATGGTGGGTTTTACTATTACTACTACTACCACAAGTACTACTACTACCACTACTACAAGAAGTACTACTACCACAAGTACTTACTACTACCTACAACGACTATATTATGCTTTGCACATCATTCTTTATCTATAAACATATATATACCTCTCTGTGTCCCTGGAGAGTGAAACGTTGCTGCAATAAAATGTCACATTAGTTGCACTTGTGTCTTTTACTTAACAGACTAACAGATAATTAACGACAGTTGTTTTTCACCGCAACAATCACCTTTACACAATATATATATATATATATATATATATATATATATATATATATATATTATATATATATATATATATATATATATATATATATATATATAATAAACGTTTACTAACAACAAAAGTTATTTACGTCAATATCTCTATAATATAAACTTTCACTTAGCGAGGGGGGAAAAAAACAGCGACGGTTCTGCGTTAGTCGAGGCCCAATTACGAAGATTATCAATAATTTCTGTAAACTCGTTTGAAGAGTGATTCTGATGGGCCCAAACTGCAGCCCACGATCATTGCCTCTTCCTATAATTGTTATAGATAAGAGCGTGTAAGTGAAGACTGCTGACAGTGACTCCTTTTCCTCGGCATAACAGCTCGAAGCAACTGGTTATCCTACGAAGAAGCTCGGTATCTCAAGAAATTCCTCGTTATCTTACGAGACAGACAGATTCCTTACGAAGCAGCTCGTTGTTTAACGAAGCAGCTCGTTATATTACGAAGGAGCTGAGTATCTTAGAGCCGGTAACTACCAATCACAGAGCAGGTTTAATTGCTGGCTGTTATTGCTGGGTTGTGGTTGAGCAAAATGTTTGACTCTAGATAAGACTGGTTATGACTAAAGGTTAGTTCTACTCACAAGTGAGGCATTGTGCTTGAAATTAGTTATCGTGCTCAAAATTATTACTATTTTGCTCAAATTGATTTTGTGCTCAAAATTTGTTTATTGTGCTCAAAATGTTATTGTACTCAAATTGCTTTTAATGTGCTCAAAATGTTCATGCTCGAAATTTTAGTTGTTGTGCACAAAATGTTAGTTATTGTGCTTCAAATTATTGTGCTCAGAATGTTAGTTATTGTGCTCAAAATTGTTGTGCTCAAAATATTATTGTACTCAAAATGTTTGTGTTCAAAATGTTATTGTACTCAAAATATAATTGTGCTCAAAATGTTTGTTAGTGTGCTCACAACGTTAGTTATTGTGGTCACAATGTTAGTCATTGTGGTCAAAATGCTAGTTATTGTTGTCAAAATGTTGGTTTTTGTGGTCAGAATGTTGGTTATTGTGCATAAAATGCTTGTTATTGTGGTCAATATAATAGCTATTGTGGTCAAAATGTTTGTTACTGTACTCAAAATGTTTGTTAATGTACTCAGAATGTGAGTCGTTATTCTCAAAATGTTGGTCATTGTACTTAAAATATCATTACGCCTCAAAGACTGGTCACTGTCCTCGGAGAGTTGGCAAGTGTACTCGGAATATGGTCATTGTACTCTTTGTACTACGTTTGTGATGAATGTGGTTTAAAAAATAGAGCTAATTGAGAGAAAATATGTCTTGAGACTGGTTTCAGTTTTCTTTTTCGTCATTGCACTCTAAAAGTTGGTCACTGTGTTCAATGTGTTTATTACTGTACTCAAAAATTCTAGTCATTGTGCTCAAAAAGATCGAGGTTTACGACAAGTTAGTAGTAGTAGTAGTACTCAAGGAGTTATTAGTACTCCTCAAGCAGTAACTGGCAGTCCTCAAGCACCAACTGGCAGTCCTCAAGCAGTAACTGGTAGTTCTCAAGCAGTAACTGGAATTCCTTAAGCAGTTACTGGTAGTCCACATTCAGTAACTGGCAGTCCTCAAACAGTTACTGGCAGTCCTCAAGCGGTAACAGGCAGTCCTCAAGCAGTAACTGGAATTCCATAAACGGTAACTGGCAGTCCTCAAACGGTAACTGGCAGTCCTTAAGCAGTTACTGGAAGTCCTGAAGGAGTTACTAGTAGTCCTCAAGTAGTAACTGGCAGTCCTCAAACAGTAACTGGCATGTAGATGAATGGTTCAGAGAACCGACATGTTGATAAATTAGACACATGTGCAACTCTTGGGTATCTTTATTGAGGAAACGTTTCGCCACACAGTGGCTTCATCAGTCCATACAAAGGAGAATCTTGAAGAACAGGAGGAGAATGCCGTATGCCGTATTCTATTCAAGATTGATGGACTGACCACATCGACTCAAGGTTGAGGGACTGATTACCTCATTCTCCTCCTGTTCTTCAAGATTCTCCTTTGTATGGACTGATGAAGCCACTGTGTGGCGAAACGTTTCCTCAATAAAGATACCCAAGAGTTGCACATGTGTCTAATTTATCAGTAACTGGCATCTAAGCATCAAGTTAAACCATTACTCTCAGACATGTAAACAGTTACCTCAGACCCTCAATTAAATAATTGCGTTCACTGGAGGAGGTCATCATGCACATGTTACTCTGTCTTTTTAATTAATTTGAATGAAACTGATGAGAATTTCTTTAATTAACACATTAAAAACTTGCCTTGCAATTAGTTGCAATCATTTTCTTTTGGATGTAACAGTATGCAGGGTGCAGCATAAGTATTTAATTTTCTGTTCTACCTGCATTTCTATGAAATAAAATATACACAGGATATATACACCGAGAGGTGTGTTTCTCTGAGCATATCTACGCAGAGTTTACTTTAATTCCTGTTTTAGGGATTAAAGTATTGTTGTTTGGTGGTGAAAGGTTGCATGCAGCCCTAATGACCCCTAGTGTAGTCCATAGTCTTTAAGTTTTCTTCCTTAACATAAGAACATAAGAATGGAGGAACACTGCAGAAGGCCTACTGGCCCATGCAAGGCAGGTCCTTATCAAAACGGCCTCAACCCAAAGCTACCCAAGAATTTACTCCTGTACCCACGACACCAATCAAACCCAGCCCCTCCCACTCATATATTTGTCCAATCTCTTTTTAAAGCCACACAAGGTCCTAGCCTCGATCACCCTACTGGGAAGATTGTTCCACGCATCCACAACTCTGTTAGAAAACCAGTACTTACCCTGTTCTTTCTAAATCTAAATTTTTCCTTCATCATCATCATCGTCTTATTTTTCTTCTTTAGGTGTTGTACCTGCTATTAGTACAAGCACCGTGAAAGTATCCAGTTCTACTCCTTGGAACAGGGTACTAGTTCAAATCCTACGGAGATTACAGCTTCCTCTTCATATCTTGTGACTAGCACCGACAGCTTTTGCTTTCCCTCCCCACACTTCCACTGTACAATCACACGCACATCGTTTTCACGTTCTTCTGTACACATTTTCGTTTTTTAGAGTACCGTACCTGACGTTTCACACTTCAAAAAAGTAAACATTAAATTAAGATTTCTTTGGAAGTCATTATCCGGTATCCTTTTGACTCATGACATGCAATGAGTAGTTGCACACTCAAGTATTTCCGACAATGAACTAGCAAGTGCCAGTGCGTAATACGTTGTATATACATTACATGCGTCAGATATACAAGTTAGGCATGCGTAAAGTTGTTGAAGAATTCTCAGTACAAAGATTCCAAGATAATGCAGGGGAGTAGATGAACAAGATATTGCAGGGGAGTAGATGAACAAGATATTGCAGGGGAGTAGATGAACAAGAATTAGGGGTGAAACAAGATATTTTCAGGGGAGTAAATAAACAAGATATTGCAGGGAAGTAGATGAACAAAATGCTGCAGGGAAGTAGATGAACACGATATTGCAGGGAAGTAGATGAACAAGATGTTGCAGGGGAATAGAACAAGATGTTGCAGGGAAGTAGATGAACAAGATGTTGCAGGGAAGTAGATGAACAAGATGTTGCAAGGAAGTAGATGAACAAGATATTGCAGGGAAGTAGATGAACAAGATATTGCAGGGAAGTAGATGAACAAGATGTTGCAGGGAAGTAATTGAATATTGCAGGGAAGTAGATGAACAAGATGTTGCAAGGAAGTAGATGAACAAGATATTGCAGGGAAGTAGATGAACAAGATATTGCAGGGAAGTAGATGAACAAGATGTTGCAGGGAAGTAGATGAACAAGATGTTGCAGGGAAGTAGATGAACAAGATGTTGCAGGGAAGTAGATGAACAAGATGTTGCAAGGAAGTAGATGAACAAGATATTGCAGGGAAGTAGATGAACAAGATATTGCAGGGAAGTAATTGAATATTGCAGGGAAGTAGATGAACAAGATGTTGCAGGGAAGTAGATGAACAAGATGTTGCAAGGAAGTAGATGAACAAGATATTGCAGGGAAGTAATTGAATATTGCAGGGAAGTAGATGAACAAGATGTTGCAGGAAGTAGATGAACAAGATATTGCAGGGAAGTAATTGAATATTGCAGGGAAGTAGATGAACAAGATGTTGCAAGGAAGTAGATGAACAAGATACTGCAGGGAAATAATTGAATATTATATTGCAAGGAAGCAGATGAACATGATATTGCAGGAAGTAGATTGAACATGATTTTGCAAAGGAAGTAGATGAACATGATAATTTCAAGGAAGTAGATGAACATGATATGCAGGGAATTAGATGAACAAGATGGTTGCAAGGAGTAGATGAACTATGATATTGGCAGGAAGTAATGAAAACATGATTTGCAGGGAAGTAGATGAACATGATATTGCAGGGAAGTAGATGAACATGATATTGCAGGGAAGTAGATGAACATGATATTGCAGGGAAGTAGATGAACATGATATTGCAGGGAATAGATGAACAAGATTTGCAGGGAAGTAGATGAAACATGATATTGCAGGGAAGTAGATGAACATGATATTGCAGGGAAGTAGATGAACATGATATTGCAGGGAAGTAGATGAACATGATATTGCAGGGAAGTAGATGAACAAGACACCTCTTCATGTTTCCTGCCGTCTGCAGTATTATTCTCTATACTGGATTAACAGTCACCGGATAAAGAGAAAGTTCTTCACAGTAAAGACACCTAAGTGTTGCTCATGTGTTTCCTTCATTTATTTGTCGGTTTTGATAAGCGATACTTGCAAGATTATTATCAGAGTTCATGACTGAAGGTTTGACCTCTGTTGGGAGCGCTGTCGTTACCTTCCAGTCTTCCTGCTGTCTTTCACAATACCTTTCATTTTTCAATAAATTTTCTTTATTGCTCGAGGGAGTTTTATTTCCATTCCCGATGGTCTCGCCTTCCGTGCCCCTTCATCTGTCTTGTTAGTGCCGGGTATTACCACATGACTTTGTGCCCACTCGAACACCACTCAGTGTATTTCTAACACCATTCGGTGTATTCCTAACACCACTCGGTGTATTCCTAACACCACTCGGTGTATTCCTAACCCACTCGTATCCCTAACACCACCCGTATATTCCTAACACCACCGCTGTGTATTCCAATACCTACAAGCGTGTATTCTTAACACCACATCGGTGTATTCCTTAACACCACTCGTGTATTCCTAACACCACTCGTGTGTATTCCTAACCACCACTCGGTGAATTCCTAACACCACTCGGTGTATTCCTAACACCACTCAATGTATTCCTAACACCACTCAGTGTATTCCTAACTCCACTCGGTGAATTCCTAACACCACTCGGTGTATTCCTAACACCACTCGGTGTATTCCTAACACCACTCAGTGTATTCCTAACACCACTCGTTATATTCCAAACACCACGCTGTGTATTCCTAACACCACACGGTGTATTCCTAACACAACACGGTGTATTCCTAACACCACTCAGTGTATTCTTAACACCACTCGGTGTATTCCTAACACCACTCAGTGTATTCCTAACACCACTCGGTGTATTCCTAACACCACTCGGTGTATTCCTAACACTACTCAGTGTATTCCTAACACCACCCGGTATATTCCAAACACCACGCTGTGTATTCCTAATACCATACGGTGTATTAACACCACACGGTGTATTCCTAACACCACTCTGTGTATTCCTAACACCACTCGGTGTATTCCTAACACCACTCGGTGTATTCCTAACACCACTCGGTGTATTCCTAACACCACTCAATGTATTCCTAACACCACTCATTTATCCTAACACCACTCGGTGTATCCTAACACCACTCGGTGTATTCTTAACACCACTCAGTGTATTCCTAACACCACGCGGTATATTCCAAACACCACGCTGTGTATTCCTAATACCACACGGTGTATTAACACCACACAGTGTATTCCTAACACCACTCAGTGTATTCCTAACACCACTCGGTGTATTCCTAACACCACTCGGTGTATTCCTAACACCACTCGGTGTATTCCTAACACCACTCGGTGTATTCCTAACACCACTCAGTGTATTCCTAACACCACACTCGGTGTATTCCTAACACCACTCAGTGTATTCCTAACACCATCTCGGTATATTCCAAACACCACCTGTGAATCCTAATACCACACGTGTTATTCCTAACACACTCTGTGTATTCCTAACACCACTCGTGTATTCCTAACACCACTGATGTATTCCTAACACCACTCAGTGTATTCCTAACACCACTCGTGTATTCCTAACACCACTCTGTGTATTCTTAACACCACTCGGTGTATTCTTAACACCACTCTGTGTATTCCTAACACCACTAGGTATATTCCAAACACCACGCTGTGTATTCCTAATACCACACGGTGTATTCTTAACACCACACGGTGTATTCCTAACACCACTCGGTGTATTCCTAACACCACTCGGTGTATTCCTAACACCACTCGGTGTATTCCTAACACACCACTCGTGTATTCCTAACACCACTCATGTATTCCTAACACCACTCAGTGTATTCCTACCACCACTCAGTGTATTCCTAACACCACTCGGTGTATTCCTAACACCACTCGGTGTATTCCTAACACCACTCAGTGTATTCCTAACACCACTCGGTGTATTCCTAACACCACTCGGTGTATTCCTAACATCACTCGGTGTATTCCTAACACCACTCGGTGTATTCCTAACACCACTCAGTGTATTCCTAACACCACTCGGTATATTCCAAACACCACGCTGTGTATTCCTAATACCACACGGTGTATTCTTAACACCACACGGTGTATTCCTAACACCACTCGGTGTATTCCTAACACCACTCGGTGTATTCCTAACACCACTCGTGTATTCCTAACACCACTCGGTTATCCTAACACCCTCGGTGTATTCCTAACACCACTCGGTGTATTCCTAACACCACTCGGTGTATTCCTAACACCACTCGGTGTATTCCTAACACCACTCGGTGTATTCCTAACACCACTCGGTATATCCTAAACACCATCGTGTATTCCTAAACCACTCGGTGTATTCCTAACACCACACGGTGTATTCCTAACACCACTCGGTGTATTCCTAACACCACTCGGTGTATTCCTAACACCACTCAGTGTATTCCTAACACCACTCAGTGTATTCCTAATACCACTCGGTGTATTCCTAACACCACTCGGTGTATTCCTAACACCACTCGGTATATTCCAAACACCACGCTGTATATTCCTAATACCACACGGTGTATTCCTTACCACACGGTGTATTCCTAACACCAAGTGTACTAATACCACCCGATGTATTCCTAATACCACCAAGTGTACTAACACCACCCGGTGTATTCCTAACGCCACCAAGTGTACTAACACCACCCGGTGTATTCCTAACGCCACCAAGTGTACTAACACCACCCGATGTATTCCTAATACCAAGTGTACTAACACCACCCGGTGTATTCCTAACACCACCAAATGTACTAACACCACCATGTGTACTAACACCACCCAGTGTATTCCTAATATCACCAATTGTACTAACACCACCCGGTGTATTCCTAGCACCAAGTGTACTAACACCACCCGGTGTATTCCTAACACCAAGTGTATTAACACCAAGTGTACTAACACCACCCGGTGTATTCCTAACAAGTGTACTAACACCACCAAGTACACTAACACCACCCGGTGTATACGAAACACCAAGTGTACACTTAATGCCACCCGGTGTACTTTCATTTCCTTTATTTTTTCTCTTATTTTGATCACAAGGTGATTCCTGCTTCCCACGTCTTATGTGTTCTGTAGTTCACTAACAGATCCACTGAACACCACCTAATGTTTCACTCCCTCTCGTATAAGAGTCAACAGTGTCCTCCTCTTGTTGCTTACTGCTATTTGCTCCATCTACCGCTTCAACTTTGTTGTTCAGTAATACTTTTCCATTACTCTTGGGAGGGGATATTAAAGGGATATTAAGAATTGCAATATCCACGTATAATTTCCACTTCCCACTAGGGTGTTTGTTCACTGATATCGCTTTCACCGCAATTTGTAAGTGCATCAGCTCCTTGTATCGCCGTAGATGGAGAACACTCGGCCACACCTCCAGTTGCTTGTTGGTTGTTGCTCTTAGCGCCCTCAGCACTGCACTGTGACACCGATGTTAGTTTCTATCCATAGTTAACACGACTCAGAATGGAATTTATACAAAACCACCAGCTGGTCAGCGCGCGGCCTCATCCAACGTACAAAAAAGATGTTGCCAAATTAGTAGAAGTAATTATAGTAGCAGCCAGCTTCAAACTAAATGCATTTCGGCTGCTGTGCGATCCGAGAAAGGTATCCCCGTGTTACGTAATCCCGGCCCACTGTACCTTAATGCATGATGTAAGAATAGTGCAGACTGCGGCGTAAGTTTGTCATGAGGTTAAATATTATCATCAAAGATCTGAAGCGAATCTGAAAAGGCATTCACAAGTCATCACATGGAAACTAATAACCAAATTTTTTTTAATATCATTGGTAAATAAAAACATACACAATTCAGACTTAACACTTGTACACACCAGATTTAAAGCCGACTTTAGGAGGCATACTTTTGTTATCTCAGCAATACTAATATTCTTAAATACACCAACAATTAAGTTTAAAACCGCTCAGAAGTCCATTTTATTGAGCTATCAGCGCTGAAGGATTGTAGCCAGTCAGGTGCGGCACTCAGAAGTTAACGCATGAAAAGCAGTATTTCAATTTATCCAATTTCTTTCATGAAAGAGGCAAACTGAGGCCTACAGATACATAATCAGTACAACCATTCCTATAAATTATACTGATCAAATAAATTACTTGTATTAAAGCAACGATGGTTGAGGTCTCGAAATAGTTTCTTTGGAAAATTTAAATATTTTATACTTTTTTTAATAAAAAAAAAGTGAATCCAGAAGAAAAGCTTCAGAAAAGATGAAAAGACTCGCTTTTATAAATGTTTTTATCTATTTGATCTATTATACTTATTAATAACCACAACACAAACACCACACACACACACACACACACACACACACACACACACACACACACATATATATATATATATAATATTATTTATATATATATATATTATATATATTATATTTATAAAATTATATATATATATATATATTATATATATATATAATATAAAAGGGCCAACTTTGGTGCAGATTGTGCGTCTGAATCTGCACGTTAAAAGAATCAAGTTTTTACAGTATTCCTAACAAAACAAAGGCGTGTGCAGAACAAGTATGCAAATTTTAATGTAAAAATGTAGTGTTGGGTGACCATTGGCCTGGATTTTCCAGGTGTCGCCACTCCCAGGTCAAAGTTGCCAGTGTCAGACTGAGCAATTGTATACCGTGCCTTGAATATTGTCATATATACATGCATATGCGAATATTATCTTGGATCTCACAGTTCTATATATAAGTCTTTCTTTTAGGAACGCGATTGAGAAGCATGCACGGAAAATGCAGCGATTTCATTACGAAATTCTGAAGCGTAATAAATACCGCTGTTCGATTTATTCGTCAAGGAAAATAACTTGACACATGTGTCGTAAGTTGACTCGTTAAGTGGTGCTGGCAGAATAGTAGAAACGTGGAAAGACTGTGTGTATAGAGACACATAGTATTAATTTTACTGATGTGTATAGAGATGCATAGTATTAGTGTTACTGATGGTCCTATAATGGATCATGGGAACAGTGCTCACTGGCTTACCCTTGCTGGACTGACTTGGACTCGGCAGTCTGAGTGCGTGATTGATTATATTTTTAATGAAGTTTAAAGCCCATCAGCTACACTAAGGTCATTAGCGCTGCACGTAACCTTTTCACCACCAGACTACAGTGTTTCAAACCCTGAAATAAAGATTAAAGTTAAACTCTTAGCATATATACGCCTCTCGGTGTATAAATACCGTGCGTGATTTATAAATATGAGAGATTTAGGATAAATTTAAGCACTTAATAACTAATATTAAAAAGTACGAAAATAACACACAGACACGGAGTATATACACCGGGAAGTGTATATACTCTGTGTCAAATATACACAGAGAGGTGTATATCTTCAGTGTATATTCAATGAGAATTGACTAATCCCTAGCGTATGAACTACAGTTTTCCTGGGGTGGTTGTCCTGGTTAACTGTAGTATAGATAATTCACCGTCAATCTACAGGCTTTAAAATTAACTAATCACAATACCGCATAACGAAGATAAATCTTTTTTATATACAAATTTTTTTATTGGGTATGCGGAACATGCAGAAAAAAATAATATATACAGCACTGAGCATGAGAGGAATAAAGTGTGACAGGGGGAGTGTCTTTCCGTCTTACTGGCAAAATAAAGACCACAGCTACAACAGTTGGTGCTAAAAAAAAAAAGACCATTTCTTTATCACTGGATCCTACAGAGACTACTCCAAGATGACATTTCGGTCTGTCTTGGACATTAAATGATGTTTCAGTCTGTCCTGACCCATTATAAGATCAGTGATTCTTGTTGAGTGTTCCAGCCACCAGATTGTTGAATGAGTTACTACCTTTTGTGAATGAGAGTGAATGAGTAAGCTACTGGTTCTGAATGACAACAAAGAGTGACTAATTTAGAGTGGCGGCACTAGTAGTTCCAGAGTGCCGTTCTGTTACCCCACTTGTTCCACCTCTTAGTAGACGGAGGATCGAGGCTCCACCACACCTGATGCTGAATTACACATATGGGCTTATCGCTTCACGTAAATATAACATTAACTTTTTGTGACCTTGTGTTGAAGATTATTGAAAGAAAACATGATTGATAAGTCTGGAATGGTGACGGTGTGAATTTTCACGATATTCGTATATTAGTTGTTGAAATTATGGAAAGAAGGACTCGCCGTTTTGCTCTACGAAGTGCAAAACGTTGTCACTATGAAAGGTTGTTCTGCAGGGTGTATTTTCTACACCGTGGTGACCGGGAATAGTGACCTGGGAATGGTGATTACACAAGCCAGTATTTTTCCTGTTTCCTGACAAACCTTACCTAACGTTAAGCATTTTTGCAGGTTCTGTGGGCATTAATCACGACGCTGTGGAGTTATATACAGAGGAGTGTGTACCTAACTTTGTGAAAATACACCGAAATCTCTTGTATTTTGTATATACCGAAAGTTGTTTATATCTTAGTGTATGAACACCTAGAGCTGTGTACCTCCCACTGTACATACAATACATATTTCTCAGTGTTAAGCTAAAAGACACAGTGGTGAGTACAAATACGTAGGAAGAGCGTCGGTCTGGCGCTCAGAAAACTGAGGATCAAGCCTCCACATCATGCGCTGAATGACCCACATGGGTTTAGCGCTTAGCATGAATATAATAATAATAATAAGAAGAAGAAGAAGAAGAAGAAAAAGAAGAAGAAAACTAAGATAGGTACTTTCATTAAGAATCCAGGAACTCTTGAATGTTAGTGTACGGGTGGCCAGTATGGCCTTCGTGCAGCCTGAGTGGTCCTCGTGCAGCCTGAGTGGCCCTCGTGCAGCCTGCATGGCCCACATGCAGAATGCATGACCCTCGAAGCAATACTAAGCTTCAAACGTAACAAACTCACCACGACAGTTATGGCTATTAGCGCAGCGACCCTCACCAGGTCAGTGCCGAGAACAAACATCGTTGACTTTAGCAAATCAATAATCATAAGTTATATTCAGAAATTCCATATACGACCGAGACTGGCTGTTGCTCCCTGAATTGCATCGAATTTATTTTGCTGCAAGAGAGTGGGCGAGCCGGACCCACCGTCCGTGGGTCGTGGAGAAGCACCAGCCTGGTGAGTGGGCGAGCCGGGCCCACCGTCCGTGGGTCGTGGAGAAGCACCAGCCTGGAGAGTGGGCGAGCCGGCCCACCGTCCGTGGGTCGTGGAGAAGCACCAGCCTGGTGATTAAAGTCTAATGACGGGTTATAATCGGAGATGCTTGCGATGATGGCTGGTGATGAGGGTGTGGAAGTGACGGCCCACGCTGGTGACGGATCACCATCGTTAGTGCTGGTAGCGACATCCAGCCCACGACGGTAACTTTATTTATTTTTTTTTTAAGGAGATAAGATATGCAGAATAGGCTTCCATTGCGACAACGTTTTACTGAGGATAGAACCTTACCCTGGGTGAAATGTCATGCCTTCATTCCCATACCTGTCCATATTTCGCCTTCAAAATGAACATAACTTTAAGAATTTAGTAAATCTAAATACGTCTGCAGTGTGGCGTTACCTAACTTTCTATGGTACTTACAAAAGTAGGCGCAAAAAAAAAAAAAACTGTTTCCCTGTCATATTACACCACACAAGATGGGTGTTTTTTTGCCTTGTTATATTCTGTCACACAGCATTAGTTTCTTACAAAATGTAATAAAATCTGTCGGCCTGAGGTGTGAGACGTCAGTCGTAGAGAAAGTATTGTCAATTATTTAGTTACTAGTTCAGTAGCTAAGTCAGTTTCAAAGATTTCCTGCCAGCAGAGCTGCAGTTTACTATTACTTTGGGTGATGTGGATATCGTCAAGCATTCCACTCTAGGTTCAGTAGCTACGACAGCTTCTAAGGTTCCCTCCCAGCAGAGCTGGAGTTAACCGTACAGAGGTACATAATTGGTCCAGGGACTGGACTCCAAAGTTTTGGAGCTGAGCAAGTTACAGAGGTAATGAATTCACAATTTACAAAGGTAATGAACTCACAATTTACAAAGGTAATGAACTCCAGGTAGGTCTAGTCACAATCATGACAAGTTACAAAGGTATTTACAGATTACAGAGGTACGTAATGGGTCCAGGGCCTGGCCCCAAAGTTTTGATGGCTGAACTAGGTACAAGGTAATGAACTCACAAGTTACAAAGGTAATGAATACTGTAAGAATGGTTACTTACGTTTATACATGGCTACAATCATGAACAAATTATAGTGTAATGAGCAATTCACACTTCCACAACCGGTCACAACTGTAGTGAGTTATTGGTGCAAATATTGATTGTTGAGACACACACACACACACATATACAAATTCATACACACACACACATAAACACACACACACACACACACACACACACACAACTCAACACACACACACACACCAACACACACACACACACACAACACACACACACACACACACACTCATACACACACACACACTCATATACACCAACACATACACACCACACCATACACACACACACATCATAACACCACACACAACACAGACGACACACACACACAACTAACTAACCACACACACACACACACACACACACACACACACACACACACACACACACCAGCAACTTGGACTCTGACCGCAATAGGGTATCCCCAAATAGGTGAGTGCTGAACACACACGGCGACACCAAGGCACCACACACACAACCACAATACACACTGTGTTTATTCTGATAATTTCTTGTAGAAGGTAAAGGGATTTCTTTCAAAGGGAGGCATTTATTACGGATCTGGCAACAGGGTGCGATAAAGCAAGGTAATCTGGGATTTGTAATCAAAAATACACAGATAACAACACTTGGTGTTTTGATAAGTTCTTGGACATAAGGTAAAAGATTGCTTAAGGAAGTTTCCATGACCACTGGTACTAAGGTGGCTGTAAACAAAGGATAAAGGTCAAAGTGCACGTTCATAATAACCAACATAATAAAGAATAATTTAAGCCCAACACAAGGGATTTTACGTAAACTTGACATAATAAAGGATTGACTTCCTAAAGAATTTTCCGAAGACTATCTGTAAAGTGAGCTAGTTGGTTGTTTAAAGTTCAGTATTATCGAGTCCCAGAATGTGTATAAGGCTGCCGGGTCTTGTACACACCAGGAATATTATAAGCCCCAGGACACAGAAATTAAGTCAGACTTGTGAAATAGAGTCCAGACTATTATCTAAACCAGACGGTATAAGAGTCCAGACTATTATAAAGTCCGGGCTGTGTTGTAGTTCAGGACTATGTATGAGAGTCCAGGATTGTGTATAAGAGCCCAGGACATTGTATAAGAGTCCAGGACTGTGTATAAGAGTCCAGGACTGTGTATAAGAGTCCAGGAATTGTATAAGAGTCCAGGACTGTGTATAAGAGTCCAGGACTGTGTATAAGAGTCCAGGATATTGTATAAGAGTCCAGGATTGTGTATAAGAGTCCAGGACATTGTATAAGAGTCCAGGACATTGTATAAGAGTCCAGAACATTGTATAAGAGTCCAGAACATTGTATAAGAGTCCAGAACATTGTATAAGAGTCCAGAACATTGTATAAGACTCCAGAACATTGTATAAGACTCCAGAACATTGTATAAGACTCCAGAATGTGCATCATCAAAGACTGAATTCGTTGCCCTTCAGTTTCCCACTGAAAACGAAGAGCAAAAGAAAATGACTGTTATTTTTGTACTCATTGTCAGATTTGTGGAGCTTAAAGTCCATAAATATAACCAGCATTGTTGTCTACACTAGAAGTATAAAACTGAGAGAAACTGCAAAATAATAATAAACCTTTTCTGGGCACGTCGAGTTACCACCTCAGGGAATGAGAACATTTCTTTTTCGAATGCAGCCGATTACATGAGTACGTAACTAATAATGCAGACATGTGTTGACTGTGTAAAGACGTAGTAACTAACGATGGAAGCATTTCTTTTAATTAGAAAAAGGAAGGATATGTTGCACTTAGATCATGGTAATTTGTTAGGGCAGTAGCACCAGTAACTTGAAATAGTCGAGGATGATAATGGCGTCTTAAGTTTCTTATGGATGTAATTTACTGCGTTTAAAACGTTATGTTAATGGAAGGATGAGTAGCGTTGATCAAAAAAAAAAGAAGGGACCACCCTCTCGGGACGAATTCTAAAAAAAAAAAAAAAAAAAAAAAAAAAAATATGGAAGACTTTAACACCCTGCAACGAACACCGCCTTGTAGCGGGCATTTTTCCTGTAGCAAGTGTTGCTTTGTAAACAGCACTGCTGCACCACACGCCTCTCTTTCTCTCTGTCAGATAACACTATTTAATGGACACCCAAGTGTTGCAGACGCCCCTTTCAAAAAAAAAAAAAAAAAAAAAAAAACTTGCCCTCTTCTGGACTTCATTTTCCACTAGGAAACACGTTCTTCCTGCTCGACCGAAGTTAAGCTGCGAGCGGCCCATCTTTAAATATATTTTTTTGCCGCAATATTGTCGGAAACTTACGTGTCTACAAATTAAATATTATTAAAAGTTCACCGGCAGGAACACCATCATTACTTCTAACTAATTAGTGTTCTCGTCTTTCTAAGCGGTTCATAGAGAGAACTTGTTCCTAGTCAGTTCCAAGCAACTGACTCTCCACTCTATGATGATAAACTCTCTTAAATATATCAGACGCATCTTTTTCTTATCATCAAAGATATTTAGTGAGCAGTTAATGTGTTGAGGATCTGTGGGGAGGTGACTGTTCGTCCTTGAAGTGTGGCTGTGTAACTAGTGAGTGTTACGGAGTAACTAGTGAGTGCTCTGGGGTAACTAGTGAGTGTTACGGAGTAACTAGTGAGTGCTCTGGGGTAACTAGTGAGTGTTCGGGTAACTAGTGAGTGCTCTGGGGTAACTAGTGAGTGTTACGGAGTAACTAGTGAGTGCTCTGGGGTAACTAGTGAGTGTTACGGAGTAACTAGTGAGTGCTCTGGGGTAACTAGTGAGTGCTCTGGGGTAACTAGTGAGTGCTCTGGGGTAACTAGTGAGTGTTATGGAGTAACTAGTGAGTGCTCTGGGGTAACTAGTGAGTGCTCTGGAGTAACTAGTGAGTGCTCTGGGGTAACTAGTGAGTGCTCTGGGGTAACTAGTGAGTGTTATGGAGTAACTAGTGAGTGCTCTGGGGTAACTAGTGAGTGTTATGGAGTAACTAGTGAGTGCTCTGGTGTAGTATGAGTGTTGTGGTAACTAGTGATGCTTCTGGATAACTAGTGAGTTTGTTATGGGGTAACTAGTGAGTGCTCTGGGGTAACTAGTGAGTGTTATGGAGTAACTAGTGAGTGCTCTGGGGTAACTAGTGAGTGCTCTGGGGTAACTAGTGAGTGTATAGTACTATGAGTGCTCTGGAGTAACTAGTGAGTGCTCTGGGGTAACTAGTGAGTGCTCTGGGGTAACTAGTGAGTGATCTGGGGTAACTAGTGAGTGATCTGGGGTAACTAGCGCATGGTATGGTGTAGGTAGTACGTGATATGTTGAAACTAGTATGGATTCTGCAATAACTAGGGTTTGTTCTGGGGTAACTAGTGAGTGTTCTGCGGTAACTAGTACGTGCTATGGAGTAACTAGTGAATGCTCTGGGGTAAATAGTGAGTGTTCTGGGGTAACTAGTGCGTATTACGGTGTAACTAGTACGTGTTCTGTTGAAATGTGATTCTGGTAACTAGGCGTGTTGGAGTAACTAGTGGTGTTGGTGAGTAACTAGAGTGTTGAATAACTAGTTGGGTTGTGCAGTAACTAGTGTTGTTTGTGGTAACTAGTGGTTTTGCGTAACTAGTGTGTTATGTGCAGTAACTAGTAGTGTTTAATACTAGTGGTGTGTCATAATAGTGAGTGTTTGTGGTAACTAGTGTGTTGTGCAGTAACTAGTGTGTGTTGTGCAGTAACTAGTATGTTGTGCAGTAACTAGTGTGTGTTGTGCAGTAACTAGTGTGTGTTGTGCAGTAACTAGTGTGTTGTGCAGTAACTAGTGTGTGTTGTGCAGTAACTAGTGTGTGTTGTACAGTAACTAGTGTGTGTTGTGCAGTAACTAGTGGTGTTGTGACAGTAACTAGTGGTGTGTGGCAGTAACTAGTGTGTGTGTGCAGTAACTATGTGTTTGTCAGTAACTAGTGTGTGTTGTGCAGTAACTACTGCGTGTTGTACAGTAACTAGTGTGTGTTGTGCAGTAACTAGTGTTGTGCAGTAACTAGTGTGTGTTGTGCAGTAACTAGTGTGTGTTGTGCAGTAACTAGTGTGTGTTGTGCAGTAACTAGTGTGTGTTGTGCAGTAACTAGTGCGTGTTGTGCAGTAACTAGTACGTGTTGTACAGTAACTAGTGTGTGTTGTGCAGTAACTAGTACGTGTTGTACAGTAACTAGTGTGTGTTGTGCAGTAACTAGTGTGTGTTGTGCAGTAACTAGTGTGTTGTGCAGTAACTAGTGGTGTTGTGCAGTTACTAGTGTGAGTACTGAGGTAACTAGTGCGTGCTGTGCAGTAACTAGTGTGTGTTGTGCAGTAAATAGTGTGAGTACTGAGGTAACTAGTACGTGTTGTACAGTAACTAGTGCGTGTTGTGCAGTAACTAGTGTGTGTTGTGCAGTAACTAGTGCGTGTTGTGCAGTAACTAGTGTGTGTTGTGCAGAAACTAGTGTGTGTTGTGCAGTAACTAGTGCGTGTTGTGCAGTAACTAGTGTGTGTTGTACATTAACTAGTGTGTGTTGTACAGTAACTAGTGCGTGTTGTACAGTAACTAGTGTGTGTTGTGCAGTAACTAGTGCGTGTTGTGCAGTAACTAGTGCGTGTTGTACATTAACTAGTGCGTGTTGTACAGTAACTAGTGCGTGTTGTACAGTAACTAGCGCGTGTTGTACAGTAACTAGTGCGTGTTGTACATTAACTAGTGCGTGTTGTGTAGTAACTAGTGTGTGTTTTGCGGTAACTAGTGCGTGTTGTGCAGTAACTAGTGCGGGTACTGAAGTAACTAGTGTTTGTTCTGAGGTAACTAATGAGTGTTCTGGGATAACTAGTGAGTGTTCTAGGGTAACTAGTGAGTGTTACGTTGAACTATGTATGCGTAACTATGCGTGTTGGCATAATTATGTGTTCTGCAGTAACTAGTGCGTGTTGTATAGTAACTAGTGAGAGTACTGAAGTAACTAGTGTGTGTTGTGCAGTAACTAGTGTGTTGTGCAGTAACTAGTGTGTGTTGTGTAGTAACTAGTGTGTGTTGTGCAGTAACTAGTATGTGTTGTGCAGTAACTAGTGTTTGTTGTGCAGTAACTAGTGTGTGTTGTGCAGTAACTAGTGTGTGTTGTGTCAGTAACTAGTGTTTTGTGTCAGTAACTAGTGTGTGTTGTGTCAGTAACTAGTGTGATGTTTGTGAGTAACTAGTGTGTGTTGTGCAGTAACTAGTGTGTGTTGTGCAGTAACTAGTGTGTGTTGTGCAGTAACTAGTGTGTGTTGTGCAGTAACTAGTGTGTGTTGTGCAGTAACTAGTGTGTGTTGTGCAGTAACTAGTGCGTGTTGTACAGTAACTAGTGTGTGTTGTGCAGTAACTAGTGTGTGTTGTGTAGTAACTAGTGCGTGTTTTGTAGTAACTAGTGTGTGTTGTGTAGTAACTAGTGTGTGTTGTGCAGTAACTAGTGTGTGTTGTGCAGTAACTAGTGTGTGTTGTGCAGTAACTAGTGTGTGTTGTCAGTAACTAGTGCGTAGTTGTGAGTAACTAGTGGTGTTGTGTAGTAACTAGTGTGTGTTGTGCAGTAACTAGTGTGTGTTGTGCAGTAACTAGTGTGTTGTGCAGTAACTAGTGTGTTGTGCAGTAACTAGTGTGTGTTGTGCAGTAACTAGTGTGTGTTGTGTAGTAACTAGTGCGAGTTTTGAAGTAACTAGTGTGTGTTGTGCAGTAACTAGTGTGTGTTGTGCAGTAACTAGTGTGTGTTGTGTCAGTAACTAGTGTGTGTTGTGTAGTAACTAGTGTGTGTTGTGTAGTAACTAGTGCGGGTACTGAAGTAACTATTGTGTGTTGTGCAGTAACTAGTGTGGTACTGGCAGTAACTAGTGCGGTGTCTGAAGTAACTAGTGCAGTGTGTGTAGTAACTAGTGCGGTGTTATGAAGTAACTAGTGGTGGTGCAGTAACTAGTGCAGTGCTGGTGTGAAGTAACTAGTGCGGGTACTGAAGTAACTAGTGTGTGTTGTGCAGTAACTAGTGTGGGTACTGAAGTAACTAGTGTGGGTACTGAAGTAACTAGTGCATGGTGTGAAGTAACTAGTGCGGGTACTGAAGTAACTATCGGGTACTGAAGTAACTAGTGCGGGTACTGAAGTAACTAGTGCGGGTACTGAAGTAACTAGTGCCGGTACTGAAGTAACTAGTGCGGGTACTGAAGTAACTAGTGCTTGACCCTGATAATATTGATCATAGGGCGGCATAAATGTTGTCCATTGCGCCTGAACATTTTAGGTCCGCACCTAAGATAACTGTTGAGAAGAACTGTTCTTAACTAGGAGCACTTGTACACCTCCTTTCCCCGTCTCCTTGGGTACGATAAAGCACAGCTGTGAGTTGCGACTCTGCTCAGTTAAAAAATGCTATGTCTATGAAAGACATTGATAAATATTTTTTCCTGTGACAAATTCTCTTTATTGTGTTGTTCTTTTTAACTTTTAAGTTTAAATTGGTGCTGCATGCCGTTTTCTTCTCAACGCTTCGTGCATCGCCATGTTTTCTCGTATGGCACTTGTTCAGTTTTCACTGCTTGCACGACTCTTTAGATATTCTTATTCAGTCGTGTCCTGGATGTCGGTGTAGCAGGTTGATGCCGTCAAGCTCAGTTAATGTGTAGTACAATTTCGTTGGTGTATGGGGCAGCCTTTTCTTCAACACTTCTGAATATCAAGACAATGGCTTGAAACCGTCTCGATGCAAGCGATGACATGCGTGTGATTTTCTGAAATAAGATCCTGGTTTCAGCATCATATCTCATGGGCGCCAACAACAAAAGAGCCACTAAAATAAATCTGGTTTTTTTTTCTGTTTACACTTGACTGCATACAATTGCATATTCATAACTGTGTCACAGATCTACTTCACTTCATATTTGCTTTAGCTGGAAGAATAAAGAGATTTTTCCAAAAATATTGAAGTTTTTTTTAGACACAAGGTGCGGAAAAAGTGAAGACAACTGAGAGGGTCGGGGCACTGAAGAAGGTTAAGAACCACGGCCTAGATTAAGGACCGTCGTGCATTATTTAGGTGCATGACTCAAGGGTAGACTCAAGAGAGACAGTAGGTGGCATTATGAAGCTGGCTAAGTCAAAGTGGCATGAAATAGCGAAGGCCTTTTTTATAACGACGTTATTATAACGACGTTATTATAACGACGTTATTATAACGACGTTATTATAACGACGTTATTATAACGACGTTATTATAACGACGTTATTAAAAGGTTACTGTAACGACTCAGGTCTTCACAACCATTCTCACAAATAAATAAAGAAGACACTTGTACAGCTGTAGGACATTAATTTAAGAAACGTTTCGCTCGCTGGGAGTTCTGGACTCAGAAATACCGACAATTGCTAACATATTTGTCTAACTTTTATACCATCTTTGACCCCAGTCTCACTTCTATATACATATATCTAATTAATTTTATAGCTCCCCAACAATCAACTTCAGTTACACTAATTGCCAGGTTGTTCTACTTATCTACAACTCTATTGCCAAACCAGTGCTTTCTATATGCCTTCCAAAACTGAAATGGCGATTGCTGTTCAAGGCGCTGAGACAGGAAGCCTTCCCGAGCACCGTCCGGAGGCTACAGGCTACCTGCAGACCAGCTGCCTCTTAGTTTATGCTTGTAAACAACAAGTGACTGCTGTCTCCGGGGGTCCAGCAAGGAGACCAGATGCTTATCTTCGTGTTCCGTAATCATCTTAACGCGTGCTGACTGTTATCTCCTCCTTCCTCCCCCCAACACAACAACAACCCACCCCTCTCCCCTGTTCCCCCTCCTCCCCGGTTGTAAACACTGCTTCGTTCTTCCAGACTCATTTATTTTTTTTAATTATTCTCTTTTCTTTTTAGGAAAATAGTGTTGAAATCCTCGACCGCAGTGGTTACTGGTTGTACCGCAGTGGTTACTGGTTGTACCACAGTGGTTACTGGTTGTACTGCAGTGGTTACTGGTTGTGCCACAGTGGTTACTGGTTGTACTGCAGTGGTTACTGGTTGTACCGCAGTGGTTACTCGTTGTGCCACAGTGGTTACTGGTTGTACTGCAGTGGTTACTGGTTGTACCGCAGTGGTTACTGGTTGTACCGCAGTGGTTACTGGTTGTACTGCAGTGGTTACTGGTTGTACCGCAGTGGTTACTGGTTGTACCGCAGTGGTTACTCGTTGTACCACAGTGGTTACTGGTTGTACTGCAGTGGTTACTGGTTGTACCGCAGTGGTTACTGGTTGTACCACAGTGGTTACTGGTTGTACTGCAGTGGTTACTGGTTGTACCGCAGTGGTTACTGGTTGTACCGCAGTGGTTACTGGTTGTACTGCAGTGGTTACTGGTTGTACTGCAGTAGTTACTGGTTGTACCGCAGTGGTTACTGGGTGTACTGCAGTGGTTACTGGTTGTACCGCAGTGGTTACTGGTTGTACCACAGTGGTTACTGGTTGTACTGCAGTGGTTACTGGTTGTACCGCAGTGGTTACTGGTTGTACCACAGTGGTTACTGGTTGTACTGCAGTGGTTACTGGTTGTACCGCAGTGGTTACTGGTTGTACCGCAGTGGTTACTGGTTGTACCGCAGTGGTTACTGGCTGTACCGCAGTGGTTACTGGTTGTACTGCAGTGGTTACTGGTTGTACTGCAGTGGTTACTGGTTGTACTGCAGTGGTTACTGGTTGTACCGCAGTGGTCACTGGTTGTACTGCAGTGGTTACTGGTTGTACTGCAGTGGTTACTGGTTGTACCGCAGTGGTTACTGGTTGTACCGCAGTGGTTATGGTTGTACTGCAGTGGTTACTGGTTGTACTGCAGTGGTTACTGGTTGTACCGCAGTGGTTACTGGTTGTACTGCAGTGGTTACTGATTGTACTGCAGTGGTTACTGGTTGTACCGCAGTGGTTACTGGTTGTACAGCAGTGGTTACTGGTTGTATTCCAGTGGTTACTGGTTGTCTGCAGTGGTTACTGGTTGTACTGCAGTGGTTACTGGTTGTACCGCAGTGGTTACTGGTTGTACCGCAGTGCTTACTGGTTGCACTGCAGTGGTTACTGGTTGTACTGCAGTGGTTACTGGTTGTACTGCAGTGGTTACTGGTTGTGCTGCAGTGGTTACTGGTTGTACTGCAGTGGTTACTGGTTGTACCGCAGTGGTTACTGGTTGTACCACAGTGGTCACTGGTTGTACCGCAGTGGTTACTGGTTGTACCGCAGTGGTTACTGGTTGTACCGCATTGGTCACTGGTTGTACCGCAGTGGTTACTGGTTGTACTACAGTGGTTACTGGTTGTACTGCAGTGGTTACTGGTTGTGCCGCAGTGGTTACTGGTTGTACCGCAGTGGTCACTGGTTGTACCGCAGTGGTTACTGGTTGTACTGCAGTGGTTACTGGTTGTACTGCAGTGGTTACTGGTTGTACTGCAGTGGTTACTGGTTGTACCGCAGTGGTCACTGGTTGTACTGCAGTGGTTACTGGTTGTACCGCAGTGGTTACTGGTTGTACCGCAGTGGTTACTGGTTGTACTGCAGTGGTTACTGGTTGTACTGCAGTGGTTACTGGTTGTACCACAGTGGTTACTGGTTGTACTGCAGTGGTTACTGGTTGTACTGCAGTGGTTACTGATTGTACTGCAGTGGTTACTGGTTGTACCGCAGTGGTTACTGGTTGTACAGCAGTGGTTACTGGTTGTATTCCAGTGGTTACTGGTTGTACTGCAGTGGTTACTGGTTGTACTGCAGTGGTTACTGGTTGTACCGCAGTGGTTACTGGTTGTACCGCAGTGCTTACTGGTTGCACTGCAGTGGTTACTGGTTGTATGCAGTGGTTACTGGTGTACTGCAGTGGTTACTGGTTGTGCTGCAGTGGTTACTGGTTGTGCTGCAGTGGTTACTGGTTGTACTGCAGTGGTTACTGGTTGTACTGCAGTGGTTACTGGTTGTACTGCATTGGTTACTGGTTGTACTGCATTGGTTACTGGTTGTACCGCAGTGGTTACTGGTTGTACCACAGTGGTCACTGGTACCGCAGTGGTTACTGGTTGTACCGCAGTGGTTACTGGTTGTACCGCATTGGTCACTGGTTGTACCGCAGTGGTTACTGGTTGTACTACAGTGGTTACTGGTTGTACTGCAGTGGTTACTGGTTGTGCTGCAGTGGTCACTGGTTGTACCGCAGTGGTCACTGGTTGTACCGCAGTGGTTACTGGTTGTACTGCAGTGGTTACTGGTTGTACTGCAGTGGTTACTGGTTGTACTGCAGTGGTTACTGGTTGTACCGCAGTGGTTACTGACTGTACTGCAGTGGTCACTGGTTGAACCGCAGCGGTCACTGGTTGGACCACTGTCACACGAGGCTCACCTTCGTGTTGGATGTTATATACGAGTTGTCTTAACGTGTGCTGAGGTAAAATATTGGACTTTGTTGGTAGGGGGGAGATGTAAGGGAAGGGGTGCGTTAGGGTAGGGGAGGAAGGGAGGGGAAGAGTACAGGTAAGAGGGAGGAGTGTATGAGGAAGGCGTCCTGTAGTTGTGAGCTAAGCCGGTATTGAATAATGGCGAGGCATTGTGTGTTATCGGGACACACTGTTTCTCTGTCAGTCCATCTGCTCCTCGGTCCTTTCATCTGTTCCTCAGTCCGTCTGTTTATTTCTTAGTCCATCTGCTCCTCGGTCCTTTCATCTGTTCCTCAGTCCGTCTGTTTATTTCTTAGTCCATCTGCTCCTCGGTTCGTCCGTCTGTTCCTCAGGCCTCTTTTTCAATCCTGTTTAAAGTTCACCTGTCCGTGTGAGTATGGTTCAGTTTCCTAATGTTGGATACTTGTCTTTATTATACAGATGTTGTCTATGGTTAAGGTGAAGAAGAATCATTTAAGGTTCATTAGGGTCAATATTGATCATTCTAATGCTGAAGCGACACCATTATGCTTCCCTAGAGTTAATGTTGACCATAATTATCATTAATCCGTAAGGCTGCCACTAATGACCAAGTCAGACAACATTTAGGCCTCCCGGGGTCTAAAGGCAGCATTCAGGGAACCCAAGTTAGGTACTCTAATAATCCCACTAATTACTTCATCTTCTGCACCAGTCACTCTAAAACAAGCGACAGATATCCAAGAACCCCGTTCAGTTTACCATAAAACCAATACCAGTTATTCTAAAACACGTACTAGTTACTTTCAAACTAGCAACAGATACTCCAAACCCACATTAGTAACCCCAACACACACGCTAGTTACTTTACCACACAGCATCCTGAGAGAGGGCCATTCCCAGGAGATAGTAACTCCAGCTCTGCTTGAACGAAACCTCTGAAGTTCCCGTAGATGACGAACCCGTGCTGGAATGCTTGACGATATCCTCATTGCCCTCCTGAAGTCTCCTAGCTCAGGCTGACAGATTTCGACAACTTGCATGAGCCCCATCCTTCGTAACGGAGTATTTAGCTTTTGTTCTCACTGTGTAACAATCATTTAGAATAGCGGTGCAACACACTGCTGATATATTCAATTTTGTTAAAAAAAAGGAGAGACATTGTTCCTCTACTGGTGAGATATTAATTCTCCTCTGTAGGAAAGAGTTTACTCTTCCTCGAAGAATAAAAGACACTTTCGTTGCTGTAACACTTCACAAATAACTAGTATAAGTTTCCTCTCCTAAATGAAGGTTATTTGCCAATTCCTCTTACTCTTCTGCAGAGAGATTCCTCCACCTCCTCTTCCACGTCCTCTGCAGGGTAGGTCTTTCTCCTGCCAGGGAGTATTAACGTTGCCAGCTGCTCCCGGCTAACACCCCAACAGCGCTCGATGTTATCACAGTAACCATTGGCAGCAACATATTGCAATTAGCCGCCGCCTGTGCCTCAGCTGCAAGGGCGGGGACCCCGTCCACTGGTTTCTTTTACACCTTTTGGTTTTAATCTTTTTCCAGAGCCTGACTGACGACCCGCTGGCGAGAGCCCTCTCAGGCTATGTGGTTTTTAATCCCCGATAAGAAGTATGTTTTTCACGTGGGTTTTCAACCAGATGCCAAGGGACTGTTAATTACCACCGCCTTTACTCGGAGCACCTAGAGGCTGCAACGTAATGATGCACTCCATCACTCAAACTACCCCCAGCGACTGTTCCAACTACATGTAGCGACTGTTCACACTATATCCCCCCAGCGACTTCGGTGAAGATCGCAGCTACGTATGTTGTTTTTGTGACTTCTAAGAGGAGGTTATTTACGCGACGTTCGAGGGCTTGATCATCGCCTCGGCTCATCCCCTGAGGCCCCACAAAGAATTAGCTCGTCTTTTGGGATCCCACAGGGTCTTAGCTCATCTCTTGGGGTCCCCTCAAGGCCCCGTCATCTCACGGGAGACCATCAGGGCCCCATCATCCCTCGGGGTCCCTCAGAGCCCCATCAAGCAAGGTTTTTCTGCTGAAGTGTGGCTTATCTACCCGCGGTGTATTGAGGTTAATTAAAGAAATGACTTTCAGTGCTCCTTGACTCCGCCTCCGGTCAAGTAATCTGTTCTACTGCGCCTAATCGGCCTATGCTATATGTCGGGGAAGCCAATTAGATAATTAGAACAGGAAAAACTGGAATGGAAATAACCTGGAGTAAAGATCGATAAGGGTAACAAGAGAAAACAATTTATGAACATAATAACAGCGTCGCAACAATTGCCGGAGAACAAAAACAAGAGATGAGAAACGTAAGTAAGAGAAGTTAACGAGGATCTATGAGAGTCAATAACTGAAGAGAAGTGAAAAAAGGGTAAACTGGTCAACAAGTTTTAGCACAAGTTGCGTTTATCTTATTTTTTTTTTTTTTTTTTTGGAGGAGTCTTAATGTTCTTGGTGACGTTGATTCCTAATATGACTCTAGTGGGTTTTTTACATAGCATCAACAGTTATATCATCAAAGGTTTGCCAGTAAGTAAAATTAATAATTATTCTTGCAAAATTATTACATGTGTATATTGTGCGTGCGTGTATTACAAGTGTATTACATGTGTATGTCTGTATTGTCTATTGTTACAATGAATAATGTAATCAGTGAGGATAATGATAACAGAAGTAATGAGATCCTAATTCAGCATAGAAGGAGGCTGCACCACACTGTAGGTGCAACAAAGGAAGATAAATAAGGATATTAATGTTAGAGACGGATAAGTAGACGACACTTTCTCTTACGGTTAAAAACACTTTAGCATAATGAAATGTCCTGAGTGTTTGCTCGTGTGTCTTGAACTACAACTTGTCGGTATTATACACTAGGTTTCCATTATTTTCTCTTATGTTCTTCTGGTCTGTTTGGAATCGATCCTCGGGCGTAGTAAACCATCATTGGCTTCCTGTCATCTACCCTGATATCTCATATCCATGGTCGGGAATTCTTGATGAAAATTCTCACTGTGCTCTTGATTCACGTCTCCCGAAATTGGTCTGCAAAAAGTCCAGGACTGAGTGTAAAGAATGTAATTTAAAGGATATTCTGCTCCCTAGGCTTCTGTATCGTTCAATCAAATTTTCAGTAAGCTCTTTGTCGTTGTCAGTGTTCTTGTTACCCAGAAAAATATGCATTATAAGCGGAAATGTTTGTCTGCTCTTTTTTGTCAAGGGCAATAGTTTGTTTTCCCAATTTTTAATTGCCGTTATTCGGCTGATCTGTTATCCAACATATATATGCCTGTTAGTAGAAATCTTGCTACTAGGATTCGGTCAGTTCATCTCTGAGACGAAATGTCAAAGCTATACATCGAATATGGTGAGACGTAAGTTCGAGATTATTACATAGCTCTTGCTAATTAGGGAAATGTGGAGAGATGCTTTCTCATGCTTTATTACACGCAACATCGTCATCCTGTTCAGAACATGAACTTTAAACTTTTGAAGTCATTTCTAAAGAGAGTGGACTGGGACTTGGTTGACTTTCACTATGTATCACTGGGTCAGTACTGTAGATAACACTATGTATGATAACATAAACTCTCGTATCTTTACCCTTTTGTGAAGGTCAAAATGTTTATCTTGCAAAAAAAGCAGCAGCCATTGTGATAATTAGCTGGCTCTCCAAACTCTCGAGGAACAGCAAATGGCATATATTTCTTACTACCAAGTAACCATCCTTCTAATACTGAGTGACAGCTACCACAGCATCACATGCAATGCATAATTTAGTGTCAATGTCAGTTATGTGCTGGAGCTGTGTAGGGCTGATGTAGTATCGTGGGTTATAACAAATGCGTCTGAAGACAGTCTACAAGCTCTACTAGTAACAATAACTACCTGAAAAAAAGATGTGCATCAACAAACCAGTAAGCAACCGTATGTTCTAAAAATATAACATGTACAGATTATGTTCGCTAATCGCTAGACAAAACCCTTTTTCTTTCCTCTCACAGCAAGACTTTTCTTTAGCTCCATTTCCTGGGCCTGTCAGATAACTACTGCAGTAGATTTCAAGTTTTTTGGGGGAAAGTAATGTCATTATAAGAAGTCCAGGCCTGTTCAACCTTCTACCAGCAAGCATAAGAGATATTGTACAATATTTCTGCGTGATCTGAAACCTGTCTTTATCGTCATAGTTGGTGGTAATAGTTCCTTTCATCTTAACGTAAATGTTTCAACGAGAAGGAAGAATGGAATCAGCACCGTGGTGTTGATGGGACGAACCTGCTGACCCCAACACAACGGACATAGGAATGTTGTTACACACAACTATTATCGAGGTAAATGGACTGTGATAGACACCACAGCAGCTACAAATCACGTTTTACGAGCTTGCCCCATCACTAGCGGCACAGCTGTTCGATCCTCCATGATTTTTCTTCATACTGTGTACTCACCTATTTGCAGTTCCTAGGGTTGAGTTACAACTCCTAGCCCCTGCCTTTTTGCCAGTCACTACTAGGTCCACCCTCTCCCTGCTCCAAGAGCTTTATCGGAACTCTCATTTTTGTGTGTGTGTGTGTGTGTGTGTGTGTGTGTGTGTGTGTGTGTGTGTGCTCACCTAATTGTGGTTGCAGGGGTCGAGACTCAGCTCCTGGCCCCGCCTCTTCACTGATCGCTACTAGGTTCTTTCTCTCTGCTTCCAGAGCTTTGTCACACCTCGTCTTAAAGCTATGTATGGTTCCTGCCTCCACTACATCACTTGCTAGGCTATTCCACTTCCTGACGACTCTATGACTGAAGAAATACTTCCTAACATCCCTCTGACTCGACTGAGTCTTCAGCTTCCAATTGTGACCCATTGTTTCTGTGTCCTCTCTCTGGAACATCCTGTCTCTGTCTACCTTATCTATTCCACGCAGTATTTTGTATGTCGTTATCATGTCTCCCCTGACCCTCCTGTCCTCCAATGTTGTCAGTCCGATTTCTCTCAACCTTTCTTCGTAGGACATACCCCTGAGCTCCGGAACTAGCCTTGTTGTAAACCTTTGCACTTTCTCTAATTCCTTGACGTGTTTGACCAGGTGTGGGTTCCAAACTGGTGCTGCATACTACAGTATGGGCCTGATGTACACAGTGTACAGTGTCTTGAGCGATTCCTTACTAAGGTATCGGAACGCTATTCTCAGGTTTGCCAGGCGCCCATATGCTGCAGCAGTTATCTGGTTGTTGTGTGCCTCCGGAGACATGCTCGGTGTTATGGTCACCCCAAGATCTTTCTCCTTGAGCGAGGTTTGCAGTCCTTGGTCACCTAGTCTATACTCTGTCTGCGGTCTTCTTTGCCCTTCTCCGATCTTCATGACTTGGCATTTGGCAGGGTTGAATTCAAGAAGCCAGTTGCTGGACACGTGTCCAGCCTGCCCAGATCTCTTTGAAGTCCTGCCTGGTCCTCATCTGATTTAATTCTCCTCATTAACTTCACATCATCTGCGAACAGGGACACCTCTGAGTCTATCCCTTCCATCATGTCATTCACATATACCAGAAATAGCACTGGTCCTTGGACCGACCCCTGTGGGACCCCGCTCGTCACAGGTGCCCACTGTGATACCTCATCCCGTACCATGACTCGTTGTTACCTCCCTGTCAGGTATTCTCTGATCCATTGCAGTGCCCTTCCTGTTATACGCGCCTGATCCTCTAGTTTCTGCAATAGTCGCTTGTGAGGAACTGTGTCGAAGGCCTTTTTGTAGTGTGTGTGTGTGTGTGTGTGTACTCAATTGTACTCACCTAATTGTAGTTGCAGGGGTCGAGACTCAGCTCCTGGCCCCGCCTCTTCACTGAACGCTACTAGGTTCTCTCCCTGCTCCATGAGCTTTATCATACCTCGTCTTAAAGCTATGTATGGTTCCTGCCTCCACTACATCACTCGCCAGACTGTACCACTTCTTGACCACTCTATGACTGAAGAAATACTTCCTAACATCCCTGTGACTCATATGAGCCTTCAACTTGCAAGAGTGACCTCTTGTTTCTGTGTCATCTCTCTGCAACATCTTGTCTCTGTCCACCTTGTCTATTCCATGCAGCAATTTGTACGTCTTTATCGTGGCTTCCCTAACCCTCTTGACCTCCAGTATCGTCAGGCCGATTTCCCTTAACCTTTCTTCATAGGACATTTCCCTTAGCTCTGGAACTAACCTTGTCGCAAACATTTGCACTTTCTCTAATTTCTTAACGTGCTTTACCAGGTGCGGATTCGAAACTGGTGCTGCATACTCCAGTATGAGAGTAACATACACGGTGTACAGTGTCTTGAAAGATTCCTTACTGAGGTACCGGAACACTATTCTCAGGTTTGCCATGCGCCCGTATGCTGCAGCAGTTATCTGGTTGATGTGTGCTTCCGGAGACGTGCTCGGTGTTATACTCACCCCAAGATCTTTCTCCTTGAGCGTGGTCTGCAGTCGTGTGTGTGTGTGTATGTGTGTGTGATCGTTCTTAAGGTTAAAGGTCAGGAAAAGTTCTGTAATGAGACTCCTTTTAATCATAATTAATTTATTCATTATTCATACATTCTGCCTCGTTATTTGTTCGTTAACCTCCAAATATAATTGTTTATGTATTCATTTATGCATTCAGGCTTCTCTTATCTCGCTTTTTTATTCATTGAATCTTATGTATGTATGAATTTGTTGGTGAATACAGATGTAATCTAAATTTGTGAGAAATTTCCAACACATCTGCGCCACCCACACCTGCTTACTCATCTGTATCTCCCACACCTGCCCAGTATTTATATCCCTCACACCTACCCCAACTTCTGTATCCACGACACCTGCCCTCCGCATGTGTATACTCCACACCTGCCCCCACATCTGTATCCACCGCACATGTCTCCACCTGTGTAGCCCCCACACCTACCCTAGGTGTGTATCCCCCACACCTGCCTCCACATCTGTAGCCTCCACACCTATCCCCACATCTGTATCCCCCACACCTGCCTCCACATATGTAGCCTCCACGCCTACCCCATCTGTAGCCCCCACACCTGCCCTCACATCTGTAGCCCCCACCCTACCCCCACATCTGTATCCCCCACACCTACCCTCACATCTGTATCCCCCACACCTACCCACACACCTGTAGCCCCCACACCTGCCCGTTGCTTCAACTCTTTTCGCTCAACTGAAGATATACAGGAGCGCCGTTTCCTTCATTATGGTAGAAACAAGAGAAACGTGCAAAATATTAATGTTCGTTAATCCTCGTTGAATGACGGGTTACTCCAGGACATTAACTCACATTAACCTCGTTAAGCAACTTCATTATCACTCTAGAATGCTCTCATTAAGCTCGTTAAGCAATCTTAAATCCTGTCATTAACCCTTTTTTAATTATATTTAACACCGCTGTTAAACTTTAGAGTACCTGTGTTAATCTTCGTTAACCTCTGCTAACAAAAAAATGGCATTCGTTAATTTCCTTAAAGAAAACGCTAACACAGGAAAAAGGTATTAACATGTTAATTTTCTGAATTGCTGTTGTGGTTGTTGTAGCTGTGATTGTTGTTGTAGTTTATGTGGTTGTTGTGGCTGTGATTGTTGTTGTTCTGGTTGTTGTGGCTGTGAGTGTTGTGGTTTTTGATGTGGTTGTGGTTGATGTGGTTGTGGTTGATGTTGTGGCTGTTGTGGTTGTTGTAGGTGTTATTAATGTTGATGTGGTTGTTGTAGTTGTTGCTGTTGTAGTGTTGTAGTTGTGGTTGTTGAAAGAATTGGGAATATTTTCATGCTATAATTTTTGCATGCATCATCCGATCGACTTCAACCTTTCAATTCTGATAACTTGATAATGCAAATTCCGAGTTGCTTCAGACTTACTGTGCTAGTGTGCCTGATTTTAGGATCCTGGTCTCTCTGAGGTAGCAAGAAAATGTGTCTTTAGTTTGGCTTCCCAGCTGCCATTACGTAGTGTAATGTTTGATACACAAATAACCCGCACATAAAAGAGAGAAGCTTACGACGACGTTTCGGTCCGACTTGGACCATTGACAAAGTCACACTAACAGAGGTGGAGCAGAACGGCTATGTATAGCCGTCCTGCTCCACCTCTGTTAATGTGACTTTGTCAATGGTCCAAGTCGGACCGAAACGTCGTCGTAACTTCTCTCTTTTATGTGCGGGTTATTTGTGTATCGTTCCAGTCACGGTATTGTGCCTTTTTGTTATTTATGTAATGTTTGAGTTTGCTTTGAGCTTCATGTCCTAATTTCTCACTTTTATTTAACATGGGATAACTCGTTGAATGACTTCTGGTTTGCTTCAAATCTTCAACTTTAATATTTAACTGCATTAACAACTTGAACCGCGTTAAATGAGATAGAGGAGGCTAGGGTTATGAAATACGGGGATACCTTCCTGGGATCAAGTCGTCATAGTTGATTCAGTTAATTCAAGAGTGTATCACTTCTCCAGTAATTAAACAGGCGCCTCTGAGGATAATGTTTATTTGGTAGAGTATTTTTCGAGGAAGACAGACAAAGTTACAGACTTACCTACCTACATCTCCAGTACTTAGCCACCAGATTGACAAACTGACACTCTTGCAGGAACAATGTACCGTAATCGACTCTAACACTTTTGATGTATGCAGTGCACATCATGCATAGTACAGGAACGATAGGATCTACAACGTTGTTCATGTATGAACTGTATTAAATACATTGTAAACAGCATAGTCTGTAACAGTGTTACTGTATGTAGTAGCGCTGAAGTCCACTGATGGCTTAATTATAATTAATATAATTGGACAGAGCAATCTTCAACTTTAATATTTAACTGCATTAGTCGTCACGTGAGGTCACAGACCCTGAGCTGCTTTGGGGATTAGCGTGGACGGTTACAAAGCATGGCTTGCTTCTGCAGTGTTTTAAAAACTGAGTTTGGAGAGTTGAAGGAGGAGGTCTTGCTTCTCCAGGAGGAGATTAGGAGGCTGAAGGTCCACCTCAATGGGCCTGGGAGAGTGTGTGAGGTGGTTGGAGATGTGGGGAATGAGGCTTCTAGCAGTGAGGTGCAGTCTGTCTCTCACTGTGAGGAGGCTGTAGGTGGGGAGGTAGCAACGGGTACCAGCAGTTTAGGTGCAGCCCAGCACCTGCTACAAGTGGCGAGTTTTCACGTAATGGGAGGCGCATCAGAGTAGGAAAATTTTAAAGTGAAGATCTGAAGGTAGGAAATCGCTTCTCTGTTCTCCAGGATGAATGTACTTCAGTGGCCAGTGAAGGTAAGGGTACTACTGCCCCCCGCTAATGAAGGTAAGCGCATTCTTGTGGGTTGGTGACTCCAGGTAAGATATGTTGACCGTGCTTTTTGTAATAGGAATAAGAAGATGAGAGATAGAGTGTGCTTCCCTGGGGTGGTGTTGGGGACATTGTCAACAGACTGGATAATATCATGTCAGGTAATGGGAACAAGCCCATATCTGTCTCAGTGCTGTGGAAATGATATTGGAAGGGTAGAGAGAAGAGCTGCTAATAAGTACAGGTCAGCTATAGATTTCATTAAGTCTAAGGGAGGGATCCCAATCATATGTAGCATCTTGCCTAGAAGGGAGTAGGAAATGAATGGTTGTCTAGGGCAATTGTGTAAATTGCTGGCTAGACAGATACTGCAAGGAACTTGCAATCCCATTCATTGACAACTGGAACAACTTTTATGGCAAACATGATATGTATGCAAGGGATGGGGTTCATCTCTCTGGGGCAGGGTGGTAGCACTTGCAGACTCGATTGAGAAGGCCATTGGTGAAATGCCTATGATTTTAAACTGATGGAAGATAGAGGTATGGGTGTGTGTGGGAAACAAGCAGGTTGCAACACTAGTGTTGGAAACAGTAAATGTATAAAAGGCATTCAGCATGAAGTTATAAATAAAGACAATAGAACAGGTCAGAAAACAAAGGGGACAGCAGAGGCAGCAAGGGACTAGCTCCCTTAAGGTTTACTATACTAATAGCAGAGTGTTAGAAATAAGATAGATGAGCTAAGATTAATTGCAAGTGCAGGAAACATAGAATTATTGCTATAACAGAGACCTGGCTCAATCTGAAAGATAGAGAGATGCCATCTGAATGTCACATACAAGCTATAAATTATTCCACACTGACAGGGTCAACAGGAAAGGTGGTGAGTAGCGATGTATGTCAGAGACAATTTAAATTGTTGTGTTAGACAAGATATTAAATTAGAAGCGTCAGCCACTGAATCTGTTTGGTTACAGCTTCTCGAGGCCGAGAAAAACTAATTTGGGTGTGATTTACAGGGCCCCAAATCTTGATAGGGAGTGCAGTAAACTTCTATGGACGAAATTCGTAAGGCATCTACATACGAAAATGTTGTGCTAATGGAGATTTCAACTATAGACAGATTGACTGGAGCAATTTGACAGAAATTTAGAGTCGGGTGACTTTCTTGATACGATCCAGGATTGTTTTTTTAAAACAGTTTTGTGACAGAGCCAACTAGGGAAATAACCTCCTTGACTTGGTTCTTGCCAGTAGGGAAACACTAATTAATAATCTTGAGGTTAATGATGAGCTTGGGGAGAGTGATCACAAATCACTCAGTTTTAACATATCATGGAATTTCCCCTAAATACTGGCAATCAAGTCTCCGTCCCTGACTTTCGCTTGGCTGATTTCATAGGACTGAAAAATTACTTAGGTGGCTGAACTGGAATGACCTGACTAGGGTCAGGTAGGTGGTGATGGTTGCCGATATGATGCTTTCCAGGCATAGTTCTAGCTGCTCAGTCAAATTATGTTCCAAATAGGGAAATCAGATCAAACAAAAATGATCCTAAATGGATGAACAATAGATTAAAATATCTGATTGGTCAAAAGAGAGGCATATATAGGCAAATCAAAAGAGGAGAGGGGCAATTAAGAAATCGATATATCAGTTAAAGAGAGAAATAAAAAGGGAATTAGAAAAGCAAAAAGAGATTATGAGGTTAAAGTTGCAAGAGAATCGAAGACTAACCCAAAAGGATTCTTTCAGGTATACAGAAGTAAGATCAGGGACAAGATAGGCCCACTCAAAAGTTCCTCGGTCAGCTCACTGACAGTGATAAGGAAATGTGTAGAATTTTTAACACATACTTCCTCTCAGTTTTTACACAGGAGGATACCAGTGATATTCCAGTAATGATAAATTATGTAGAACAGGACGATAATAAACTGTGCACTATTAGGGTCACAAGTGACATGGTCCTTAGGCAAATAGATAAATTAAAACCTAACAAATCCCCAGGCCCTGATGAACTGTATGCAAGGGTTCTAAAGGAATGTAAAGAGGAGCTTAGCACACCTTTGGCTAATCTTTTCAACATATCACTACAAACTGGCATGGTGCCAGATAAGTGGAAAATGGCAAATGTGATACCTATTTTCAAAACAGGTGACAGGTCCTTAGCTTCGAACTATAGACCAATAAGCCTAACCTCCATAGTGGGAAAATTTATGGAATCAATAATTGCCGAGGCAGTTCGTAGCCACCTTGAAAAGCATAAATTAATCAACGAATCTCAGCATGGTTTTACAAAGGGACGTTCCTGCCTTACGAATTTATTAACTTTTTTCACTAAGGTATTTGAGGAGGTAGATCATGGTAACGAATATGATATTGTGTATATGGACTTCAGTAAGGCTTTTGACAGGGTCCCACATCAGAGACTATTGAGGAAAATTAAAGCACATGGAATAGGAGGAGAAATTTTTTCCTGGATAGAGCATGGTTGACAAATAGGCAGCAGAGAGTTTGCATAAATGGGGAGAAATCAGAGTGGGGAAGCGTCACGAGCGGTGTTCCACAGGGGTCAGTGTTGGGCCCCCTGCTGTTCACAATCTACATAAACGACATAGATGAGGGCATAAAGAGCGACATCGGCAAGTTTGCCGATGACACCAAAATAGGCCGTCGAATTCATTCTGACGAGGACATTCGAGCACTCCAGGAAGATTTGAATAGACTGATGCAGTGGTCGGAGAAGTGGCAGATGCAGTTTAATATAGACAAATGCAAAGTTCTAAATGTTGGACAGGACAATAACCATGCCACATATAAACTAAATAATGTAGATCTTAATATTACGGATTGCGAAAAAGATTTAGGAGTTCTGGTTAGCAGTAATCTGAAACCAAGACAACAGTGCATAAGTGTTCGCAATAAAGCTAATAGAATCCTTGGCTTCATATCAAGAAGCATAAATAATAGGAGTCCTCAGGTTGTTCTTCAACTCTATACATCCTTGGTTAGGCCTCATTTAGATTATGCTGCACAGTTTTGGTCACCGTATTACAGAATGGATATAAATTCTCTGGAAAATGTACAAAGGAGGATGACAAAGATGATCCCATGTATCAGAAACCTTCCCTATGAGGATAGACTAAGGGCCCTGAAACTGCACTCTCTAGAAAGACGTAGAATTAGGGGGATATGATTGAGGTTTATAAGTGGAAGACAGGAATAAATAAAGGGGATGTAAATAGTGTGCTGAAAATATCTAGCCTAGACAGGACTCGCAGCAATGGTTTTAAGTTGGAAAAATTCAGATTCAGGAGGGATATAGGAAAGTACTGGTTTGGTAATAGAGTTGTGGATGAGTGGAACAAACTCCCAAGTACCGTTATAGAGGCCAGAACGTTGTGTAGCTTTAAAAATAGGTTGGATAAATACATGAGTAGATGTGGGTGGGTGTGAGTTAGACCTGATAGCTTGTGCTAACAGGTCGGTTGCCGTGTTCCTCCCTTAAGTCAGTGTGACCTGACCTGACTAGGTTGGGTGCATTGGCTTAAGCCGGTAGGGACTTGGACCTGCCTCGCATGGGCCAGTAGGCCTTCTGCAGTGTTCCTTCGTTCTTATGTTCTTATGTTCTTATTACCTTCACTCGGGCTGAGGGTAAATTATAATACAAACATCACTGAGACAACCACACTTCCTTTCTCAAGCAATATTATTATGGTCTTATTCTAATAAAGGTTATAAATACAATAAAGAGAAAATTTGGCTATGGAGGAGAGGAGGCTTAGAAAGACAGATTGAAATCGATCATTTACTAAACACATCAACAATACACGAGTTTACCCTCTGTCCGTACACCTGCCTTCCCATACCTGCTCCCCAAAATCTCCTCTCCCATGTTTGTTCACCAAAATCCTTGCCTCCCACACGTGCTCTCTCAGAACTTCCCTCTTACAATTACGTTCCCACATCTGCTCTCCTACACCTGCCACCGAACACACACCTGACCTCCCACACTTGCCCCGCTAACACCACACACTTCTCTTCCAATGTAAAGAATCCCTGAAATTTCATTAATTAGACTAAGCAGAGGAGGTTCGGCAAACGCCTCTTCTTCCTCTTCCATTAGTGAGCCGAGACACTCAAAGCTGTTGATAACACACCAGTCCCTCCTTAAAACAGCCCCCCTCCATCCCCCCGCGGTGGCGTAATTAGCGCAGCAGACTAATTGGTCGTTACACCTGAGGCCAGAACCTGCCTGGCCCCAAACAGGTTGTCAAAGAAGTGAAGGCGTGTAATCTTGGGCGTGTTTTAAAGTGTGAGTGACCGCTTTAGGTGTTCAGTGCTCACCGTGGGTGACCGTTCAGGTGTTAGGTGCTCACTGGGTCTACCTAACACACACACAGATGAGCAGAGACTAGACCCCTGTAACTACACACATCAAAAATAAGAAATCTGCAAAAGCTCAGACAATTAGATTAAGCGAGAGCTCACTAAGAATGTCAAGGAATTCTACGAAGACTCCGAATAAGGAGTGAAAGAAGCTTTCCTCGTGGAAACATGAGCATGACCGAATTCTTAAGGACAAGGAGGCGCACCAACGAGCTCTCAACACCATCTATTCAAGAGAGAAAGAAGTGGAGGAACTACTGAGTGGTCTGAATTCTTCAGATTAAGAGGAGTTGACAATGTATTAACATGGGTTCTGCAAGAGTGAGTGGAAACATAATGTGAACCACTAGCTAAATGAAAATATAATGTGAACCAGTAGTCAAATGAAAACATAATGTGAACCAGTAGCTAAATGAATAGTTATACGAAAATAGTGTGAACCACTAGCTAAATGAAAACACAATACGAACCAAGTTAAATTAAAACAATGTGAACCACTAGTTGAATGAAAACACAATATGAACCACTAGCTAAACGAAAACAGAACAAATGGAAGAATTGTCTAAGACAACACATGTCCCAAAATATAAATGATAGGACACACAGGCAGCATTACGTGCTCATCACTGACATACAGACTTTGTAAGGGAAGAAGAGTGGAGCACCTAGAAAGAAGCGGCTCCATACGTAGCATAAATCAGGATTTAGAGATGAGTAATCTCTCACTGATTTACTGAAGTTCTGTGACAGAATAATAGAAATAAAGCTGGAAAGACAGCTTAGCATGAAAGTATTTAACAGTGAAGAAGAAAAAGCCACAATATCGTAGTAGATTCGTTTCTGTGAATTTCCTCTCCTAACAGAGGATTTTTGGTGAAACATTTGTCCTGAGGTCAAAGTTGAAGGTGCAGGTGAGGATAACATAAAAGATACCGCAGTGGATCAAAGAATACCTGATTCACGAAATCGTAATAACATGATTGTAAACAAACCTGGGTAAGGATGGGATTTGAACTCATGGCGGGTGAGTCAAGATACTCCAGGCCAGCGCGTAAGCCACTGAGCCAGCTAGCTACAATAAGATTCATTCAGCTTATTGTTGGATGAATCTTATTGCAGCTGGGCAATACGTTGGATGAATCTTATTGTAGCCAGCTGGCCCAGTGGCTGACACATTGTAGCCAGCTGGCCCAGTGGCTTACGCATTGGCCAGGAGTTTTACGATTCACTCGTCATGAGATTAAAACCCACCCGTTCCCTGGTTTACCTGGAATACCTGACTGGGAAGCAGCAGCAGATCAAAGAATATGTGACTTTGTTAAAGTCCATGAAGTCCCATGCTGCCAGTATTATGAGGTTCGTGAGTACCTCAAGAGATATGCTTGGTGTTAGGTTCACTAACAGATTTTTCTCTCATTTTCCTCAGTAATACTGCCCAGTAATTCAGTGCCACTTGCTCGTTCCCTTGTTCGTGTGTTGGAACCACAGGTTTTCAGCTGTCTGTAGGCGACGTTTTTCATGGTTTTAGTCTCCGCTTCTTTCAGTAGCTTCACTCATGCTTCCTTTGATACTTAGATGTTCAGTTTATCTTTTTCAGCAAATCTGTAGCCTCTGCTTTCTATTTCCGTCACTTCCGCAAGGAAAGACTCTTATTCTCCTATTCAGCTCTCAGCATTCCTCTTCGTCATCTTTTGTTAATGCTCTTCAGTTATATTATTTAAGCTGTAATATTACTTACAGTTATATTACTTAAGCTGTAATATTACTTACAGTTATATTACTTAAGCTGTAATATTACTTACAGTTATATTACTTAAGCTGTTGTAGTCGTCTTCTATCTTATGTGGCTGAGGATTTGTGTTGATTTTAATTTGGACTTTGACACAACGTCGTTCACGAACTGCCGATCTGCTTACCTTGTTGCATTTGAATTTTGATGCTTCTCATCTACTTATTTCCCTGTTCTCTGCCGTCTTTCTTGTTTTATACTTTTCAGTTCTTCAGTCACCTTCCGTCTGCAGCTCTGGTTGAATCTCAGATTGTTTATATTTCATAATTTCCGCTCTTGGTTTTTATTAACCTTCCTGTAGCCTTTCACTGCTCTAATATCTTATGAGTTTCATGTTATTAACTGCATACAGTACCGACAACTTGACTGATAAGTGTACAACACTTGGGGGCATCCCATCTTTACCTGTATTCGACTGAAGAAGACTGCTATGCAGGCGAAAAGTTTCGGCAGTAAAGTTACCCAAGTGATGCTCATGTGTCTTGTTTATTTCCTCATGGCTGCCACGTATGTTATTTCATTTTTCAGAGGACTCTAAGAAATTCCTGATACCTGCTGCCTCCTGTATTCTGATTATTTTTACTGCGCCTTTCTTCCCATTTCTGAAGTTCAACATTCATCACTTATTCAAATCCTGTCTTTGAGTGGTTACTGGGACCCAGTAACAGACTATAATCTCTCCTCTATATAATTTGCTTAAGGTGAAGACCAAGTACAGTCTTTAGTGTGTGTGTGTGTGTGTGTGTGTGTATGTGTGTGTGTGTGTGTGTGTGTGTGTGTGTGTGTGTGTGTGTGTGTGTGTGTGTGTATGTGTGTGTGTGTGTGTGTGTGTGTGTGTGTGTGTGTGTGTATGTGTGTGTGTGTGTGTGTGTGTGTGTGTATGTGTGTGTGTGTGTGTGTGGTGTGTGTGTGTGTGTGTGTGTGTGTGTGTGTGTGTGTGTGTGAGTATGTGTGTGTGCACGTACTCACCTAATTGTGGTTGCAGGGGTCGAGACTCAGCTCCTGGCCCCGCCTCTTCACTGATTACTACTAGGTCCTCTCTCTATCTGCTTCCTGAGCTTTATCATACCTCTTCTTAAAACTATGTATGGTTCCTGCCTCCACTACTTCACTTGCTAGGCTATTCCACTTCCTGACGACTCTATGACTGAAGAAATACTTCCTAACGTCCCTGTGACTCGTCTGAGTCTTCAGCTTCCAGTTGTGACCCCTTGTTCCTGTGTCCCCTCTCTGGAACATCCTATCTCTGACCACCTTGTCTATTCCCCGCAGTATCTTGTATGTCGTTATCATGTCTCCCCTGACCCTTCTGTCCTCCAGTGTCGTCAGTCCGATTTCCCTCAACCTTTCCTCGTAAGACATTCCCCTGAGCTCTGGGACTAGCCTTGTTGCAAACCTTTGTACTTTCTCTAACTTCTTGACGTACTTGACCAGGTGTGGGTTCCAGACTGGTGCTGCATACTCCAGTATGGGCCTAACATACACAGTGTACAGTGTCTTGAACGATTTCTTATTAAGGTATCGGAACGCTATTCTCAGGTTTGCCAGGCGCCCGTATGCTGCAGCAGTTATTTGGTTGATGTGTGCCTCCGGTGACGTGCTCGGTGTTATGGTCACCCCGAGGTCTTTCTCCCTGAGTGAGGTCTGTAGTCTTTGTCCACCTAGCCTATACTCTGTCTAGGGTCTTCTTTGCCCCTCCCCAGTCTTCATGACTTTGCATTTGGCAGGATTGAATTCAAGAAGCCAGTTTCTGGACCACATGTCCAGCCTGTCCAGGTCTCTTTGCAGTCCTGCCTCATCCTCATACGATTTAATTTTTCTCATCAACTTCACATCATCTGCGAATAGGGACACTTCAGAATCTATTCCTTCCATCATGTCGTTCGCATATATCAAAAATAGCACTGGTCCTAGAACTGACCCCTGTGGGACCCCGCTCGTTGCAGGCGCCCACTGTGATACCTCTTCACGTACCATGACTCGTTGCTGCCTCCCTGTCAGGTATTCCCTGATTCATTGCAGTGCCCTCCCTGTTACATGCGCCTGATCCTCCAGCTTCTGCACTAATCTCTTGTGGGGAACTGTGTCAAAGGCCTTCCTGCAGTCTAGGAAAACGCAATCAACCCACCCCTCTCTCTCGTGTCTTCTGTTACCTTGTCATAAAACTCCAGAAGGTTTGTGATACAAGATTTGCCTTCCATGAACCCATGCTGGTTTTCATTTATAATCTTGTTCCGTTCCAGGTGTTCGACCACTCTCCTGATAATTTTCTCCATGACTTTGCACACAATACATGTCAGAGTCACAGGTCAGTAGTTTAGCGCCTCGTTTCTGTTTCCTTTCTTAAATATGGGGACTACATTTGCTGTCTTCCATTTCTCAGGTAGTTTCCCAGTTTCAAGGGATGTGTTGAAGATTGTGGTTAGAGGCACTCACAGCATCTCTGCTCCTTCTCTAAGGACCAATGGGGAGATGTCCGGTCCCATCGCCTTTGAGGTATCAAGGTCACTCAGCAGCTTCTTCACCTCCTCGGTTGTTTGTATGTCATCCAATACTTGTTGGTATATTCCCTCTTGATGTTACCTTCTGTGCTGTCTTCGCAGAGCCCTTCCTGTCTCTACTGTAAAAACTTCCTTAAATCTCCTGTTTAGCTCCTCACACACCTGATCATTTCTTGTGAGTTCTCCCCCTTCTGTCTTCAATCTGATCACCTGGTCTTTGACTGTTGTCTTCCTCCTGATGTGGCTATACAACAGTTTCGGGTCAGTCTTGATTTTCGATGCTATGTCATTTTCATACTGTCGCTGGGCCTCCCTCCTTACCTGTGCATACTCATTCCTGGCTCTGCGACTGATCTCCCTATTTTCGTGTGTTTTCTGCCTTCTGTACTTTTTCCATTCTCTATTGCACTTTGTTTTTGCCTCCTTACACTGTCGGGTAAACCAGGGACTCGTTCTGGTGTTCCCGTTGTTTCTGTTGCCCTTGTGAATAAACCTTTCCAATGCCTCCTTGCATTTTGTTGTTACATATTCCATCATTTCGTTTACTGGCTTTCCTGCCAGTTCTCTGTCCCACGGGACCTCCCGCAGGAAGTTCCTCAACCCTATGTAGTCCCCTCTTTTATAGTCAGGCTTTTCCCATTCAACTCCTGTTACTCTCTCCACTTGCAGCTCTACTATATATTCAAAGCACAGAACCACGTGGTCGCTAGCTCCTAGGGGACTCTCATACGTGATGTCCTCAAAGTCTGAACTGCCCAAGGTGAAGACAAGGTCCAATCTTGCTGGTTCATCCTTCCCTCTCAGTCTGGTAGTGTCCTTAACATGTTGGTGCATGAGGTTTTCCAACACCACGTCCAACATCCTGGCTCTCCATGTTTCGGGACCCCAATGTGGCTCCAGGTTTTCCCAGTCAATCTCCCTGTGGTTGAAATCCCCCATAACCAGCTACTTTGCTCTGCTGGATTGAGCTCTTCTTGCCACCTCAGCAAGTGTGTCCACCATTGCTCTGTTGCTCTCTTCATATTCCTCTCTTGGCCTCCTGCAGTTCTGTGGTGGATTATACATCACTGCAATAACCACCTTGTGTTCCCCAGACTGAAGTGTACCTCCCATCTCATCTATGCCTTCCATTTTCTCGAATTTACATCTGTTTTTTACGAGCAGAGCAACCCCACCTCCCCCTCTGCCCCTTCTATCTTTCCTCATGATCTGGTATCCTGGTGGAGAAGATTGCATCTGTTATTGTCTCCGTGAGTTTTGTTTCTGTAACAGCTATGATGTCTGGAGACTTCTCATTGATACTTTCTTGCCATTCCTCATGTTTATTCGTTAATCCATCTGCATTTGTGTACCAAACCTTCAACTTCTGTTCTAATACTGTAACTGTGGTGCGGGGGGTGGGAACAGAGGGATTGGTGTGTGATGGTGGTTTGGATTGTTCAGTTGCCTTGGGGGTGTCGTGGCTGGGTCCTTCTGCAGGTGTTTCTGGGGGGGGGAGGGTGCTTGTCCTTCACTTGTTCCTGTGTGTGTGTGTGTGTGTGTGTGTACACGTGTGTGTGTGCTCGTGTATGTGTGTGTGTGTGTGTACACGTGTGTGGTGTGTGTGGTGTCGTGTGGTGTGCAGTGTGTGTGTGTGTGTGTGGTGTAACGTGTGTGTGAGTGTGTGTGTGTGTGTCACGTGTGTGTGTGTGTGCACGTGTGTGCGCACGTGTGCACGTGTGTGTGTGTGTGTTGTGTGTATGTGTGTGTGTGCACGTGTGTGTGTGTGTACGTGTGTGTGTGTGCACGTGTGTGTGTGCACGTATGTGTGTGTGTACGTATGTGTGTACGTGTGTGTGTGTACTCACCTATTTGTGGTTGTAGGGGTCGAGTCTTAGCTCCTGGCCCCGCCTCTTCACCGGTTGCTACTGGGCCCTCTCTCTCCCCGCTCCATGAGCTTGATCAAACCTCGTCTTAAAACTGTGTATGGTTCCTGCCTCCACTACGTCATTTTCTAGGCTATTCCACTGCCTTACAACTCTATGACTGAAGAAATACTTCCTACTATCTCTCTGACTCATTTGTGTGTTCAACTTACAATTGTGGCCTCTTGTTTCTGTGTCCCCTCCCTGGAACATCCTGTCTTTGTCCACCTTGTCTATTCCACGCAGTATTTTATATGTCGTTATCATGTCTCCCCTGACCCTCCTGTCCTCCAGTGTCGTCAGGCCGATTTCCCTTAATCTTTCTTCATAGGACATTCCCCTTAGCTCTGGAACTAACCTTGTCGCAAACCTTTGTACTTTCTCTAGTTTCTTGACGTGCTTTATCAAGTGCGGGTTCCAAACAGGCGCTGCATACTCCAGTATGGGCCTGACATACACGGTGTACAGTGTCTTGAACGATTCCTTACTAAGGTATCGGAATGCTGTTCTCAGGTTTGCCAGGCGCCCATATGCTGCAGCAGTTATCTGATTGATGTGTGCTTCCGGAGACATGCTCGGTGCTATACTCACCCCAAGATCTTTCTCCTTGAGTGAGGTTTGCAGTCTTTGGCCACCTAGCCTATACTCTGTCTGTGGTCTTCTGTGCCCTTCCCCTATCTTCATGACTTTGCATTTGGCAGGATTAAATTCGAGAAGCCATTTGCTGGACCAGGTGTCCAGTCTGTCCAGGTCTCTTTGAAGTCCTGCCTGGTCCTCATCAGATTTAATTCTCCTCATTAACTTCACATCATCTGCAAACAGGGACACTTCTGAGTCTAACCCTTCCATCATGTCGTTCACATATACCAAAAATAGCACTGGTCCTAGGACCGACCCTGTGGGACCCCGCTCGTCACAGGTGCCCACTGTGATACATCATTACGTACCATGACTCGTTGTTGCCTCCCTGTCAGGTATTCTCTGATCCATTGCAGTGCCATTCCTGTTATATGCGCCTGATGCTCTAGCTTCTGCACTAATCTCTTGTGAGGAACTGTGTCAAAGGCCTTCTTGCAGTCCAAGAAGATGCAATCAACCCACCCCTCTCTCTCGTGTCTTCTGTTATTTTATCATAAAACTCCAGAAGGTTTGTGACACAGGATTTGCCTTCCATGAATCCGTGCTGGTTGGCATTTATACTCTTGTTCCATTCCAGGTGCTCCACCACTCTCCTCCTGATAATCTTCTCCATAATTTTGCATACTATACACGTCAATGACACAGGTCTATAGTTTAGTGCCTCTTTTCTGTCTCCTTTTTTAAAAATGGGAACTACATTTGCCGTCTTCCATACCTCAGGTAGTTGCCCAGTTTCCAGGGACGTGCTGAAGATTGTGGTAAGTGGCACGCACAACATATCTGCTCCCTCTCTAAGGACCCACGGGGAGATGTTGTCCGGTCCCAATGCCTTTGAGGTATCGATGTCCCTTAGCAGTTTCTTCACCTCCTCATCTGTATGTATGTCGTCCAACACTTGTTGGTGTATTCCTTGCTGGTGTCCCCATCTGGTCTGTCCCCCCAGAGTCCTTCCTGTCTCTACTGTAAATACTTCCTTAAATCTCGTGTTGAGCTCCTCACATACCTCTTGATCGTTTCTTGTGAGTTCTCCACCTTCTTTCCTCAGCCTTATCACCTGGTCCTTGACTGTTGTCTTCCTCCTAATGTGGCTATACAGCAGTTTCGGGTCAGATTTGACTTCGATGCTATGTCGTTTTTCATACTGTCGCTGGGCCTCCCTCCTTATCTGTGCATACTCGTTTGTGGCTCTTCTACTATCTCCTTGTTTTCCTGGGTCCTATGCCTCCTGTACCTTTTCCATTCTCGGTTGCACTTAGTTTTTGCCTCCCTACACCTTCGGGTAAACCAACGACTCGTTTTGGTCTTCCTATTATTTCTGTTTCCCTTGGTAACAACACTTTCCTCTGCCTCCTTGCACTTTGTTGCCACATATTCCATCATCTCGTTTACTGATTTTCCTACCATTTCTCTGTCCCACTGAACCTCCTGCAGGAAGTTTCTCATACCTGTGTAGTCCCCCCTTTTATAGTTTGGCCTGTCCCCTTCAGTTCCTGTTACCTTCTCCACTTGTAACTCTACTATATAATCAAAACTCAGAACCACGTGATCGCTAGCTCCAAGGGGCCTCTTGTAAGTGATGTCCTCAATGTCTGAACTGCTCAGGGTGAACACAAGATCCAGTCTTGCTGGCTCATCCTCCCCTCTCTCTCTGGTTGTGTCCCTGACATGTTGATGCATGAGGTTTTCAAGTACCACATCCATCATCTTGGTTCTCCATGTTTTGGGACCCCCATGTGGCTCCAGGTTTTCCCAGTCTATCTCCCTGTGGTTGAAATCGCCCATTACCAGTAACTTTGCTCTGCTCGAGTGAGCTCTTCTTGCCACCTCAGCCAGTGTGTCCACCATCACCCTGTTGATTCCTTCGTACTCCTCTCTTGGCCTCCTGCAGTTCTGTGGTGGGTTATACATCATTCAATGACTACTTTATGTTCTCCGGACTGAATTGTACCTACAATGTAGTCTCTTTCTCCAATCATGTCCATGCCTTCCATTTCCTCAAATCCCCATCGGTGTTTTATGAGCAGTGCAACCCCTCCTCCCCCTCTACTCCTTCTATCTTTCCTCAGGATCTGATATCCCGTTGGGAAGATTGTGTCTGTTATTGGCTCAGCGAGTTTTGTTTCTGTGACTGCTATGATGTCTGGGGATTTTTCACTGATTCTTTCTTTCCACTCCTCGTGTTTATTCGTTATTCCATCCGCGTTTGTGTACCAAACTTTCAGTTTCTTTTCTATCATTGTGGTCATGCAAGAATATTGGGGTTGGGAGAGCGAGAGCCTTGGTGGGGGCCTATATGGGGCTGTGGTGTAGGTGGGGTTTGTGATGATGGGGGTGGAGTCAGAATGCCCATAAGGGACAGCTGTTGGGGTGAGGTTTGTGATATGGGGGTTGGTGGCAGAGGGAACAGTGAGTGGGTTGTAGTATAGGTTGCTCAGTTGCGTTGGGAATGTCGCGGTTGGAGTCTTTTGGTGAGAGATTCTGTGGGGTGTGTTTGCCCTTCCTCCTGTGTCTGGGTCCTGCTCATTTTCGTCATTGCCTCTCGTTCCTCCTTGCGTCTCTGTACCCTCTCTTTCAGTGTAGTCCTTTCTTCTTGTGTTCTGTCGCGGTCGAGGTATACTCTCTGGTACCCCTGTTTGTCCCTCAGTCTTGCTTTCCCTTGCAGAATCCTGGTTCGAACTGATTCTTCCTTGAAAGTTACTCTGACAGGCCGTATCCTTCCACTCGCAAACCACCCAATTCTCTGAAAATTTGTCACCTGGGTCATATTGACCTCACCTATTGTTTTCATGATGCCTTCAATCATTTTTTCTCCTCCTGTTTTATTTCTTCAAAGTTGTCCCCCTTGGCTTCTTGGAGCCCGTACACAAAAACTGACCTCGCCCTTTCCTCCTCCCACTGAGTCTCCATCTGCTTCCTTTGAGGCATTTTATTTCCTTCCATTGACATGTTCTTGCCTTCAGTCCCTGTCATATCTGAAACTTCTATTCTCAGTGAACTGTCTTTCTTGACCAGCTGTCCCTTACTACTGCAGTTGGCTGTTAGAATCTCTGCATATAGCATACCTTCATTGTTTTCGGACCTGTCATTTGATCTTAGTGTGCTCCTCGTCTTTTCCCTGGCCCCACGTGGGTCTGATAGGGCCTTCGTGTACTGCATGTCTCCGTTGTTGCTTACCGTCCCCTTGTCTGCGCCTGACATTGAATTTCCTGATGTCACATCTGAATTGTCATTTGTCTCTCTAATCTGTTTCAGGCTTTGCAGTTTCTCTTCTAAGCACTGTATCCTAGCTTCTGCTGCTAAGACCTGTACTTCCCACTTCCTGCACTCTTCAGCTATCCGCTCCTCCATTTTCTTACCAAGCTCTACTATCTTCCTTCCCCACTCTTCCTCCCTTTTTTGGAGCTCTAACTCCCAGTCTTTCCTCCCTGGTTCGTCTACCAGATCTCTGGTTTTCTGTCCTCTAGGGCCACCCATTTTTTTTTTTTTTTTTTTTTTTTACCACAAACAGAAGGCTAGAGGAGGGAGAGGGTGCGAGGGGGAGAGAGAAAGGGTAGAAAGAGGGAGAGAGAGGAGAGAGAAAGGGTAGAAAGAGGGAGAGAGAGGAGAGAGTATGGGGGTGAGGGATAAGACCAAGGGGGAGAGAGAGAGAAATGTGAGGGGGGAGAGAAAGGGTAGAGAGAGGGAGAAAGAGAGGGAGAGGGAGAGAGAGAGAGAGAGAGAGGGAGAAAGGGTGAGGGAAAAGGCTATGAGAGAGAGAAATGGAGAGATGGAGAGAGAAGCCTATAGAGAGAGAGGAGGGTGAGAGGATATGGTTATGGGAGTGAGAGAGAGAGAGAGAGAGGAGAGAGAGAGAGAGGAGAGAGAGAGAGAGAGAGAGAGAGAGGGAGAGAGAGAAAGAAAGAGTAGGGGGAAGGGGAGGGAAAAAGGCTATGAGAGAGAGAAACGCGAGGGAGGGGGAGAGGGAAAGATAGGGGGGAGGAGGGAGTGAAGGCAAGAGTGGGGGAGGGGAAAGGTCTGTGGGGGAGGGAAAGGTGTGTGGGGGGGTGAGGGGACACGGTCAAATTCTAAGGATCAGCTGTGTGTACTCACCTAGTTGTGGTTTCAGGGGTCGAGACTCAGCTCCTGGCCCCGAGTGTATGTGTGTGCGTGCATGTGTGTGTGAGCACATCAGTTGTTTATATGTCCCAGAAATACAATTCACCTCTGTGTATCCGTAATACTAATAAGATACCATTAACACTGAGAGTAATTCTAATAATTATAATACTAGCGTGTGTTAACAAGTCATTCTTTCACCCAGTTATGTACTACCTTTTACTACATGTGTACCCAATACTTGCTTCTCAGATTGTACTGTCTTTGTGTCCTAAAACATTATCTCTCGAAACTGTTGTCAGGGCTGTAGTCCAATTAGCCACGACTTAATCCTCCTGCCTATTCCTTGCTCCTACAAATTTTATCTTCCTACTACTGCTAGGTGTTTTGTGTATGATAATCCCTCTGGAGCAGGGTTTGATGGCTACCAGTGACCGTAGGGCCGGCTCTACCACTCAAAACTTCCCGCCAACCACAAACAGGTGATTTGTACGTTACTCCTCAGAGGGGACGTCCATCCAGATGCCTGGTGTACGATGCTCGCTGTACGATGACTCGTGCACCTCGCCCTTCCGCCACTGACTTCTTCAGCTATTCTTTTCTCGTTGCCCTTTTGAGTCCTCATTTACCACACTTATCACTTGTATACTGCTACTTTCATAATTTACACTTCACTTTTGGTAAGTACACTTCTTATTTGTGATGACACCCAACCTGTTATGGCGGCGCTACTTCCTCAGGCCTACTGCTGCCACCACCTCTGCTTATATATATTTATGTATATGTATATATATATATATATATATATATATATATATATATATATTATATATATATATATATATATATATATATATCCCCTTTCTGGCTAGCTTGTTCACGCTGTGTGCTACATCGCAGTTTGTCGTTAGCCACCCTCTCTTAATTCTATTTGATCTTTTCTCTTTAGTCACTCGCTTTGTACTTTGTATATTTGTAACAATGTGGCAACAAGTGCCAACTAGGCCTCAACGAACTGGCACTTTGAAATTTTGTTGTATAACTTCAGGCTTTCTCTCGCCTTTACTTTATTTATTTTTGCTAATACTTTGGTTATCACTTGTAGGGTTGTTCACTGACGTTGTCACTAACACTGGTTGCTTCTAGCTGCTAAAACACGCCCTAAAAGCACTAAGATTCTCGGAGCCTGGCGCTTGTGACCCACTACACTACGTGTGTGTGTGTGTGCACGTGTAGGTGTGTGTGTATACTCACCTATTTGTACTCACTATTTGTGGTTGCAGGGGTCAATTCTTAGCTCCTGGCCCCGCCTCTTCATCGGTTGCTACTGGGTCCTCTCTCTCCCTGCTCCATGAGCTTTATCATACCTCGCCATAAAACAATGTATGGTTCCCGCCTCCACTACGTCACTTTCTAGGCTATTCCACGGCTTGACTACTCTATGACTGAAGAAATACTTTCTAACATCCCTTTGACTCATCTGAGTCTTCAACTTCCAATTGTGACCCCTCGTTTCTGTGTCCCATCTCTGGAACATCCTGTCTTTGTCCACCTTGTCTATTCCACGCAGTATTTTATATGTCGTTATCATGTCTCCCCTGACCCTCCTGTCCTCCAGTGTCGTCAGCCCGATTTCCCTTAACCTTTCTTCATAGGACATTCCCCTTAGCTCTGGAACTAACCTTGTCGCAAACCTTTGCACTTTCTCTAGTTTCTTGGCGCGCTTTATCAAGTGCGGGTTCCAAACAGATGCTGCATACTCCAGTATGGGCCTGACGTACACGGTGTACAGTGTCTTGAACGATTCCTTACTAAGGTATCGGTTTGCCAGGCGCCCATGTGCTGCAGCAGTTATCTGGATGTGTGCTTCCGGATTATTATTATTAAAATCAAGGGGGAAGCGCTAAACCCGGAGGATTACACAGCGTGTGTGTGCTTCCGGAGACATGCTCGGTGTTATAATCACCCCAAGATCTTTCTCCTTGAGCAAGGTTTGCAGTCTTTGGCCACCTAGCCTATACTCGGTCTGTGGTCTTCTGTGCCCTTCCCCTATCTTCATGACTTTGCATTTGGCAGGATTAAATTCGAGAAGCCATTTGCTGGACCAGGTGTCCAGTCTGTCCAGGTCTCTTTGAAGTCCTGCCTGGTCCTCATCGTGTGTGTGTGTGTGTGTGTGTGTGTGTGTGTGTGTGTGTGTGTGTGTGTGTACGTTTGTGTGTGTGTGTGTTGTGTACGTTGTGTGTGTGTGTGTGTGTGTGTGTGTGTGTGTGTGTGTGTGTGTGTGTGTGTGTGTGTGCGCGCGCGCACGTTGTGTGTGTGTGTGTGTGTGTGGTGTGTGTGTACATGTGTGTTGTGTGTGTGTGTGTGTGTGTGTGTACGCGCGCGCGCACGTGTGCACGTGTGTGTGTGTACGTGTGTGTGTGTGTGTGTACTTGTGTGTATGTGTACGTGTGTGTGTGTGTGTTTATGTATCATTATATAAAATATTTATCATATATTTCAGACGAGTTATTTATTAAAGTTTTACTGAGGCATCTTGAAGCTGCTAAATTAGTTGTTATTCTTGTTAAAATGAAAAATCTTGATATGTCGCAATATTTTCACATGTTTAAAGTTTTTTTTTTCTAGCGTTATGGTTAAGATTAATTAATTCAGAGTAAACGGCCTAATATTATATCCTAGGTAGCTACTGTGTAGCGATAATTTGTATTTTAAATAAGATGGAACACACCCCCTTACAGCCTGTTTAACTTTAACGGTGAAGAGAATCAGCAGGCTGAAAGCTGCGGCTGAGGAAATTAAAACTTCACAGAGCCTGTCCTTGTACTGCTCTGTTACCGGGTCGCGGAGGCATTGTCCTCCGGAGCACTCTGAGGGTAGCGAGTAGGTAGAGCGGGTCACCGTATAGCCAAGACTCGCATGGAGAGACACTTTCACATATCCCATGACAAACAAAACACCTAAACAAAGGACATGAGACGGGGAGGCTTAAATCAGAGGAGGAACATCCGGCTTGGTTGAGATATCCGGTCTTAACACTTGCTGGCGACTGATGACTCCAAGGCCTGACCACTCATGAACCAGAAGTGTGTTTGTAGTAACCCATCTGTCTCGCGATTAGTGGAAGGAGGATCGAGCCTTCACTACTTTTATAATTAAGTGAAAGGTACATAATACAAAAAAAAAAAACATGAATAAAATACAAGCACAATGTCTGGGTATCTTTGAGAGGCGTTTCGCTCACTTTTTTTTTTAATCTGGATTAATAAGATACACGTGCAACACTTAGTTATCTTTACCATTGAAACGTTTCGCCAATCATTGGCTTTATCAGGCCACTATAAAGAAAAACGGTGGAAGATGTGAAGATGGAGTTTGAGGTAATCAGTCCCTCAGCCTTGATGAAAGCACAGCTTATGCTTGCCTTACTGACTGGCATGACCTACTTCATCTAGTGGTACCTGCCCACCCGTGACGCTGCCTCCATCTGCTTCACCTCGCTGCCTTCAGTATATAACCCCCTTCCTCATACATCTCAGGAAGGGGGTTATATACTGGAGACAGACTGGCGGGCTGAACACGTGATATCTAGGCTGAGGGACTAATTACCTCAAATTTCATCTTATCTTCTAACGTTTTAATCTCTATTAGACTGATAAAGCCACTGATTGGGCGAAATGTTTCCACAGTAAAGATACATGTGTCTTATTCATCTGTCAGTTTTCTAAATTATTAATTTATTAATGTAATAGACATGCGAAAAGAGACACATATGGAAATCAGTGTTGGATGTAGCGGAGCGATAGAGAGGTAGTAGTAGTAGTAGTAGTAGTGGTAGTAGTAGTAGTAGTAGTACTGGTCGCAAAAGCGTGAGCGGAAATTGCTAGTGTACGTATAATGTAGAAATTGTAATAGTAGCATAGTAGTATTAGCGTAGTAGAAGTAGTAGCGTAGTAGGATTAGCGTAGTGGTAGTAACGTAGTAGTAGTAGTAGCAGCCTTGTAGTAAGTTATGATGGTTCGAAACACTCTGTTTTCGCAGAAAGTCCACGATGTTGCTGCGTCTGACAGATCAGACAGGTGAATAAGACACACGCGCCATACCTAGGTATCTCCACCACACTTCACAACGAATGAATCACGCCGGTTTAGAGTTCGACATAACAGTAAAATTCAATATTTTCATGATTATTCGGCACTGTTTGCTTCAACCTTGCACAAGCTGCAATCTTTAAGAGGGTTGCTCTCGCTTCGTGTGTGGGTCTTCTTCGTGACTAGCGTCTTCCTGGGTGGAAAGTGAGAGGAAAGCTAGTTCTGTACGCCTTAAATCGTTCTCGCCGCTTCATATAACGACCACATGATCATGATCTTATAATAATTGCGATATTGTACTAAACTGCCCGAAATGCCAGGCATAAACATGGGCTTTCTCCATGTAAGAAACCTTTGTATCGAATGCTTTTTATTGGAAAAATTATTATTATTATTATTATAATTATTATTATTATGAAAACATAAACAAATAAAAAAAGGAGGTTTCACTGCAGCGGGCCTGTTGGCCCAAAATGGCAGGTCCTTTTAACAATCCATCCCCACTAACAAATATTTGCCCAACTAAATTTTTCAATGTACCAAGAAATAAGCTCTGATAACTCAAACCCACTCTGCAAGTCCTCAAACCCAAACCCCTTCACTCATATATTTATCAATCTAAATTTGAAACTACCGAAGTCCTAGCCTCAAAACCCAACTATTTAGACTGTTCCACCATCAACTACCATTTCCGCCCAAATATTTTCCCTATGTCCCTTCTAAATCTAAACTTATCAATTTAAATCCATTACTGCGGTTCTCTCTTGGAGAACATCCTCAGACCTGATTAATATCCCCTTTATTAATATCCATCTTCCACTTATACACTTCGTATTTCCCCTCATTCTCGTCTAACAATGAAGAAAATTTAAGTCTTCAGGCCTCTTCATAAGGAAATTCTAATGTATGTATTAATTTATCATCCGCTGTTTGTTTTCCAACGACTTATGTCCATTCTTTAGTATGGAGACCAGAACTGAGCTGCATAATCTAGGTGAGGCCTTACTAATGATTTTATAAGCTGCAGTATAACTCTGACTTCTGTTCTTACACCTTCTTGATATAAACCAATAATCTTTGCCTTATACGTACGCTTAGGCATTGCTGTCTTGATGATAAATTAGACACATGTGCAACTCTTGGGTATCTTTATTGAGGAAACGTTTCGCCACACAGTGGTTTCATCAGTCCATAAAAAGGGGAAAAATCTTGAAAAACAGGAGTAGAATGAGGTAATCAGTCCCTCAACCTTGAGTCGATGTGGTCAGTCCATCAATCTTGAATAGAATACGGCATACGTGCGGAGAAAGAGCCTATAAACCGTTGGTAGGAGAGGTGCAGCAGTCATAGGAGGTGTCACATTTGTTCAATGTGGAAGTAGGTGGTGCCCAAGAATTAGGCAAGCGAAGAATTCCCAAGTATTAAGATCCCAAGAAGTTGCAGTGTCTGACAGGTTTGTAGATGAATGGTTCAGAGAACCGACATGTTGATAAATTTATCAACATGTCAATTGTGATGAATGGTTACAAAGAATTCTTCAACACTTGTTCAACCTTTGGACGAAGATCCTACTTCGACTAGTGGATGGTACCACTATGACCCCACCTCCGCCTGCTTCACCTCACCTCACTACAGTATATAAGCCACGTCTACGGCCCTATGCTGTACATTCTACAAGATTGATGGACTGAACACATCGACTCCAGGCTGAGGCACTGATTACCTCATACTCCTCCCCTCCTTAAGCCTTCCTCTTTGTATTGGACTGATGAAGCCACTGTGTGGCGAAACGTTTCCTGAATAAAAATTCCCATATGCTGCATAAGTGTCTCAATCTTCAATAATATTTGATAAAGTAAATTATTATTATTATTCTCTTCCAAGCTAATCATTCCGAATTAGGACATTCTAGTGTATGCAGTAAGTGTATCTAGTATATCCTGCTTACATAAACTATGCATTTACCTAATTTACGTATTCATATATAATAGTTTATACATTATTTACATGAATGATTTTTTTTAGGAGAGATAAAATATCTCGGTACGCGAGTCTCGGTTACATGGAGCTTTCTTGGTCTTGTGCCAGCAGTCGTCCGTCGAAGCCTGCTGAGCAGGCGAAACGTTTCGGCAATACAATTACCCAAGTGCTGTGCATGTGTCTTATTCATCAACTTGTCTGTATTGTGTACCATCAAAACTTTTTAGGCCTTCCGCTGGCCTACCCTCCCCACCTCCCCCCGCATAATAAATGGCGAATACGGTGAAATTCCGTGATAAATGATGAAAATCAGACGAACGTATTTGTGTAAATCCCTCACACTTTTTTTTCTCTCTTATTTACGCCTCGGGATTATATCGTCAACGCCATCTGTTGAGAGAATGAATAGTTATAAGAAGCTGCCGTGTTTGGCCAGGCTGGCCCGTGACATTTACCTCTGTGCTTCTCTTTCACTGTGATTGGATGACTGCTAACAAATAGCGTTTTGAATTTCTTTCTGATCTTTATTGGCATTGGTTAAAAAAATTATACTCAGCATTTATTTTATGTGATTTGCTACATTTGATTTTGGTGCGAGATGTGAGTCTTAGCGTAATCTTACGTAGGTGTTATTAGTCCCAGCATCACCTCTCGTACTGTTATCAGTCTCAGCCTCACCTCTCGTACCTGTTATCAGTCCCAGCATCACCTCTCGTACCTGTTATTAGTCTCAGAATCACCTCTCGTACCTGTTATCAGTCCCAGCATCACCTCTCGTACTGTTATCAGTCTCAGCATCACCTCTCGTACCTGTTATCAGTCCCAGCATCACCTGTCGTACCTGTTATCAGTCTCAGCATCACCTCTCGTACCTGTTATCAGTCTCAGCCTCACCTCTCGTACCTGTTATCAGTCCCAGCATCACCCGTCGTACCTGTTATCAGTCTCAGCATCACCTCTCGTACTGCTTTCAGTCTCAGCATCACCTCTCGTACTGTTATCAGTCTCAGCATCACCTCTCGTACCTGTTATCAGTCCCAGCATCACCTCTCGTACCTGTTATCAGTCCCAGCATCACCTCTCGTACCTGTTATCAGTCTCAGCATCACCTCTCGTACTCTTTCAGTCTCAGCATCACCTCTCGTACTGTTATCAGTCTCAGCCTCACCTCGTACCCGTTATCGTCCACATCACCCGTCGTACCTGTTATCAGTCTCAGCATCACTTCTCGTACCTGTTATCAGTCCCAGCATCACCTCTCGTACCTGTTATCAGTCTCAGCATCACCTCTCGTACCTGTTATCAGTCCCAGCATCACCTGTCGTACCTGTTATCAGTCTCAGCATCACTTCTCGTACCTGTTTTCAGTCTCAGCATCACCTCTCATACTGTTATCAGTCTCAGCATCACCTCTCGTACCTGTTATCAGTCCCAGCATCACCTCTCGTACTGTTTTCAGTCTCAGCATCACCTCTCGTACTGTTATCAGTCCCAGCATCACCTCTCGTACCTGTTATCAGTCCCAGCATCACCTCTCGTACTGTTATCAGTCTCAGCATCACCTCTCGTAACTGTTATCAGTCCCAGCATCACCTCTCGTACCTGTTTTCAGTCTCAGCATCACCTCTCGTACTGTTATCAGTCTCAGCATCACCTCTCGTACTGTTATCAGTCTCAGCATCACCTCTCGTACTGTTATCAGTCTCAGCCACACCTCTGAACCCGTTATCAGTCCAGCATCACCTCTCGTACCTGTTTTAAGTCCCAGCATCACCTCTCGTACGTTATCAGTCTCAGCACACCTCTCGTACCTGTTATCAGTCCAGCATACCGTCGTACCCGTTTAGTCTCACATCACCTCTCGTACCTGTTATCATCTCAGCCTCACCTCTCGTACCTGTTAACAGTCCAGCATCCCCGTGTACCGTTATCAGCTAGCATCACTCTCTACTGCTTTCATCTCAGCATCACCTCTCGTACTGTATCAGTCTCAGACACTCTCGTACCTGTTATCAGCCCAGCATCACCTCTCGTACCTGTATCAGTCCAGCATCACCTCTCGTACCGTTATAGTCCGCATCACCTCTCGGGACTGCTTTCAAATCCAGCATCACCTCTCGTACTTATTTAGTCTCAGCCTCACCTTCGTACCTGTTATCATCCAGCATCACTGTCGTACCGTTATCAGTCCAGCATCACTTCTCGTACCTGTTATCAGTCCCAGATCACCTCTCGTACCTGTTATCATTAGCATACCTCGTACCTGTTTTCAGTCCCACATCACCTTCGTACCTGGGTTATCAGTTCAGCATCACTCTCGTAAACCCGTTTTCAGTCTACATCACCTCTATACTGTTTCAGTCTAGGGATCACCTCTCGTCCTGTTATCAGTCCAGCATCACTCTCGTACTGTTTTCAGTCTCAGGGATTTTACCTCGTAAATGTTATCAGTCCAGCATACACCTTCGTACCGTTATCAGTCCCAGCATCACCTCTCGTCTGTTATCAGTCTCAGCATCACCCCGTACTGTTAAACAGTCCCAGCATCACCTCTGTACCTTTTCAGCTCAGCTCACCCTCGTACTGTTATCAGTCTCAGCATTACCTTGTACTGTTATCAGTCCAGCAACACTCTCGTACTGTTATCATCTCCCCCTCTCGTACCTGTTATCAGTCCCATCAAAACCCCTCGTCCTGTTATATCTCAGAATCACCTCCGTACCTGTATCAGTCCCAGCATCACCTCTCGTACTGTATCAGTCCCAGCATCACCCTCGTACTGTAATCAGTCTCAGCATCACCTCTCTACCGTTATCAGTCCCCGCAAACCTGTCGTACCTGTTATCAGCCCGCACACCTGTCTACTGTTCAGTCTCAGCATCACTTCTCGTCCTGTTATCAGTCCCAGCATCACCTCTCGTACCTGTTATCAGCTCAGCATCACTCTCGTACCTGTTATCAGTCCCAGAACCTGTCGTACCTGTTTTCAAGCTCACATCACTTCTCGTCCTGTTTTCAGTCTCAGCCATCACACCTCATACGTTATCAGTCTCAGCCCTCACCCCTCGTACCTGTTATCATCCCACATCACCTCTCGTACTGTTTTAGTCTCAACATCACCTCTGTACCTTTATCGTCTCAGCATCACTCTCGTACGTTTCGTCCACATCACCTCTCGTACTGTTATCAGTTCCAGCATCACCTTCGTACCTGTTCAGTCCAGCATCAGTTTCCTCGTACTGTTTTCCTCTCAGCTCACCTCTCGTACTGTTATCAGTCTCAGCATCACCCCTCGACCTGTTATTTAGTTTCGGCATCACAAGTACCTGTTTCAGTCTCAGCTCGCCTCGTGTACCTGTTTTCAATCCAGCATCACTTTTCCCTACCTGTTATTGCCTCCCTGTTCATGGGCCCGTGTGTGACGGCCTGTGGAAGGTGAGCGCCCGGCTAACTTACTGAATTTATTTTCCCTTTACCAGACTTGGGGGAAAAAATTTTTAAGCAGTTTCAAGCATTTTGAAGCGGTGTGAAGCATTTGAAACGGTTTGGGAAACATTTTGAAACGTGTGAAGCACTGGAGGGGGTGAAAATGAGACATTAAAGCACATTTGGAATTTTATTCAGGAAACGTTCGCCCCCCCCGTGGCTTACATCCAAAACAAAGAGGAAGGCGTAAGGAGAGGAGGAGAATGAGGGATCAGTCCCCCAACCTGGAGTCGATTTTCAGTCCCTCAGTCTTGTAGAATTTTACAAGACGGGACTGAACCATGACTCCAGGTTGAGGGGTGATCACCTCATTTTCCTCCTCCCTTACGCCCTTTCCCTTTGTATTGGGCGATAAGCCACTGGGGCGAAACGTTTTCCTGAATAAAGATTCCCCAAGCTGCTATTTTCTCAATTTTCACATGCGGTTTTCAAACCATTCATACAAATGGGGCGGTGCGGAGATTTTAAAGGGGAAGCATTTTTAAAAAGGGGTTTTACTTTGGGGAAACAGTGTAAAACATTCTGAAGCGGTTGAAGCATTTTCAAGCGTTGAAACATTTTTTTAACAAATTTTAATTTTTTGATAAAAATACACAAAATCATTAAAATCAGTTAAAATTTACTGTTTAAAAAAATATGCCGTTTATTTTTGGGTTACGTTTGAAACACCTGTATATGTATTTTTTCGTTGGTTGCATTAACTGAACAAGGAAAGACAAAGAAATGCAAAGTGATCTACAGAAAAGGTATAAATTTTTGGGGAGAGAGAAAAGAGAGAAGGAAGAGAGGTGTTTTCTCTCACGTATTTTGCGAGCTTAACCTTTTTTTAGTATTAAAGTGTTGTTGTCTGGTGGGGAAAAAGGTGACGTGCAACTTTAATGACTCAAGTGTAGCTGACAGTCTTCAAACCTCCCCGTTAATGCAACCAACCTGCGAGGTGGTTAACTGTTGATTATTTTCAGTAGCTCTGAGACGATGCAGTCCTTTAGACTTCGTCTTCAGAATACCAAGCTTCCTTTCCCACTAGAAGACAGGACTCCTGACCCCAGTCCATTTGCTGAGTCTCTCTCTCTCTCTCTTCCTAGTGGCTAGCCCATGATACTCCTGCAGGACCAACACGAGCATTGTTCAAGACCTTTATTTCCTTTGGAATGAACAGCTGATGCTGTAGTCTCGCTGATCAACACCTGATGAACACGGAGGCACTTACTCATCACACACCTTTATTGAAAACGTTTCGGTGTTGGGACCTAGACGAGGAAACAGAACCTAATACTCCAAACGTCTTCCAAAAAGAGATGGTCTAAAGATGTCAGCTTTCTCCCCTCAAGTTGCAGTTAGTCATTTGTCTTCTTTCATCTACGATGAAAGAGGTTACGCGGGCAACTATTGAGACATTTCAGTGCGGCAACGTTTCGCTCTCCTCTGGTGCATGAGTGGTTGTGTATGGGTGTGAGATGATCCTTCCTAGCATGGGCCAGTAGGCCTGCTATCACCAGTGATACTTTTTTTCTCAAGCCGGCCATATCCCACCGAGGCAGGGTGACCTAAAAAGAAAAACAAAAGTTTCTCTTTTTAACTTCAGTAATGTATACAGAAGGGGTTATTAGCCCTTTGCTCCCGGCATTTTAGTCGCCTCTTACGACACGCATGACTTACGGAGAAAGAATTCTGTTCCACTTTCCCATGGTGATAAGAGGAAAACAAGAAAAAGAACTAGCAAGAAAATAGAAGAAAATCCAGAGAGGTGTGTATATATATGCTTGTACATAAACCATACCACAGGCGGGATTTGAACACGCGGTCAGAGAGTCTCAAAACTCCAGACCGTCGCGTTAGCCACTGGACCAGCTAGCCACAATAAGATTCGCCCAGTTTGTTAGGTAAGACACATATGCAACAGTTAGGTATCTTTATTTCGAAACGTTTCGCCTACACAGTAGGCTTCTTCAGTCGAGTACAGAAAGGTTGATAGAAGCAGAAGATACTTGAAGACGATGTAATCAGTCCATCACCCTTAAAGTTTTGAGGTGGTCAGTCCCTCAGTCTGGAGAAGAGCATTGTTCCGTAGTCTGAAACAATATGAAGTTGAAGTGACAGAATGCATATGTGTCTTACCTAACAATCTGTCGGTATTTCATACCATTTTAATGTTCAAGATTCGCCCAACTAGGTATATTTCTACACCATAGGAAGGTTAGCATAGGCACCACTGTGACCACAAATGCAAGTTTTTACAGACGAATCTCCAGCTAGCGTGGCCGTGGTATGGTTTTTTTTTTACAATCGTGTCATTACGATTTCGTGAGTTATGCTTGTACATGTATGTGTAGTGTGACCTAAGTGTAAGTAGAAGTAGCAAGACGTACCTGAAATCTTGCATGTTATGAGACAGAAAAAAGACACCAGCAAGTTTCCGTTTCACACTCGCTTGGCAGGACGGTAATACCTCCCTGGGTGGTTGCTGTCTACCAACCTACTACCCAGGAACAGCGATGCTTGTGTACTTATAACTCAAATACCATTTGTACTCAGCTTCGCTTGCTATGACGTCACGGACACCCGTGCGCCCTGCGCATGCGCTGTGAGTTACTAGCAAGCGAGACTGAGTATAAATGATTCTTGAATTGCTACTACACAAGTATCACTGTTGACACTGCTGAAGTGCGCCTCAAGCAGTGCTGAGCACTCTAGACAACAAATATGGCCGCCGTGTCTTGCCCCTCATACAGATAATAAATCTCTCTTAATTGGGTTGGATTAATTTGACTGTAGGTGAACAGGCGATTAGTTCACTTTCCCACACCTGTACAAGTGATGTTGTGCATAGGCGCGCGCTAAACAGATGGTAAACATGCGCCAAGTGTAGCACTGACGGAGTGCTGAGCATCAGCGCCATCTACATGAGACAAAGTTTATTCGTTTAATATCTGTGGCTCAGTTGGTAGCCCCCTCAGCTCGCACACTGAGGGACCACGGCTCGATCCCCGGCACGTTTACAAACGTTGGTCATGTTTCCTTACACCTGTTGCCTCTTGCCTCTCCACCTGTCCACCTAGCTGTAAGTAGGTACCCGGGTGTTAGACTACTGTTGTGAGAATTCGACAGAAAAAATTGGCTTTAGTTCCCACTGTGTAACTCTCATACACAGTAGGGGCAGGAACACGCTATTGATTTTTGCAATTTTGTTATATATAAAAGTGGAGAACAACTAAAAGCAATAGTAATGCTTTTGGTGTGGGATTTATGGGCAAGACTCCATCTGCTTGTCGGGTTTAGCGCTCCCCTTGAGCTGGGAATAAGAGTGGTTCCAGCCTACTGTGAAAATTATTAGTGTGTGCAAGCGTAAGATAGCCATAAATAGGTAAATCATTAGACCTGAGAGAATGCATTATTATTATTATTATTATAATCAAGGGGGAAGCGCTAAACCCGGAGGATTATACAGTGGAAGGCATTCAGGCATAATTCGGGGAACTGGAGCACAGATCCAATTCCCTAAATCAAGAGCCCCTCACCAACATCAAGGAAATGAGAGAATGCAAATATAAAAAAAAAAAAATGTTTGGTGGAGACAGAGATTACAATGGATTTTACTGTAGAAACTGAGACTCAGAAGGGTGTAGAAAAGCTTTGGGTGTGAGGGAGCAGAGCTGGAGATGGTGAGCCAACCTGCCAGAGTAGCGCCACTCAGTCTGGTTGTTTGGTTGATGTGTGAGGCAAGTATGAGAATGGTGACGGTTAGGTGTATGTACCATCCTCACCACTACCACTACCACCACCACTACTACCACCACCACTACTATCACCACCACTACTATCACCACCACCACTACCACCACTACCACCACTACCACTACCACCACTACCTCTACTACCACCGCCACTACCACCGCCACTACCACCACCACTACCACCACCACTACCACCACCACTACCACCACCACTACCACTACCACCACCACTACCTCTACACCACCGCCACAAACCACCGCCACTACCACCACCACTACCACCACCCACTACCACCACCACTACCACCACCTCTACCACCACCACTACCACCACCACTACCACCACCACTACCACCACCTCTACCACCACCACTACCACCACCTCTACCACCACCACCACTACCACCACCACTACCACCACCTCTACCACCACCACTACCACCACCACTACCACCACCACTACCACCACCACTACCACCACCTCTACCACCACCACTACCACCACTACCACCACTACCCCCTGCCCTCCCCCATTACAAGCTGTTGCTCCGTCTACTCTTGTTTTTCACCTTGCACCAACACCGTGGCTGATGTCGCCTCAGATATCGCCTCCCGCCTGCCACGCTCCAGCTACCAGATATTTGTTTGCCATTTGCACAGTAGTCCACACAGAACACATTTGAATTATCCTCCTTGAAGCCTCGACCTGAACGAACCCAAGCAAAAACCTGATACACGTCTCCACTCTTGACCAGACCACAGCAGCAACAGGAAGAGGAGGCGGCGGCGGCGGCTGCGGCGACGACTGCGACGGCTCTCCCGGGACGACTCTTGCCCCTGGCCAAGAAAGTGTGAAGGGCATTTGGCTCCAGGGATGTGCGTGTTGGAAATTTTTATCTTAATGTTTAGGTGTGTAGGTTTGAAAATATTCTTACTGTTTGGGTCTGTATAGTGGGAAAACGTGTTACTCTTTGGCTTTATATGTGGGAAGAAAGTATGTCTCATGTTTAGGTTTGTACATTTGAAAAAAAGGATTCTTAATGTGTGGGACTGCATTCTGGAAAACAACAGCATCTTCTGGTTGGGTCTTTTACAAAAGTGCAACTCCCTCCTAAGTCTGTGTGGGAATAAAAAGAGGCGATTCCCGGCCGAGTCTGCATGTTGGTTATTTTTTTACTGGATTCAGAATTAAAAATCAAACATTCACCTACAAACGTATGTACGTGTTGTAGAAGATAAAGACTGAGTCTTGAAGTTCATTACTTTCCAGGGCTGGACAAGAGGTGTGTTGTACCTTGTATGTTGTTGTGTCACCTAACTGAGGTACCTGGAGTCAAGTCACAGCTCTTGGTTCCCCACCTTTCCAAGCTTGGAAAGATAAACACAAATGCAGTATAATGTAATCCTTTATTGACAACGTTTCGCCTACACAGTGGGTTTTATCATGTTACAAACAGATCTACCTGGGTGACTAATACATGAGTATTATAGCGTGGAGAGTTAGGTGGAGAATGCTGGGTAGGTTGGATCTCAGACGGATCTATAAGGAACCGCCGAGAATGTTTGGTAGGTTGGATATAAGACGGACCTGCACGGGACGGGCAGGTGTGGGTGTAGTTATATACGATAACGATGAAGAAGTATCTTGCCAAGTGGTTCAGCTATGTTATAAAAGCCGCTGTTGTGGCTGAAATTGTTAGATATACTAATAAGTGAAGATTCCAGGAGTCTACGGCATTGAGTATTTTCTTCTCTGGCGACAAGTCTTGCGTTTCTGTAGTTGATTAAATGGTTGTGGAAATTTCGGTGTTGAACGCAGGAGTTCCTTAAATCGTCCGACCTGCCAGCATATTGGTGTTCTGAGATACGTGTTTCGAGGTCTCTGGATGTATCACTCACGGTTGCAGTCACTGCAAGGGATTATGTATACCCCTGCAGAGGATTGAACCTTGTCCTGTCTATTACTGGTGATGTCCTTGATGGTGGTGGATGTGGAGGTGAACGCTTGGAATGAGGTATTGGAAACGATGTTGGAAAAGTGTTTGGTAACGGAGTTGGTGGGAAGGATTATGTATCTCTTCTCGGCAGTGTCTTCTCTGGGTGTAGGATGTTTAACGCCCGTCGTCTGCAGTCTCTGATGAAGTGATGAGGATAGTAAAGTTTAGAAAATATTTGTTTAGTGAAAGAGCATTCTTCCTCAAGGAACTCACTGCTACAGATTCGGAAGTTTGGTTCATCCGAATTTCTCCTTGAGGGTTAAGAATTGTTTCCATATATCCCTGAGATATTCCTGTCATCCCTTTAAAGCAGCCTGTCTCTCTATGTCCTCTCGAGACCTGTTGAAAATCATCCTGTCCGACTCTTTGGCAGTCATCTCATCAGATACTTAGTTCTGCACTCAGACACCTAGCTAGTCATCTATTCCGTCTGCCAATCATCCAATCAGTCGCCTAACTGCCAATCTCATTAATCACCTGGCCAGTCATGCACTTAGACACTTAGCTAATCATCTAATTAGACACCTACCCAGTCATCCATCCTACCAGACTCATCAGCCACCTAACTGACAGATCACAGAATAGGTGGGACTCGAACCTAAGGCAAGACAGTCCTAAAGCTACCAGACCAGTGTGCTACCCACAATGGCCTGGGACATTTAGGACTCCCTTGCCTCCTGATATTATATTTTCGTGAATCATGATGGCTGCTTCGAGAAGACTTGAGCTAGAGCACGCCGTAGCCTTGCTGGCGTGAGATTCGTCTGTAAAAATCCAGTATTTGTGGTCGTAGTGCTGGCCCATGCTAACCTCCCTAAGGTGTATAGAAATGCCTAGTTGCATGGATCTTTTTAGGCAGGCAGAGTGCCGTGGATGACACACTGGCCTGGTAGGTTTAGGAATGTCTTGCCATGGACTCAAGCCTCACCCGTTCTGTGACTTCCTTGACACTGTTATTGTTACTCGTGAGTCAGTCTGACTGAGACTAGGCGGCCGCTATTTTTTTTTAACTAGGCGTTCAAGCACAGTAACACTCAGTTTAAAACCAGACACCCAGATACCTGACTATACTAACTATTCAGACACCCAGACACCCACCCATCTAACCACCCATGCACCCACCCACCCACCCATCCGTTCACCCATCCTTCCACCACTCATCTACTCTTTCGGCCCTCTGATCCACCAGTCACATGTGCCCACCACACAGCTTCTCACCCGGTCACACTAAACTTCTACTATCCCATTTGGATAGCAAGACCTTACACATTATTATTATTATTATTATTATTATTCATCACAGCGGGAAACCTTGTAAGTGGTTGCATGAAAAAAATTTTTTTTCTTATTTTCTTCTTCCAACATTTCGTCATTTCGTCCATAAGACGAGAAAAAGCTTCATCCATTCGGCTTTAAAGTTTCACCGCTTGTGCAGGTAACTAGGGAGAGGTTTGTACAACTGTTGGTACATGCAGGTGCTCTATATGACCAAAATCATAGAATTTATTCCTACCATGTTAGAATATCTTCAATAACTTTCAAAAGCATCTGCCGCTTGGCTTTTAATGTTCAGAAATCCTGCCTCACACACCGACGTCGGCGCAGAGGAATTCAAGTGTGTAGGTAAACATCTGTTTAATTTCACGTGTAAAACAGTGTAAAACTTTTATCCTGTTAAATTACGTTAAATTAATTTAACGTAATTTAACAGGCCTGGAAATGGGAATATTTCGATTTTCCCGTCGCCTGGCAATTCTGGTCTGGAACTGCTACATTTTTCAGCTGATTTCCTGGTCAACCAGGCTGTTGCTGGTTGCTGCCCGCAGGCCCACATATCTGATCCGCTTCAGTATTTAGCGTCTGATTCACCTTACAGCCAGGACAGTGTCCATTAAACCTTGTTTGTATCAGGACAAATTTGTCAATATACTAAATTAGTTAAACCCGGAATCGCTGGAATTTGTGTGATAATTGGAGAATGCTACCCTCTGCGTGGAGGGTATACAAGGGGGTCAACGCCCCCGCGGCCCGGTCCATGACCAGGCCTGATGGGTATTCTAGGAAGTAAGGTTTGCATTGTTATAGGGTTCGAACCCAATCCGCCAATTTTATTAAGAAAAACAGTGATACTGACTTCCATTCAGTACCTAAAAAATGTCTCTTCCGATCAGCTTCAAATCATTAACTGTGATGCACTTCATATAAAGGAAGACAACCAATAAGTTTAGACAATGTTGATACAAATACAAAATTTTATTATAAAACATATATAAAACTTATAATAGTTGGATTCGGATCAAGTATTGGAGAATGCATCTCGTGATAGGGTTCAAACTTTCATTGTTGGTTGCCTTCATTATAAATGCCTTTAACTTTGAGCTGCGTAAATTTCAACTTGTCAATTTTAATATATAAATTGTTTTTCATGTAATAAACAGAGAATGACCCATCTGGTCGGCTTCAAACTTTTAAAAGTTGACGTATCTTAGTTGGAAGCTTTTTCCAATTGAATTTGTGCTGTGTAGTTGTCAATTTATCTTTTTTTTTAAATAAATATATGAAGATGGGTTTTAAAATAAAAAAAAATTGAGTATTTTTTCTTTTAGGATTGTGTACAATTTGAGGGGCTCTTGATCCAGGGTGTTACTGCTGTGTCTACAAATTTTATTGGATTCTCTGTAACAACTCTAGAATGTCTCTTCTTCTCAGCTTTACATTATTCATATTATGTATCCTAAGCTTAACTAATTTACTGATTTTAATCTTAAGCGTTGGTCAGTCTCAGAGAAAATGTGAATTGATTTGGTCTGTGTAGGTCCCAGTTTGTCTTCTTATTGAAGAAACTCAGAAAACTGAAATGCTGATTTTAATGCATCTGAGGAGTTGCAACTCTTCAACGATAGTAAGTTGATAATGCAAATACTGAGCAACTTTAAATTTAATGTGCTGATGTAGTGTATTTTAGGACACTGATATCTCTCTCTGAGATGACAAGAGAATACCTCTTCCGTTTAGCTTCATTGCTGGTGTTTCTTAGCGGAAGGTTTGAATTATTTTCGGGCTGTGTATATCAAAATTTGCCAGAAGAAAATGGGATATTAGTGTTTATGTGATAACTTGCGAATACCTCTTCTAATTGTCCTCAGATATTAAGTGCTAATATTTATCTACGTTTTAAACGTAAGCTGCACTCTGCACTGTTCTTGTCACGTACACTGAGGTGCAGCGGGCTGGGGTTGTACAATACGGGGATAACTTTCTCGGATCGAGCGGAGACCGAAATACTCCTGGTTATTATTACATTAATTGGTGATGCGCTAAACTTGTAGGGGACTCACAAAACTCCCCAAGAATGAGACGTAATTTGGTATGATCCAGAAGAGGGCAGAGTAGCTTCTAACTCCGAGATCAACCTTCACCAGGATCAAGGCTCCTCGTCACCTGGAAATGTGTCTGCCACACAACTACGTCTAACGAATGGGTTACGTCCTCTTCACCTACCTCTACTGCCCTGAGTATGTTCATTAGGTAGATCATGTCGGCCTCCAGGAGGCAAATAAACCTCTCCACCTGCAGGAATCTAAATTCACCTGCTCCACCTGTTAGTTCACCTGACGGAGTTAGTGTTCAGAGTAATCACTTCGTTATCTTGTTATTAGCGTGAAATAGTGTGGATCAATTTTTACTCTCGATTTTTTCTTTCCTTTAAACATACAGTTTAGATCCTGACATGTATATGTCTGAAGTAAGGAAAAAAAATCCAATATAAGTCTTTTAATTGGTCATCAGCAGAGAACCTCGAGTGAGTCATGGTCTCAATCCAGTGCCCGTTATCTAAATCTAGATGCAGTAGCCAGGCTAGACATCAGCACACAACACAACACAACAACACACTCCACAAAACACATCACAACTCATACTACAACACACAACACAACAATCAACATATACTTAAACACCCTCTACAACACACACACACACACACACACACACACACACACACACACACACACACACACACACACACACACACGCACTCAACACGACATTCACTACAACCTTTTTTGTCCTCTTGCCTGTTATTCTTCCTCCTATTCGTTATTCAAAACCTCTCAGTGTTTGAACCTCCACCTTCTCTACTTCTTCGTTCCTCCTCCTCCTCCTTATACACTAGCAAGATAAAAACCCTCGGATGGGACGAAGCCTTTCAGTAGTGCTCTTCATGTTAATGACTGTGCTCGTCGTGTTCACCGTCTGCTCCACCACCAGATTGAAGCCTTGATAAGTTCATCGACAAGTAATTGAATTTTGATTGTGAAGAGGGCAGGTATTCTGCTGCTACTACTACTGTTGCTCCTGCTGCGACTGCTGCTGCCACTGCTGCTGCTGCTGCTGCCGTTGCTTATACTGCTGTGGATGCTGTTGCTGTTGTACTTGGAGGTGTCATTATCACTGATAAGGAGGACGTCGAGAAATGGTAGTCATTCTGTTCCTCTTCCAAGGTCAACTGAATAGAAGGTTAAGCCTAGTTGAGTTGTTCCCTGGAGTAATGAAGGGTGAAACGTCTGGGTACTATGACCAAGACGTCAAGATCACATACTGAGTGCTCGTGGTTCGATCCCCGACACGGGTGGAAACGTTAGTCATGTTTCCTTACACCAGCTGTCCACGTTCACCTAGTAATAAGTAGGTACCTGGGCGTTTGTCGGCGTTAGTAGCAACCCGGTGGGTAATAGTAGGCTAGCAATGAAATTGATCTGTGTATAAATAAGTACAAATTCTACAGTAAGCTAACAAATGAAAAGAATCTAACACACACACACACACACACACACACTAGGTGAGTACAGAGGCAAGAACCGACCCCTGCAACCACACATAGGTGAGTACACAAACGTACTCGCTCATGCATTTGTTTACGTTCCCACATGGCCGTGTAAGCTTGTTGCACCTCCACGCGTCTGCAGACTTTTGTATTGGCATGCATGCCTGAATGAGTTTATATACAATTCCTTGTATCCCAACATGGGTGCTCTGCTTGCCTGTGTACACCGGCCTGCCCTCCACCTCAGCTGCCCACATTCCGACCCTTCAGTGAACCACATCTGCCAGCATCAAGCCCGCTAGGTTGCCGCTCCGCCTTTATAAATCTTTATTATGCTGAATGTAGGCACCCTCCGCCCTGCCTCACAGGCTACTGGTCTCTGGTAGCCTCCGTGTCCACGTCTCCCAGTGCAACGCATCTCTCGTTTATCATTCATGTTTATAGCAGAAGCTCGGAGGAAACACCAGCTGCAAGGCCATTGCTGCCCAAGACTGTTTGTTGACATATCACCAGCTGATTATATTAGCCAATCAACGGAATGCTTAACTTTCTCAATAGTTTTTTTTTCGCCAGCATCAACACACAGCACAACTGCGTAAGTTAATGAAAATGAAGCGAGATTTTGACACATAGATAAAAGGTGATGAGTTTTTTTTTCAGTGAGATGGGTTCCAGGCTCTACTAAACAAGTGCACCTCTAAGGACTGCCGCCTTCGTTATCTCGTGACTCAGTGTCGATATACAGAAGGAACGCCTGCTCTCAATGTCTCAATGGTGGTATGCAGGAGGAGCGCCTGCTCTCAGTGTCTCAGTGGTGGTATGCAGAAGGAGCGCCTGCTGTCAGTGCCTTAGTGGTGACCTGCAGAAGGAACGCCTGTTGTCAGTGTCTCAATGGTGGTATGCAGAAGGAACGCCGGCTGTCAGTGCCTCAGTGGTGATCTGCAGAAGAAACACCTGCTGTATCCCTGAGTGTTAGACCAAAGACGAAACACCTGCTGTACTCTTGAGTGTATCATCACAGATGAAACACCTGCTGTATTCCTGAGTGTAAGCCCACAAACAGAACACCTGCTGCACTTCTTTCTTCAACACCCTTCATGGAATTCAGTCCAAGATCAGATGCCACTTTTTTTTTTTCAAAACACCGAGTTCTTACATTTATTTTGAGTACTTTAACAAGTGCCTTAGAAGGAACAAGAGCTGTACCTGCGTCTGTGTCCTGGTGCGGTGAGGTGCTGCTGCATAACAACCTGCAATGAAAATGGTACTTGTTGTTATGTAAGTAACTAAATAGTTACAGCCATTTATTAACAAATTTCAGTGTGCACGCACGCACACGCGCTCTCACACACACACACACACACACACACACACACACACACACACACACACACACACACACACACACACACACACCTGCATAAAACTTAAATGCCACAACAAATTATGATACACACCTTAAGAATACCTAATACCATTTATGCGGTTCTGTGTTAATTTTGGCATAAAATCGTAGGGGAATGAATTTAATGAAGCATTGAAATCACCCCGAACTACTTTGGATTAATATATATACATTTAATAAATAATATATATTTATAAAAATATATAATATTATTTAAAATATTATATAATTCGGGGAATAGGCAAATTTGTGATTTTGGCTAAATACAACGCTCATCTTGCCATTAGGACAAGTGAAAATTTGTTTTGCAAAATTTCCCCAAAATATTCTGCCTAACAAAAAAATATTTTCACTGTATTTGTTTAGTTTTAAAATTTATTGAAACAAATCTAAAATATATTTATTGGGTAAGGCTAAAATAAATGTTCTTGTTATAAAAAGGTTAGAAAATTTTCCCAAAATTTCTTTTGGTGAAAAATTAAAAATTTTTTACTTTAAACTTTAATGAAAAAAAAATTATCTTTAAAAGTATAGAAAATTTTGAAAGGATTTAATTTTAAATAGTTCTTCTAACTACCATTTTTACATTTTTCGGCACACAAATATTATATATATAAAAATATAATATATATATAAAATTAAAAATATATATTATATAATATATATAATATAAAAATTAATAAAATTTATATATAAAATATATATAGAAAAAAACCCACTGGAAAGAATGTGAAATTTAAAAGTGTTTTGTACATCACATTATCAAGGAACATAAAAGAAAAGCTAAAAGGAAGGCATAAAAAAGGTCTAGACACACCTCACTACAAAACCCACGACGAAGCCGACCGACGACACCGACTCACAAGAAAAAACACTGCAGCAGGCCCGCTTTTCTTTTTCTTATATTCCTTCGTCGCGTCAGGTTTGCTTTTTTAAAAGGGATGTGAGTGAGGTGTGGTTTAGACTTATTAATCCTTCTTTTTGATGTTTTTATTTTATTGGTTCCTATAATGTGATAGTCATAAAACGCTTGGAATTTCACTACTTTCACAGTGGTTGTATAGCAATTCTGAAATCACCTGTTACGTGATCTTATTGCATATATATATAATATATATATTAATATATATATATATATATTATATATATATATATATATATATATACATACATATAATATATATTATTTATATATATATTTATAAATAATATATAATGTCGTGCGAAAAATTTAAAACTTGCGATCTTGCTTAAATAGAAAAAAAAAACACGTCAGCACAGAACAACACATCATTGTAACACAAAACACATCAACACATTAACAACACATTAAGAATACTCTGACAAACCCACAGTTAGAATTTTAACTAAACGTTACATGACGTAGGCTCAGTCCACTAGTGAGTAGAGACTGTGGTACCCCGTGTAGCTGAAACCGTGTACCAGGTACGGTGCCAGGTGAGGGTAGACCCTTTCACCAGGCGGTGGTGAACCGTGTCACCAGGTGAGTGGTGAACCGTGTCACCAGGGGATGGTTAACCGTGTCACCAGTGAGTGGTGAACCGTGTCACCGGGTGATTGGTGAGCCCGGGTCCCCAAAGGTGAGTGGTGAAAACCGTGTCACCTGATGGTTGAACCGTGTCACCGGGTGAGGGGTGAGCCCCGTGCCCAACCAAAGGGCAGTGGTTAACCGTGTCCCCCAGGTGAGGGGGGAACCCGGGTTTTCACCGGGTGAGTGGTTGGGACCTTTCCCACCAGGTATTTTGGTTTGAACCGGTCACCAGGTGAGGGGTTTAAGACCGTGTCACCGGGTGAGGGGTTTGGAGCCCCGTGTCACCGGGGTTAGGGGTTTTAACCCCGTGCCCACCAGGTGATGGTTAGCCGGGGTCACCCATTGAGGGGTTTAGCCCGGTCACCGGGGTTTGGAGGGAACCGGGCCCCGGGTTTTAGTGGGGGGACCGTTTCCCGGGGTTTAGGGGGGAAAAGACCGGTAAACCGGGTTAAGTGGTGGGCCCGGGGGTTCCCCAGGTAGTGGTGAGACCGTGTCCCCCGGGTTTAAAGTGGTAAAACCCGTGCCCACCAGGTGAGGGTTTGAGCCCCGGGGCACCAGGGAGGTGTAAACCGTGTCACCAGGGTGTGGGACGTGTCCCCAGGGGGAGTGGGAACCGGGGTCACCGGGTGAGGGGTTGAACCGTGTCACCGGGTGATGGTGAGCCGTGTCACCAAGTGAGGGGTTGAGACCGGCACCAGGGTTGGGGGGAGCCCCAAGCACCGGGTTTGGGGTGGTGGGGACCGTGTCCCCGGGTGATGGTGGGGACCGTTTTCACCGGGTGTTGGTGAGACCGGGTCACCATGAGGGTAAAAACCTTTGCAACATCATTTGTGATCTAATTATCAATAAAAAACAAAAAATTTACACAAGGGGTAAACTAAATAGTTTTAAACCTTAAAATAAATTTTATTTGATTACTAATGGAAAGAAGGTTTCTTAAACACCCTTTTGTAACTTAAGGGGGTTTGTCAGAGGTGTCAACTTCCAAGGGGGGCAAAATTTGTTTTTTTGATAATGGAGTCCTTTGTAAATAAGTCAATTAATTCTGCCGAAAAGAAATCGATTCACTGTCTTTTCACCCCGGGAAATGACACCGGGGAAGGGAGGGTTTAATTCGGGGCTTGATCCGGGGAAGGGGACAAAAGTTTAATTTTTAAATCAAGAGTCAAAACACTACATCAAGAGCCCCCATTTTCCCTTTACAGGGGCAGAGGCCTATTTCCCAAAGGGGTTTCCCAGGGACCCCCCGTCTTTGCCCTTTCTTCCCTCACTACCAAATAAAACGCAAAATTTAAGGTTTTTTATTTTCCCCTCCCCCCGTTTCTGCCTACAAAAAACCACTTACCTGATCAACCCCAATTTGCGCCTTCTCAAACCCCCTTTTTTTTCCAAATTTACTTGCTTCAGATGTCCCGGGTAACACAGGGTTTCCCCCCCCAACCCCCCTTAAACCAAAATTTTTTGGGCTTTTATTCCCTTAGCAATGTTTTCCCCTTTTGGGGGGTTTTTTTTCAATTGTAAAAGGGGTTTCCCCTCTTTGTACCCTTTTTTCTTACACGTCTACTTTCTACATCTAATGCACATCTCAAATTTCCCTTTCGTTTTCCTAGGGCACCCCCCTTTAAATTAGAAGAAAAAATTCCATATTTTTTGCTCGGGGGAAGGGTCGTATGTAACTCCCCCCTTTTCAGGGGTAAACACGGGTTTTCTTTTTTGGGGAAAACCCCTAGGGGTTTCCTCCAGTCCTAAATGAGGACTGAAAAAATCCCTAGGGGAAACACTTTTCTTCAATAAATGTCCTAAAACTGTACATAAGTATTTTTTTTTAACCCATTTTCGGAACACCATTTTTTTTTCCACTGTTTGGTTCTTGCACATCTCTTTCCGAAAGGGCCCATCCTCTAGTTTATAGTTTTCAGGGGCCAAAGACCACATCTCTGCTACAAACTTGCTCACCTTTTCCTTACACTTTAAATTTTGCATTCCCAGGAAAGGGTGTGAACAATGGGTTTTCAGATCCTAGATAAAAAATTTACACACTTTTTTTTCCAAATTTGGGTAATAAAGAATTTTTAAACCCCAAAACCCAAACCACTTTTTCACAGGAGGTCATTCTCAAAAACTCTTCCGCCCTTTAACAAACCGAAACTTAGTCCTTCCCCTTTCCTTTTTTCAATTCCAGAGCCATTTAAAGCTTCGGGAAAATTTTGGACTCCCCATATCCCCCCCCCCAAAAATTTCCCTGCCACTGAGGTAAAAATATATTATATAATAAAATATATATATATATAATAATATATAAATATATATTTTTATATATAATATAATATAATAATTTCGTGCCGAATATGTCAAAATTTGGAAAATTTTAGCAAGAACCATTTAAAATTAAGTCCTTCCTAAAAATTTCCTAAATTATTTTTAAAAAAAATTTTTTTTTCATTAAATTGATGTAAAAATTTTTTAATTTTGCACCAAAAGGAAAACAAATTTTTTTTAAACCTAACCCAACTAAAAATATTTTAAAATTTGGTTTTCAATAATTTAATACTTAAAAAAACACAGTGAAATATATTTTTTTTTGGGTTTGGTTTTGAATGATTTTGGGGGAAAATTTTTGGGATACACAAATTTTTTTACTTGTCCCAAAAATGGGAAATGAGGTTGCTATTTAAGCCCAAAATCGCAAGTTCTGCCTATTCGCCACATTTTTATATATATATATATTATATATAAAATATATATAATATTATATTTTATATATATTATATATAATTTTTATAAAATATATATAATTTTTGTTTTTTGTGTGTTTTAGCATAATGTCGTAATAAATAAATGAAAACTCCCAAATTTTACCTACTTGGGAAAAAAATTTCTTTGCCCGGGTAAGCCAATGAAAAAGTTTTTTTTGCAAAAATCAGCGGGAAATTTGATTTTGAATATGACAAAAAAGTATATATCACAGATTTAAGTAAATTTTAAAAAAATTAAAGTTAACCAATGATATTTGCAAAAAATAGCTAAAAAACTTTTTTTAAAAATTTTTGGGAGGTTAGGGGAGGGTTTTTATTTTTACCTGGGGTTTTTCCGGGGAGGTTTTTCCGGGGGGGAACCCCCCCCCGGCCCGGGCCCCGTGACCAAACCCCCTTGGGAAAATCAAACCCGATCAAACCAAACTGTTGCTGCTCTGCACGCAAACCAAAAGTACGAGCCACACCCGGGTGGGCAGGAACCGACCCTTTTGGTTCTTTTCCAGTGCCACTTGAAGATTCCAGGGTCGTTTGGGAATCCCCCTTATTTTTCTGGAGGGGAGTTTTAAAAGTCTCGGGCCCCTGACCCCTTATTTTAAAGGTCCCCTTAACGGCTAGGACAACCCCCGCTTTTTATTTTGGGGGGGTGTTTTCATCGTCTTCCAAATCTTTTTCTTTCGTAGGGAGTTTATTTTCCCTGTGCAAGTTCGGTAAATAGCCCCTTAATTTTCCTGGTGTTTAAAATTTTGGGGCCAAAAAAAAAACCAAAACTTTTCAAACTTTTTAATGGGGGGAAAAAAAAAATTTTTTATTTTGTATGATTTTTGGGGGAAAAGTTTGATTATTCGGGAAGTTCGCTTTTTTAAAAACAACAACGTTGTTTTGTATCTTGTATCGCTTATAAAAATATATAATTTTATTATAAAAAATATATATTTTAAATTTATAATATATATAAATAATAATATAAAAAAATATAAAAATAAAATGCCAAAAAAAACCACTCCCAAAAATAAGAAATTCCAAGCGCTTTTTGACTACTCACATTTCAAGGAACTATTTAAAGAAAACATCCAAGGGAAACTATATAAGGGTCCGGCCCCCCCTCAAATACCAAATTGGGGTGGGGCTTTTGCCCAAATCACCCCCAAGCTATTCTCCCAAGAAAATTTAAAAATTATTTGTCCATGATTTTTTTAAATTCTTCCCAAATTAAATTTAAATTTTAAAAAAGGATCTAATTTATTAAACCAAAAGGAAAAATTTTATATTATTGTCAAAACGGGTTTTTAAAGAAACAAATTTAATTTAAATTCCCGTGACCATGGACTTTCTTTAAACTACTTTTTCAAATTTTTTAAAATCAATTGGATGGTTAAAATCTCTACAAATAAATAAAGCATTGGAAACTTTTTCCAAATTCTAAAAGTAAATTTATGTTGTTTTAATCTTATTTTGGGTTTTTTCCAAATTTGGGCCTAAAAAAACTTTTTTCGGGAAAATTTTAAAAAAGGGAAAAATTTTAAAACATCCCTCCGCATTTTGGGGGGGAAATTTTTTATCAAAAGGTTTTTTTTCTGTAACAAGATTTTTGGGAAAACAAAATTTTAAAATTAAAATTTTTAAAAAAAGAATGCATATCAAACCCAATTTTTTTATGGTAAGGGAAACCAAAATTTTTTAGTTGAATAAGGCGGGGTTTCCCCTTTTTTGGGTTAAAAAAGTTTTTCTAAACTTTAAAAAATTTTTCAATTTTCTTTTTTTGGGGAAATTTTAAATCTTAACCAAATTTCCCTAAATTTTGGGTAAATTTTTTCATCTATGAACTCAGGGCTACAAATTCGTAAGGGTCTCAAAAACATTGATAAAAAAAAGACAGTTTTTAATTTTTATCTTGAGCGAAAATAAAAGGGAAAAAGGAATTATTTGTAGGTTTTATATGCCTTTTCCCTTTTTAAACTTTTAATATTAAAATTGTATTTTAAAAAACTTGATACAGTTAAAAAAAAAATTTTGATAAAGAATTCCCCCCAAAAAAGCTATGGATGTGTCTAAAAAATTTTCCTTTAAAATTTGCGATAAATTTTTTTCGGCCCCCAAAATTAAAAAACTCTAAATAAGATTAAAAAAAACAAAAATTGCATTAAACGGACAAAATCCAATGCCTATTTATTTATGAAAGAATTTTAAACCCTCCAATTATTTTCAAAAAGTTGGAAAGTAATCCCAAAAAGGGCCATTTGGGCGACAGGAATATAAATTTTTTCTTGTTTCATTATAAAATATATATAATAATTTTAAAATGTCGTGCCGAATATTTTAAAACTGGGCCAAATTAAACAAGAACTCATTTTAAAATTTAAAACCTTTCGAAAATTTTTTCTTATAGTTTAAAGATAATTTTTTTTTTATTAATGTTAATGTAAAAAATTTTAATTTTTCACCAAAGAAAACTTTAAAAACTTTCCTAACCTTAATATTAAAAAGAACAAATTTTTTTTTAAACCTAACCCAACCCAAATATATTTAAAAAACGTTTACAAAATTTAAAAACTAAACAAACACAATCAAATAAAATATTTTTTTGTTTTTTTCAGAATTTATTTTTTTTAAAAATTTTTGCATACACAAATTTTTTTACTTCTCCAAATAGCAAGATTAGGGGTTTCTATTTAAAGCCCGATCCAAATTTTGCGTATTTGGGACGGGCATTTTATATAAAAATATATAAATAAAAAAATAAATATAAATATTTTATTAATATATAAAAAAATATATTAAAATTTTAAAATATATAAAAATAAAATTTATAATATATATATATTTTTATAATTATTTATATATATATTTATATATATATTTATATATATATATTAAAAAATATATATTTAAAATAAAATTTTTAAAAAATTTTTTAAAAATATATTAAATTTAAAAAATTTTTTAAAATATTTTTAGATTTATATATATATATAAATATATATATATATTAAAAAATATATATTATAAATATAAAATTTTATTTTATTTTATAATTTTAAATTTTATATAAAAATATAAATATAAATATTATATAATATATAAAATTAAATATATTATAAATATAAAAAAAAAATATTAAAATTTTATATATTATATATATATATATAAATGAAAAAAAATTTATATAAAAATATATAAAAATATAATTAAAATTTTAAAATTATATATATTAAAAAATAAATTAAAAAATTTATAAAAAAATATTATAAAAAAATATAAATCTATATATATATATAAATATAAATATATATATTAATAAATAATAAATATATAATATTATAAAAAAATATAAAAATTAAAAATAAATATAAAAATATTATAATATATATAATATTTTAAATATATTAATATTATATAATATAAAAATTAAAAATTAATATATAAAATATAAAAAAAATTAAAATATATAAATTATATATAATATTTTATAATAATATATATATATATTATTATATTTTATATATATTTAAAAATTAAAAAATATTTAAAAATTATATTTTATATATAATTTATATATATAAATATATATATATTTTTAAAATATTTATATTTTATAAAAAAAATATGTATTTTAAAATAAATATAATTTTAATTATATTTTTATTATATAAAAAATTATATAATATATTTAAAATATTTTAAAATTTATAAAAATATTATATATTTTTAAAATTATAAAAATTAATATATAAAATATATATTAATATAAAAATAATATTTTTTTAATTTTTTATATAAAAAATATATAATATATTATATATATTTTATATATATATATATAAAAAATTTTATATATATATTTTTTTTTTTTTTTTTTTTTTTCAAAATGTGGGCCGCCCCCCACCGGGGGCGGGGTGACCCAAAAAAGAAAGAAAACCCCCAAAAAAAATACTTTAAACATAAATTCAACATTTTCACCACACCGCACATTTCACTTTTTTTTGCAGTTTTTCCCTCAGAAAACAACAGTCTAAAGCAAAAAACAAAAAGAAAACCCCAACATATCCCTTTCCAAACTCCAAAATATTTTATAATATATATAAAATAAATATAAAATATTTATATATAATAAAATAAATTATATAAAATTTATATATATAATATATATTTTTAAAAAAATAAATAATAATTTAAATATTAAAAAAATATATATATATAATAAAATTATTATAAAAAATTTTAAAATAAAATATACATGGGGGGTTCAAAACACGGGGGATTGGTAAAAATACTCCACGTAGGCGGGAATTTAGGGTATATTGTAACTGAATTGGGGAAGGGCCCAAACCCGAACCTCCCTCCTCTCCCCTTTTGGCTAGACTCCCCTTGGGGATCCCCCAGGGGCAAAGGGGGGCGCTTAAAAACCGCTAGCCCCAAACAAAATGAATACGCCATGATTCACGCAGAACGGGGTAGTGGCCATCCCCGGGTCCCAACTTGTTACGGGTAACGGTTACTGCTAAAAGTTTCGGCGACCAAAACTTTTTCGTCCCGACAAACAACTAATACAACTAGAGTTTGGCGGGTATACAGTTTGGGCTGATTCAAATAAAAATTTTCAAAGTACACAAAAATTTGAACATTATAACATACATAAGTAAGCATTGGAAGGAAGCTTACGTAACGAAACTGAAATTTGCAATACAAGGAAAAAAAATAAAACAACCCAATCGAAAAACTAAATAGGGGAAATTACACAATAGAAGTGAAAAAAAAATTTTGATTTTTTGATCTGATTCATGTGAAAAACGGATTCTGGGGAAAGGGAAAATAATACAAAGAAAGAATTTTTTAAAACAAAAGGCAGATTGGGTGCCTCAAATCTAGACTGTTAACTCTCAAAAATTCGGAAAACGTAACACAAAAAAAACATTTTTGGAAAAAAACTGATAAGTTAAACTTTAATTTTTCTTCAATACGGGTTTTTTTTTACTTTTAACCCCAACTTTTCCCAGGGTTTAAAGTTTGACATATACAGAAGGGTTTGGTCACCCTTTTGGGGGGAAAAACTCTGTTGCTTGGCAAACCTCTTTGGCGTTTTTTAAAGGAAAAACCTAAAATTGGAATTTCCAAAGGTTTACTTAAAGGTTTTCTCAATACCTGTCGTGTACAGGGAATAACGCCCATTCAGGTTGATCGTTTTGACTGAGTAAAAGGGGAAGAAGTACAGGATCAGGAATTGTCAATTTGGTCACTTTAGTCGGGGTTTTGGAAAACACCCATTATCATCAAATACAAACTTCAAAAATTTTCTAAATGCGATTTTTTTAAAACGGCCCAATACTAATCCCCCAAACCCTTATACTTATTACCAGTGATATTTTTTCAACTACTCAAATAAGGACCAAAAAACCCTTTTGGGATCAAGTTTTGGGCATTGAAAGACTTTTTGGGTTTAAAGTTAATCAGAAAAACTCCCCGGAACCTATTTTGTTTTTGGATCCTTTGCCCCCGAGTTTTTGGGCGACTTTGTAAATTCTGCTGTTTAAATTTTTGAAGGGTTTTTTCAGGGAATTCCCCAAAAAACATTTTGAGCTAACTGGTAACGAGTTCTATTCGGGGTTGGGTTAATTTGGTTTCGGATTAGAATATAACAACTCAAAAGGCAAACTTTTTTATCTCAACCGGAAAAATTTCATAATGTGGAGGTCACCTATAAAAACATTGTAACAGAATTTTTTATAGCACCTGCACATCGGGTTATTACTTTCATCCCAAGTTTAACTTTTTGGGATTTTTAGGGGCCTCAAGAATAAAGTACTTTCTTTTTGGGTTGGGTTCCGCTAACCCCTTGCTGGCAGGTTAAAGAGGAACAATGGGGGATTTAAAAATTTTTAACAAGGTGCAAAAATTTTTTCAAAAATCCCCTTACAAAATTTCCACCTCCATTATCGTTACAAAGGAAACTTGGGGGGTAAAAAGCCTGCAGAAAATGCGTTTTTTAAAAACGCTTTAGCTCCTGTCCCCCCGGCATCTTATCTGCAATAGGAACTAACTCACAATATCGGGTTTTTTTTGGTTTTTTCTACCAAAACCAAACAGATTTTGTTGCCTTGGGGGGGAACTTTGGGGAAATTATTTTAAAAAAATCTACCCAAAACCTTTTTCCCCACGGTTCCTAGTATTGGATACACTTGGTTTGGGATTAGGCCATTAGCATTCCCTTTTTTATTTTTGCATGCAGACACAAATTTTTTCCCTTACATACTCAGAAAAATATTGCCATACGGGGCCAAAAGTATTTCAATCCCCTTTTTTTCTGAACAAATCCATCCCAGGGTTGGCAAAAACCTTTGGTTTTACATCCGGAAACTGGGGCGGGTAAGGCAACATTCACTAGGACGGGGGAATTATTTAACTGGAATACCCTTCTCTAGGAGTCCCCAACTCGGCGTTCGAAACAGAAATTTTTTCCTTTCATGACAAAGTCACCAAGGTGCTGGGCTTCACATCAAATAAGATCTTCCGGGAGCGGGAAAATCGAATCACACCAGAACCAAGGGATGGGTTCTTTCTTACTGGGGGAATGAACAAACCGGGGAGTGGTTAAACCCCCCCCGGTTAAAAAAAATTTAACGTTTAAAAACCCCAAATTTTAGCAAGGAGAACGAATCTCATCTCAAACTGAAACACGGAAAAAAAGAATGAACACGGGAAAAATTTGCTGATATTCAATCGAGCCCGAAACACATGACACAAAGGTATCACTATAAATTTTTCACTTACAAACGTTAAAAATTTGGGGGAAGACTCGAAAAATAAATTCTTAAAATTTCACTGTTTAAACTGCCCACGGGATGGGATCAAAATTTCTGAAACACAAGGAAAAACAACAACACTCAAGTGAGCCACAGCCACAAAACGTTTTTTTCTGAAAACGGTTTTGGGGCACCCAGCAAGAGAGGGAAAAAAACCTTGCAAAAAAGGGTTCTTCTAAAAGCGTCCCCGGGGAAAGGGAACGAATATTTTGGAACAAGCCCGGCCATGGGGAAAAAGGGAAAATTTTTCACAAAACCTGCTGCTTGATATTGGGGCGGGAGCCCCAACGGGATGACAGAATTACTATGCCTGACCGCTGGGCTACGTTAAAAGAATTCCCCGGATCAAAGGGGAACTTAATCTGAACTTCACATTTCGCAGCCCCTTTAAAACAAATCTCAATACAACCCGGGGAGAAAAAAACACAATGCTCAAGGGCTGGGAAATTGTCTTTCCCGTCAGTAAGGGGGAATTTTTGGGACTGTGGACTGATTCATATTGGGCTTGACTGGGAATACACTAAATAAAAAATTCCCCCAAATGACTGGGCAATTTCTCAAAGGGAAAAATTACCCAAGGACCCAAACAAAATAAAAAAAATAGAGAAATGACCAGGGAACTTAAATGGAAGAAAAAGCTTTTCAATTTTTGCATAAGTAATTAAGATACACTGCAAGAGGGAAAGGGCAAATTTAAGAAAAGAAATTTTGCCAAGAAAAAAAAAAAATTTCAATTTAAATAAACAAGTAAAAATATTACGGGGACCGAATTTAAAAGCAAAATGGCTTTTCTTTAAACCCTTTCTAATAAAGGAAATTTTCTAAAAAAAATTTTTAAAACCCAAAGTAAAAATTTTAAAATAAAATCACTAAATTGTTAAATTTTTAAAATTTTTTAAAAAAGCATAAAAAAAAATTAAAAAAATTTTAAAAAGGGGGAAAACAAAAATCAGGAAAAATTTAAAAAATGAAAAACAAGTGCATTAAAAAACTGAGAATAATAAAGCATAAAAAAATCAATAAAAGAAAATAATTCACTTTAAACAAATTTAACAAAAAAATTCACTAAAAGAACAGGGGCAAAAAAAATAAGGGTTTTGAAATAATCACTGCAATAATTAAAAATTTTCACTGGGGAAAAATCGGTAAAAAAATAAAATAAAAAAAAAGAAAAAAACGATTGAACAATTTAAACTCTTAATTGAAATTGACCCAAAAAAAATTTACTCAAACAAGTAAGAAAACACTTTACGTTAAAAAGAAATTGAAATTACATCAAATGAAATTTTTTCAAAGAAATATGGGAAAAATATGAAAAAAATAAAACAAAGGGAAAAAAACCGGGGAAATGAACAAATTAAAAATGCAGGGAAGTGTAAAAACTTAAAAAGTGGGGGGGGCAAAAAAACACTTAATTTAAGTAATCATTAAATTTTGTAAATTTTTAAACAAAATCTTGCTGTGACAATACACAAAAATTTGCGGGAAAAAAAATTGGGACACAAGGGCCGCGAAAAAAATTTGAGGAATGAACCCCCGGGTGGCATACGAAAAAAAAAAGGTACACATAAAATAAAAAGGATAATTTGGTAACGGGGGGAATATTTAATGCATGAAAATACATGACAAAAACTGGGGAATACAATGCGAAAGAATACAATAAAAATGAATAATCACTTTAACAGGGGTGACTGACTGGTTTCACAACAAAATAAACTTACTACAACAGAAGTAGTATAAAAACACTTAAAAAAATTTTTTTAAAACGATAACACTGAAAAATTTTTGCAAAAATAACGAACAAAGAAAAACCCGATCCCACACGAAAACACAAGGGTTTTGAGTACACCAAAAAATTCACTATAAATGTCCACAAAACGCAAATTCTTTAAATTCAAGAAAAATTTTTCTAAAAAAAAAAATTATCACAGGGAAATCGGGGGGAGGGCGACGGTGATGACTGGGGATAGGGAAAGGTTTCCGGGGCGGTTTATGAGGGCCCACACCTTTACAAATGTCGTCCCTGGGAAAAAATGCGCTTTTTCTGGGGGAACTCCCCTTTAAATGGCTTTACGGGGGCCCCTCAGCCAAAAAACTCTTACCAATTATGTGAGCCAAAACATTTTTAGGAACCCCTACAAGGTTTCAACCCAAACCCCCAGGAAAATGAGGTTGGGGGGTGGTTTGGGTGAGGGGGTGGGGGTTTGGGGGTGGTTTTGACTCTCGCTGGCAAAACCCCTGGTTTCGGGACTTTCCCCCACTACCCACAAGGTGGATTGATAAGCCACTATTTCCACAGGGATGGTGGGAAGGGCCACTCTTAGGGATCCAACTGGCATCCAACTGGAGCACAAAGCGATATATTTAAAAAAATAAATTCAGAGGGAAATTTCCCGAGGGAAATTTCTTTGGGTTAAATTCTCTCTCCAGCGGGGTTTGAACTGGTTGGCTGACCCGGGTTAACCCCGAAAAGGGTGACTGGGAAAACCTGTAACGATGCACACAGCACGGAGGGGGCAGGGTGGAAAGACAAAGGGGAAAAAGGGGGATGAAAGGCCCGCTGGCGTTCACTTCCCCAGTCTGGCTTACTGACTGGCTTTAAATTTCAAAATCCGGGTCAACCCCTCGGGTATTTTAAAAAAAATTTGCACACGAAACAAGCCAGGAACTTGAAAAAGGCTGCAACGCTTGCAGGCTTTCCGGGGGGGAGGTTTTTAGGGGGCGGCAAACTACGGTTCACCTTTAAACCCCCGGGTCCCCCACCCGTCCTAACGTCTTGAAAACCCAAAAAAACTTAAATCCACGGGAAACCCCCCGCTGCCACCATTTTTCATTTTGGGGGTTTGAAAAACGGGATTGGGTTTTAAAAAACCCCAGGGAAGGGGGGGGAAGACATATATTTTAAAATGAAATATGTGGAAAACGCCAAAAGCCGAACCTCCCCTTTTCTGCCCCCTTTGGGTAACTGACTGAGGGGTGACCATGGGGGTAGGGGGGGCTTGAAATCCGCTATTCAGCAAAAAATAAGAAAAAGCCAGTGAAACAAACCCCGAGACGGTTTTGGGAGTGAGTCCAAAATTTTTCCCACTGGTACACTGGGTTTCTGATAACCAGTGTACCCTTTTAAAAATATATATAAATAATATATATAATATAATATATATATTATAAATATATAAAAAATATATATATAAGTTATATATATAAAAAAAAATAAAAATATATATAACATAAATATAAATATAATATATATATAAATATAACATATATATATTATAAATAAATATATATATATATATAACATATATATAAATATAATATATATATAAATATATATAAATATAAATATATATATATATATAATATATATATATTATATATATATATATATATATATATATATATATATAATATATATATGAGAGAGAGAGAGTATGCGAGCAACTCTTAGGGGTTTAGCTCTTAACTTGTTTTATTATTATTATATATAAGACCCTTGTCGGTTTAGCACTTTATTTGATTATAATATTTATTCTGACAACGTTTTGCTCACTGTTGAGCTTTATCACCACACATGTTCAAACTGTCTCCCAGGAAAATCACCTTTCTAACTTCCTGGCAAGAGCCCTGGCACGGGCCCTGGTACGAGCCTTGGCACGGGCCCTGTCAGAGGCTCTGGGAGAGTCCCTGTCTCGAACCCTGGCAGGGGCTCTGGCAAGATCCCTGGCACGGGCTCTGGCAGGGGCCCTGGGAGAGTCCCCGGCACCGGCTCTGGCAGGGGCCCTGTGAGAGCCCCTGACACGGACCCTGGCAGGGGCTGTGACAAAATCCCTGCACGTGCTCTGGCAGGGGCTCTGGGAGGAATCTTCTCTTCAACAACTTCATCACACAATGTGATCATTTTAAAAATAAAGAAAATCTCAGGTTGAAGAGAGAGAAAAGTGTGATTTACATGAACTAACATTACCTGAATACGAGTTCCGACGGAAATTTCTACAAAAAACGTGATTTTAAGAGATGTTATCTTCCTGTTACAACATATGAGCGAGTCACGTCCTCTGTTTAAATCTCTTTACTTGTTCAGTGGTACATGTGTAAGTAGAGATCGTGCCGGCTCGAACCTTCGTCGCACAGTGCTAAGGAAAACCACAAAACTACATGGAAATGGAAAAAAAAAGAGACGTAACTAAGAACCTCCCAATGAATTCACTGGGCTGTGAAAGCCTCCAGGCTGGTGTTTACATTCCCGTTTTACATAACTCTTAGTGCTAACTGGGGTCAGGTAACTTAGACTAATCCAGCAGAATTAGTGCTAGTCTGAGAAGAGTTTCTCTCTCTCTCTCTCTCTCTCTCTCTCTCTCTCTCTCTCTCTCTCTCTCTCTCTCTCTCTCTCTCTCTCTCTCTCTCTCTCTCGTCAGCCAAGCCATAAACACCTTACTAATAACATTTAATAGACATCGTTCTTTTATAGCCGTCACGAGCGCCCTTATTTCTTAAAGAACACACTGGGCGTTCAGCATCACCTACACGACCTCATTCATCCGGACGCTGTGTTGGCGCTGGTGTAGCCAGGTTCACCATCACCCACACCATCCCATTACTCGAGACAGTGTCTCGTGAAGGGGGTTCGAAGGTTCTTAATCCCATCCATGTTGATAGTGTTGGATCCGACTAAAAGAAAGTTTGAAGGATCACGATCTTATCAATCTGAGTAGTGTCGGACCCGTCGTAAAGAGGCCAGGAAGGTTCACTATCACCCAAGCAATCCCAATTAGTGACAGCGTTGGTTCCGACGATAAGAGGATTTAATGGTTCAAGATTACCAAAACGATCTCATTTCTCTAGATTGTATCATAAGGAATGGGTGTCGGCGCTGGTGTAAAGAGTGTTTGAGAGTTCAAAATGCAAAGGAAGGAGGGTTGAGCAGGAAGAGAGGACAGGGTACAAACACTGAGATGTGTGTATATCAGTGTATAGTATATTTGCTGAGAGTGCCTTTATCCCTGTGTTAAGTTTAAGGTATTCTTGACTGGTGGTGAACTGGTAACTCTTGGAATATCTGATAGACTTTTAGCCCAATTAAGGAGAAGTGTAGGAAACCAGTGATTCACGTCACGCCTAGGGAAGTGTTTCATATCTCAGGCGAGGGATTCAGGGCTTCGAGAAGAGCAATTTAGTGGTGTTGGCTGACTGAATACTGTTGAACGAAATGGGTTGAGAAAGATTTTTTCTGTTTAACAAAACTCGATGCATCAGCTGCTACCTTCTTCTCTATGATGGTTACACAGTGGAAACAAAAGCTGATTATATTTCCCTGTCACACTCCATCACGCAGGATAGTGATCATAGAAGTGAAGAATTAGAGACATGTGCAGCTTCTGGGTATCTTTATTGCACACGTCTCGCACTCCAGTGCGATAATCAATACAAATTCAAGGACATAATGGGAAGAGAGTAGAGTTATATACAAAAGTCGAGGTAATCAGTCCCTCAGCCTTGAAGTTGAAAAACACTGCACTCTTGAAAACTACGGTAGTACATGTTTCTAATTGTTCACCTTGTCAGTATTGTATACCATATATGTACATTACAGGAGTTGAAATCTGCCCGCCTGAGCTGGGATACTTTAGTCTTCAGACTTCAGTTATTTCAGCAAATTTTGCCACATGCAGAGAAGTCCGGAAGAGCTTTTGAAATGCTTCATAATTCACAAACAGCGAAAATACTTAGACATTGTCTCTCAGTCAACAACATGATTCCAAAAAATTTTTTTCTTCTGTTTGTGAAATGTTAATCACAGGGAGGTTATCAAATAAGGAAGAAAGTAAGGAGAGACTGAGGGATGGAGGGAGGGAGAGACTGAGGGATGGAGGGAGGGAAAGACTGAGGGATGGGGAAGGAGAGACTGAAGGATAGAGGGAGGGAGAGATTGAGGGAAGGAAAGAGGGAGAGACTGAAGAATGGAGGGAGGGAGAGACTGAGGGATGGAGGAAGGGAGAAGACTGAAAGGATGGAGGGAGGGAGAGACTGAGGGATGGAGGGAGGGAGAGACTGAGGGATGGAGGGAGGAGAGACTGAGGGATGAAGAGAAGGGAGAGACAGAGGGAAGGAGGGAGGGAGAGACTGAGGGATGGAAGGACAGAGAGGCTGAGGGAAGGAGGGAGGGAGAGAACTGAGGGAAGGACGGAGGGAGAGACTGAGGGATGGAGGGAGGGAGAGACTGAGGGAAGGACGGAGGGAGAGGACTGAGGAAGGAGGGAGAGACTGAAGGATGGAGGGAGGGAGAGACTGAGGGAAGGAGGGAGGGAGAGACTGAGGGATGGAGGGAGGGAGAGACTGAGGGATGGAGGGAGGGAGAGACTGAGGGATGGAGGGAGGGAGAGACTGAGGGACGGAGGAAGGGAGAGACTGAGGGAGGGAGGGAGAGACTGAGGGAAAGAGGGAGGGAGAGACTGAGGGATGGAGGGAGGGAGAGACTCAGGATGGAGGGAGGGAGAGACTGAGGGATGGAGGGAGGGAGAGACTGAGGGAAGGAGGGAGGGAGAGACTGAGGGAAGGAGGGAGGGAGAGACTGAGGGATGGAGGGAGGGAGAGACTGACGGATGGAGGGAGGGAGAGGCCGAGGGATGGAGGGAGGGAGAGACTGACGGATGGAGGAGGAGAGGCCGAGGGATGGAGGGAGGGAGAGACTGAGGGAAGGAGGAAGGGAGAGACTGAGGGAAGGAGGGAGGGAAAGACTGAGGGATGGAGGGAGGGAGAGACTGAGGGATGGAGGGAGGGAGAGGACTGAGTGATGGAGGGAGGGAGAGACTGAGGGAAAGAGGGAGGGAGAGACTGAGGGAAAGAGGGAGGGAGAGACTGAGGGATGGAGGGAGGGAGAGACTCAGGGATGGAGGGAGGGAGAGACTGAGGGATGGAGGGAGGGAGAGACTGAGGGAAAGAGGGAGAGACTGAAGGAAAGATGGAGGGAGAGACGGAGGGATGGAGGTAGGGAGAGACTGGGGGATGGAGGGAGGGAAAGGCTCAGGGATGGAGGGAGGGAGAAGACTGAGGGATGGAGGGAGGGAGAGATTGGGGGATGGAGGGAGGGAGAGACTGAGGGAAAGAGGGAGAGACTGAAGGAAAGATGGAGGGAGGAGACGGAGGGATGGAGGTAGGGAGAGACTGAGGGATGGAGGGAGGGAGAGACTGAGGGATGGAGGGAGGGAGAGACTGAGGGATGGAGGGAGGGAGAGATTGGGGATGGAGGGAGGGAGAGACTGAGGGATGAAGGGAGGCAGAGACTGAGGATGGAGGGAAGGAAAGACTGAGGGAAGGAGTGAGGGAGAGACTGAGGGATGGAGGGATGGAGAGGCCGAGGGATGGAGGGAGGGAGAGACTGAGGGATGGAGGGAAGGAGAGACTCCGGGATGGAGGGAGGGAGAGACTCCGGGATGGAGGGAGGGAGAGACTCAGGGATGGAGGGAGGGAAAGACTCAAGGATGGATGAAGGGAGAGATTGAGGGATGGAGGGAGGGAGAGACTGAGAGATGGAGGGACGGAGAGACTGAGGGATGGAGGGAGGGAGAGGCTGAGGGATGGAGGGAAGGAGAGACTCCGGGATGGAGGGAGGGAGAGACTGAGGGAAAGAGGGAGAGGACTGAGGTAGGGAGAGACTGAGGGATGGAGGGAGAGAGAGACTGAGGGATGGAGGGAGGGAGAGGCTCAGGGATGGAGGGTGGGAGAGACTGAGAGAAGGAGGGAGGGAGACACTGACGGATGGAGAGAGGGAGAGACTGAGGAAGGAGGGAGGGAGAGACTGAGGGATGGAAGGAGGGAGAGACTGAGGGACGGAGGAAGGGAGAGACTGGAAGGAGGGAGGGAGAGACTGAGGGATGGAGGGAGGGAGAGACTGAGGGATGGGAGAGAGGGGAGAGATGAGGGATGGAGGGAGGGAGAGACTGAATGAAAGAGGAGAGACTGAGGTAGGAGAGACTGAGGGATGGAGAGACTGAAGGATGGAGGGAGGGAGAGGCTCAGGGATGGAGGGAGGGAGAGACTGAGAGAAAGGAGGGAGGGAGACACTGACGGATGGAGAGAGGGAGAGACTGAGGGAAGGAGGGGAGGGAGAGACTGAGGGATGGAGGGAGGGAGAGACTGAGGGACGGAGGAAGGGAGAGACTGAAGAAGGGAGATACTGAGGGATGGAGGGAGGGAGAGACTGAGGGAGGGAGGAGAGACTGAGGGATGGAGAGGGGAGAGACTGAGGGAAGGAGGGAGGGAGAGACTGAGGGAATGGAGGGAGGGAGAGACTGAGTGATGGAGGGAGGGAGAGAACTGAGGGAAAGAGGGAGAGACTGAGGGAAAGAGGGAGGGAGAACACTGAGGGATGGAGGAGGGAGAGACTAAGGGACGGAGGAAGGGAGAGACTGAAGGAGGGAGATACTGAGGGATGGGGGAGGGAGAGACTGAGGGAGGGAGGGAGAGACTGAGGGATGGAGAGAGGGAGAGACTGAGGGAAGGAGGGAGGGAGAGACTGAGGGATGGAGGGAGGGAGAGACTGAGTGATGGAGGGAGGGAGAGACTGAGGGAAAGAGGGAGAGACTGAGGGAAAGAGGGAGGGAGAGACTGAGGGATTGAGGGAAGGAGAGACTGAGGGATGGAGGGAGGGAGAGACTGAGGGAAGGAGGGAGGGAGAAACTGAGGGATGGAGGGAGGGAGAGACTGAGGGATGGAGGGAGGGAGAGACTGAGGGATGGAGGGAGGGAAAGGCTCTGGGATGGAGGGGGGGAGAGACTGGGGATGGAGGGAGGGAGAGACTGAGGAACGAGGGAGGGAGGAAGGACTGAGGGATGGAGGGAGGGAGAGACTGAGGGATGGAGGGAGGGAGAGACTGAGGGATGGAGGGAGGGAGAGACTGAGGGATGGAGGGAGGGAGAGACTGAGGGATGGAGGGAGGGAGAGACTGAGGGAAGGAGGGAGGGAGACACTGAGGGAAGGAGGGAGGGAGACACTGAGGGAAGGAGGGAGGGAAAGACTGAGGGATGGAGGGAGGGAGAGACTCAGGGATGGAGGGAGGGAGAGACTGAGGGATGGAGGGAGGGAGAGACTCAGGGATGGAGGGAGGGAGAGACTGAGGGATGGAGGGAGGGAGAGACTGAGGGATGGAGGGGAGGGAGAGACTGAGGGATGGAGGGAGGGAGAGACTGCGGGATGGAGGGAGGGAGAGACTGAGCGATGGAGGGAGGGAGAGACTGAGGGATGAAGGGAGGGAGAGACTGAGGGATGGAGGGAAGGAAAGACTGAGGGAAGGAGTGAGGGAGAGACTGAGGGATGGAGGGATGAGAGGCCGAGGGATGGAGGGAGGGAGAGACTGAGGGAAGGAGGGAGGGAGACACTGAGGGAGGGAGGGAGAGACTGACGGGGGAGGGAGAGGGCCGAGGGATGGAGGGGGGAGAGACTGAGGGATGGAGGGAGGAAGAGACTGAGGGATGGAGGAGGGAGAGGCTGAGAGATGGAGGGAAGGAGAGACTCCGGGATGGAGGTAGGGAGAGACTCCGGGAATGGATGGGGGAGAGACTCAGGGATGGAGGAGGGAAAGACTCAGGGATGGATGAAGGGAGAGATTGAGGGATGGAGGGAGGGAGAGACTGAGGGATGGAGGGAGGGAGAGACTGAGGGATGGAGGGAGGGAGAGGCTGAGGGATGGAGGGAAGGAGAGACTCCGGGATGGAGGGAGGGAGAGACTGAGGGAAAGAGGGAGAGACTGAGGTAGGGAGAGACTGAGGGATGGAGGGAGGGAGAGACTGAGGGATGGAGGGAGGGAGAGGCTCAGGGATGGAGGGAGGGAGAGACTGAGAGAAGGAGGGAGGGAGACACTGACGGATGGAGAGAGGGAGAGACTGAGGGAAGGAGGGAGGGAGAGACTGAGGGATGGAGGGAGGGAGAGACTGAGGGACGGAGGAAGGGAGAGACTGGAAGGAGGGAGGGAGAGACTGAGGGATGGAGGGAGGGAGAGACTGAGGGATGGAGAGAGGGAGAGACTGAGGGATGGAGGGAGGGAGAGACTGAGGGAAAGAGGGAGAGACTGAGGTAGGGAGAGACTGAGGGATGGAGAGACTGAAGGATGGAGGGAGGGAGAGGCTCAGGGATGGAGGGAGGGAGAGACTGAGAGAAGGAGGGAGGGAGACACTGACGGATGGAGAGAGGGAGAGACTGAGGGAAGGAGGGAGGGAGAGACTGAGGGATGGAGGGAGGGAGAGACTGAGGGACGGAGGAAGGGAGAGACTGAGGGAGGGAGAGACTGAGGGATGGAGGGAGGGAGAGACTGAGGGAGGGAGGGAGAGACTGAGGGATGGAGAGAGGGAGAGGCTGAGGGAAGGAGGGAGGGAGAGACTGAGGGATGGAGGGAGGGAGAGAACTGAGTGATGGAGGGAGGGAGAGACTGAGGGAAAGAGGGAGAGACTGAGGGAAAGAGGGAGGGAGAGACTGAGGGATTGAGGGAAGGAGAGACTGAGGGATGGAGGGAGGGAGAGACTGAGGGAGGGAGAGACTGAGGGATGGAGGGAGGGAGAGACTGAGGGATGGAGGGAGGGAGAGACTGGGAGATGGAGGGAGGGAGAGACTGAGGGATGGAGGGAGGGAGAGACTGAGGGATGGAGTGAGGAGAGACTGAGGGATTAAGGGAGGGAGAGACTGAGGGATGGAGGGAGGGAAAGACTGAGGGATGGAGGGAGGGAAAGGCTCAGGGATGGAGGGAGGGAGAGACTGAGGGATGAGGGAGGGAGAGGCTGAGGGAAGGAGGGAGGGAGAGGCTGAGGGAAGGAGGGAGGGAGAGACGGAGGGATGGAGGTAGGGAGAGACTGAGGGATGGAGGGAGGGAAAGGCTCAGGGATGGAGGAAGGGAGAGACTGAGGGATGGAGGGAGGGAGAGACTGAGGGAAGGAGGGAGGGAAAGACTGAGGGAGGAGGAGGGAGGGGAGAGACTGAGGGAAGGAGGGAGGGAAAGACTGATGGATGGAGGGAGGGAAAGACTCAGGGATGGAGGGAGGGAGAGACTGAGGGATGGAGGGAGGGAGAGACTGGGGGATGGAGGGAGGGAGAGAAAATGAGGTATGAATTGAGGGAGAGACTGAGGGATGGAGGAGGGAAAGACTGAGGGATGGAGGGAGGGAGAGACTGAGGGATGGAGGGAGGGAGAGACTGAGGGATGGAGGGAGGGAGAGACTGAGGGATGGAGGTAGGGAGAGACTGGGGGATGGAGGGAGGGGAGAGACTGAGGGATGGAGGGATGGAGAGGCCGAGGGATGGAGGGAGGGAGAGACTGAGGGGAAAGGAGGGAGGGAGAGACTGAGGGATGGAGGGAGGGAGAGACTGACGGATGGAGGGAGGGAGAGGCGAGGGATGGAGGAGGGAGAGACTGAGGGATGGAGGGAGGAAGAGACTGAGGGATGGAGGGAGGGAGAGGCTGAGGGATTCAGGGAAGGAGAGACTCTGGGATGGAGGGAGGGAGAGACTCCGGGATGGAGGGAGGGAGAGACTCAGGGATGGAGGGAGGGAGAGACTCAGGGATGGAGGAAGGGAGAGATTGGAGGGATGGAGGGAGGGGATGACTGAGGGATGGAGGGAGGGAAAGGCTCAGGGATGGAGGAAGGGAGAGACTGAGGGATGGAGGGAGGGAGAGACTGAGGGAAGGAGGGAGGGAAAGACTGAGGGAAGGAGGGAGGGAGAGACTGAGGGAAGGAGGGAGGGAAAGACTGATGGATGGAGGGAGGGAAAGACTCAGGGATGGAGGGAGGGAGAGACTGAGGGATGGAGGGAGGGAGAGACTGGGGGATGGAGGGAGGGAGAGACTGAGGATATGAATTGAGGGAGAGACTGAGGGATGGAGGGAGGGAAAGACTGAGGGATGGAGGGGGGAGAGACTGAGGGATGGATGGGAGGGAGAGACTGAGGGATGGAGGGAGGGAGAGACTGAGGGAATGGAGGTAGGGAGAGACTGGGGGATGGAGGGAGGGAGAGACTGAGGGATGGAGGGATGGAGAGGCCGAGGGATGGAGGGAGGGAGAGACTGAGGGAAGGAGGGAGGGAGAGACTGAGGGATGGAGGGAGGGAGAGACTGACGGATGGAGGGAGGGAGAGGCCGAGGGATGGAGGGAGGGAGAGACTGAGGGATGGAGGGAGGAAGAGACTGAGGGATGGAGGGAGGGAGAGGCTGAGGGATTCAGGGAAGGAGAGACTCTGGGATGGAGGGAGGGAGAGACTCCGGGATGGAGGGAGGGAGAGACTCAGGGATGGAGGGAGGGAGAGACTCAGGGATGGAGGAAGGGAGAGATTGAGGGATGGAGGGAGGGAGAGACTGAGAAATGGAGGAGGGAGAGACTGAGGGATGGAGGGAGGGAGAGGCTGAGGGATGGAGGGAAGGAGAGACTCCGGGATGGAGGGAGGGAGAGACTCCGGGATGGAGGGAGGGAGAGACTGAGGGAAAGAGGGAGAGACTGAAGTAGGGAGAGACTGAGGGATGGAGGGAGGAAGAGACTGAGGGAAGGAGGGAGGGAGAGACTGAGGGTTGGAGGGAGGGAGAGACTGAGGGAAAGAGGGAGAGACTGAGGGAGGGAGAGACTGAGGGAAGGAGGGAGGGAGAGACTGAGGGAAGGAGGGAGGGAGACACTGACGGATGGAGAGAGGGAGAGACTGAGGGAAGGAGGGAGGGAGAGACTCGGGGATGGAGGGAGGGAGAGACTGAGGGACGGAGGAAGGGAGAGACTGAGGGATGGAGGGATGGAGAGGCGAGGGATGGAGGGAGGGAGAGACTGAGGGAAAGGAGGGAGGGAGAGACTGAGGGATGGAGGGAGGGAGAGACTGACGGATGGAGGGAGGGGAGAGGCCGAGGGATGGAGGGAGGGAGAGACTGAGGGATGGAGGGAGGAAGAGACTGAGGGATGGAGGGAGGGAGAGGCTGAGGGATTCAGGGAAGGAGAGACTCTGGGATGGAGGGAGGGAGAGACTCCGGATGGAGGGAGGGAGAGACTCAGGGATGGAGGGAGGGAGAGACTCAGGGATGGAGGAAGGGAGAGATTGAGGGATGGAGGGAGGGAGAGACTGAGAAATGGAGGGAGGGAGAGACTGAGGGATGGAGGGAGGGAGAGGCTGAGGGATGGAGGGAAGGAGAGACTCCGGGATGGAGGGAGGGAGAGACTCCGGGATGGAGGGAGGGAGAGACTGAGGGAAAGAGGGAGAGACTGAAGTAGGGAGAGACTGAGGGATGGGGAGGAAGAGACTGAGGGAAGGAGGGAGGGAGAACTGAGGGTTGGAGGGAGGGAGAGACTGAGGGAAAGAGGGAGAGACTGAGGGAGGGAGAGACTGAGGAAGGAGGGAGGGAGAGACTGAGGGAAGGAGGGAGGGAGACACTGACGGATGGAGAGAGGGAGAGACTGAGGGAAGGAGGGAGGGAGAGACTCGGGGATGGAGGAGGGAGAGACTGAGGGACGGAGGAAGGGAGAGACTGAGGGATGGAGGGCGAGACTGAGGGATGGAGGGAGGGAGAGACTGAGGGAGGGAGGGAGAGACTGAGGGATGGAGAGAGGGAGAGACTGAGGGATGGAGGGAGGGAGAGACTGAGGGAAAGAGAGAGAGACTGAGGAAAGAGGGAGGGAGAGACTGAGGGATGGAGGGAGGGAGAGACTCAGGGATGGAGGGAGGGAGAGGCTCAGGGATGGAGGGAGGGAGAGACTGAGGGATGGAGGGAGGAGAGACTGAGGGATGGAGGGAGGGAGAGACTGAGGGATGGAGGGAGGGAGAGACTGAGGGAAAGAGAGAGAGACTGAGGGAAAGAGGGAGGGAGAGACTGAGGGATGGAGGGAGGGAGAGACTCAGGGATGGAGGGAGGGAGAGGCTCAGGGATGGAGGGAGGGAGAGACTGAGGGATGGAGGGAGGGAGAGACTGAGGGATGGAGAGAGGGAGAGACTGAGGGAAGGAGGGAGGGAGAGACTGAGGGATGGAGGGAGGAGAGAGACTGAGGGATGGAGGGAGGGAGAGACTGAGGGAAAGAGAGAGAGAGACTGAGGGAAAGAGGAGGGAGAGACTGAGGGATGGAGGGAGGAGAGACTCAGGGATGGAGGGAGGGAGAGGCTCAGGGATGGAGGGAGGGAGAGACTGAGGGATGGAGGGAGGGAGAGACTGAGGGATGGAGGGAGGGAGAGACTGAGGAAGGAGGAGGGAGAGACTGAGGGAAGGAGGGAGGGAAAGACTGAGGGATGGAGGGAGGGAGAGACTCAGGGATGGAGGGAGGGAGAGACTGAGGGATGAAGGGAGGGAGAGACTGAAGGATGGAGGGAGGGAAAGACTGAGGGAAGGAGTGAGGGAGAGACTGAGGGATGGAGGGAGGGAGAGACTGAAGGATGGAGGGAGGGAGAGGCCGAGGGATGGAGGGAGGGAGAGACTGAGGGATGGAGGGAGGAAGAGACTGAGGGATGGAGGGAGGGAGAGACTCCGGGATGGAGGGAGGGAGAGACTCAGGGATGGAGGGAGGGAGAGACTCAGGGATGGAGGAAGGGAGAGATTGAGGGATGGAGGGAGGGAGAGACTGAGAGATGGAGGGGAGAGACTGACTAATGGAGAGGCTGAGGGATGGAGGGAAGGAGAGACTCATGGAGGGAGGGAGAGAGGGAGAGACTCAGGGATGGAGGGAGGGAGAGACTCAGGGATGGAGGAAGGGAGAGATTGAGGTATGGAGGGAGGGAGAGACTGAGAGATGGAGGGAGGGAGAGATTGAGGGATTTAGGGAGGGAGAGAATGAGGGATGGAGGGAGGGAAAGACTCACGGATGGAGGAAGGGAGAGACTGAGGGATGGAGGGAGGGAGAGGCTGATGGATGGAGGGAGTTAGAAGCTGAGGGATGGAGGGAGGGGGAGACTGAGGGATGGAGGGAGGGAGAGACTGAGGGATGGATGGAGGATGAGACTGAGGGATGGAGGGAGGGAGAGACTGAGGGGAGGAGGGAAGGAGAGACTGAAGGATGGCGGGAGGGAGAGACTCCGGGATGGAGCGAGAGAGAGACTACGGGATGGAGGGAGGGAGAGACTCAAGGATGGAGGGAGGGAGAGACTGAGGGATGGAGGGAGGGAGAGACTGAGGGATGGAGGGAGGGAGAGGCTGAGGGATGGAGGGAGGGAGAGACTCTGGGATGGAGGGAGGGAGAGACTCCGGGATGGAGGGAGGGAGAGACTCCGGGATGGAGGGAGGGAGAGACTCAAGGATGGAGGGAGGGAGAGGCTGAGGGATGGAGGGAGGGAGAGACTCTGGGATGGAGGGAGTGGGAGACTCCGGGATGGAGGGAGGGAGAGACTCCGGGATGGAGGGAGGGAGAGACTCAGGGATGGAGGGAGGGAGAGACTCTGGGATGGAGGAAGGGAGAGATTGAGGGATGTAGGGAGGGAGAGGCTGATGATGGAGGGAGGGAGAGGCTGATGGATGGAGGGAGGGAGAAGCTGATGGATGGAGGGAGGGAGAGGGCTGAGGGATGGAGGGAAGGAGAGACTGAGGGATGGAGGGAGGGAGAGAACTGAGGGATGGAGGGAGGGAGAGACTGAGGGATGTAGGGAGGGAGAGACTGAGGGTTTGAGTAAGGGAGAAACTTAGGGATGGAGGGAGGAGAGACTCAGGGTTGGAAGGAGGGACAGACTGATGGGATGGGAGGGAGGGAGAGAATGAAGGAGGAGGGAGGGAGAAACTGAGGGATGGAGGGAGGGAGAGGCTGAGGATGGAGGAGGGAGAGGCTCAGGGAAGGAGGGAGGGAGAGACTTAAAGATGGCGGGAGGGAGAGGCCGAGAGATGGAGGGAGGGAGAGAGTGAGGGAGGGAGAGACTGATGGATGGCGGGAGGTAGAGACTGAGGGAGGGAGAGACTGGGGGATGGCGGGAGGTAGAGACTGAGGGATGGAGGGAGGGAGAGACTCAGGGATTGAGGGAAGGAAAGACTGAGGGATGGAGGGAGGGAGGGTCTGAGGGAAGGAGGGGAGGGAGGGACTGAGGGATGGAGGGAGGTAGGGACTGAGGGATGGAGGGAGGGATAGACTGAGGGATGGAGGGAGGGAGAGACTGAGGGATGGAGGGAGGGAGAGACTTAGGGATTGAGGGAGGGAGAGACTCAGGGATGGAGGGAGGGAGAGACTGAGGGATGGAGGGAGGGAGAGACTTAGGATTGAGGGAGGGAGAGACTGAGGGATGGAGGGAAGGGAGAGACTGAGGGATGGAGGGAGGGAGAGACTTAGGGATGGAGGGAGGGAGAGACTCAGGGAAGGAGGGAGGGAGAGACTGAAAGATGGCGGGAGGGAGAGGTCGAGAGATGGAGGGAGAGACTGAGGGAGGGAGAGACTGAGGGATGGAGGGAGGAGGGGCTGAGGGATGGAGGGAGGGAGGGGCTGAGGGATGGAGAGACTGAGGGTTGGAGAGAGGGAGAGACTCAGGGATGGAGGGAGAGAGAGAGACTCAGGAATGGAGTGAGGGAGAGACTCAGGGATGGAGAGAGGGAGATACTCAGGAATGGAGTGAGGGAGAGACTCAGGGATGGAGGGAGGGAGAGACTCAGGGATAGAGGGAGGGAGAGACTGAGGGGTGGAGGGAGAGAGAAACTCAGGGAAGGAGGAGGGAGAGACTCAGGGATGGAGGGAGGGAGAGACTGAGGGATGGAGGGAGGGAGGGACTGAGGGAAGGAGGGAGGGAGGGACTGAGGGATGGAGGGAGGGAGGGACTGAGGGATGGAGGGAGGGATAGACTCAGGGATGGAGGGAGAGAGAGAGACTCAGGAATGGAGTGAGGGAGAGACTCAGGGATGGAGGGAGGGAGAGACTGAGGGGTGGAGGGAGGGAGAAACTCAGGGAAGGAGGGAGGGAGAGACTCAGGGATGGAGGGAGGGAGAGACTGAGGAATGGAGGGAGGGAGAAACTCAGGGAAGGACGGAGGGAGAGACTGAGGGATGGAGGGAGGGAGAAACTCAGGGACGGAGGGAGGGAGAGACTGAGGGATGGAGGGAGAGAGAAACTCAGGGAAGGAGAACTTGGCTCGTAACTTTGGCTGGTGTAAGTTATTTATGGTCGCTGCTCTCTCCTGAATTACAATTTCATTGGAAACTGGTAAGGGGATCTTGCTGCAAGGAAATGGATCTATGACCCTTTTTTCTCATTCCTTGGAAGGAATGGCGTGTACCCTTGTCGATGAAGACGGTACTGTGAAGCATGCTAGTTGCCTCACTACTCGAAGATGAATATTACTGAATTACATCGTCTATGTAAGATACTCAACCACATTGCTCTGTGGTTTATATTATTTAAAAAGCAAACATCACCTTGTGTTCTGTATGAAAGAGAGTATCAGAAGACTAGGGGACATCTTGGTAGTATTGACTACCTAACTATAATGACATTACATGTAAGGAGCAGACAGATATCAGAAAAGTTAGCGATGACAGCAGGAGAAGAAGTGAGGTTCGTGTATTTTGTCTCTGAAACCCGTTCAGCAATATGGGAAGAGCATGGACTGATGGACGTGGATTCATGCTCTTAGAAGTCAGGCAAGGCTACAGTGGTGATCAGCAGGTTACGTGTTAATGTGTAACATTTTATAGAAGGTACGGCACAATTATGTTGTGAAATGAAAGGTACGAGTGTCACGTCCTACCACACAGTGTTTATTTCCACAAATGTGATGCATTTCGAAGAGCGTCTCGCCTTCACAGACCATGATGTATCTACCGCGTTTGCTAGAAAAATGATAGGATGGATAATGAGAACCTTCAAAACTAGGGACGTCAAGCCCATGATGATTCTCTTTAAATTGCGTTTTCTCTCTAGGCTGGAATACTGCTGTACACTAACTGCCCCCTTCAAGGCTAGCGAAACTGCTGACCTGGAGAGTGTACAAAGAACTTTCACGGCACATATTAGAACATAAGAAAGGAGGAACACTGCAGCAGGCCTGTTGGCCCATACTAGGCAGGTCCTTGACAAATCCATCCCACTGATAGAATATTTGCACTCATAAGAACAAAAGAAAGAAGGAACACAGCAACAGGCCTACTAGTTTATGCGAGGTAGCTCCAATTCTCCCACCAGCTTAAGCTAATGCCTTGACGTAATGAGGTCAGACACGTCACTTAAGGGAGAAGCAGTGCATCCGACCTAGTAGCACAAGCTAGTCGGGTCCAACTCACACCCACTCATGTATTTATCCAACCTATTTTTAAAACTACACAACGTCTTAGTGTCTATGACGGTACTCGGGAGTTTGTTCCACTCATCCAGTGCTTTCCTATATCCTTCCTGAATCTGAATTTTTCCAATTTAAAGTCATTGCTGCGAGTCCTGTCTGTTAGATATTTTTAGCATGCTATTTACATCCCCTTTATTAATTCCTGTTTTCCATTAATACACCTCAGTCATATCTTCCCTAATTCTACGCCTTTCTAGAGAGTGCAGATTCAGGGCCCAAAACTGCGCAGCACAATCTAAATGAGACCTAACCAAAGATATACATAGTTGAAGAACAACCTGAGGACTTCTATTATTTATACTTCTTGCTATGAAGCCAAGGATTCTATTAGCTTTATTGCGAACACTAATGCACTGTTGGCTTGGTTGTAGATTATTACTAACCAGAACTCCTGAATCCTTTTCGTAATCCGTAATATTAAGATCTACTTTATTTAGTTTATATGTGGCATGGTTATTTTCCTGTCCAACATTTAGAACTTTCCATTTGTCTGTATTAAACTGCATCTGCCACTTCTCCGACCACTGCATGAGCCTGTTCAAATCATGAATAGACGATAAGGCACCTAAATTATTGGGAATGGTTGAATTCCCTTGATTTGTATTCTTTGGAACGCAGGCGAGAGAGATACATGATAATATACACTTGGAAAATCCTAGAGGAATTAGTACCAAACTTGCACACGAAAATCACTTCTTATGAAAGCAGAAGACTCGGCAGGAGATGCAACATTCCCCCAATGAAAAGCAAAGGCGCCACGAGTACACTAAGAGACGACACAGTAAGTGTCAGGGGCCCAAAACTGTTCAACTGCCTCCCAGCATACAAAAGGGGGATTACCAATAGATCCTTATCTGTCTTCAAGAAGGCACTGGAGAGGCACCTGAAGTCAGTACCTGACCAACCGGGCTGTCGTTCGTAGGTCAGTTTGCGTGCGGCCAGCAGTAACAGCCTGGTTGATCAGACCTTGACCCACCACGAGGCCTAGTCTCGGACCTGGCCGCGGGAGCGTTGACCCCCGAAACCCTCTCCGGGTATATATGGGAACACAAGGACTCCTAGGAGAGAACAATACTAAACAGTGACTTTCCCACAGAACTGGTCGTAAACATTTTACACCGTAGTGAGATATGGGATTTATCTTGATAAACACAGGATTATTTGTGTATTGTTGCAGTCACTGTACTGTGACTTTTTATTCTATATTTACCATGATGGTGGAATGGTGAATATTTCGAATAATAACAATAGCACTGATAATACTTTCTCAGTTAAATATTTGCAATTGCTCTGCATTATTTTTCAATAAAAACAATGATGGAATATGACATTACACAGCTTATCTTTTAATTATACTGCATTTCCTACACCTGACTTACACAACTATGCATATGATAAATAAGGAAGAATATAAGTAAGAAGTACACATTATGGCAGTCATAGAATTTTCACAACTAATATTTATCACACCTTAACATAAATATGAGTCGAGGGGCTGATTTGTTTAATTACAGTGGTGTGGGGGGCTGATTTGTTACATTACAGTGGTGTGTGGGGCTGATTTGTTACATTACAGTGGTGTGGGGGGCTGATTTGTTACATTACAGTGGTATGTGGGGCTGATTTGTTTAATTACAGTGGTGTGGGGGGCTGATTTGTTACATTACAGTGGTGTGTGGGGCTGATTTGTTACATTACAGTGGTGTGTGGGGCTAATTTGTTACATTACAGTGGTGTGTGTGGGCTGATTTGTTACATTACAGTTGTGTGTGGGGCTGATTCGTTACATTACAGTGGTGTGTGGGGCTGATTTGTTACATTTACAGTGGTGTGGGGGGCTGATTTGTTACATTACAGTGGTGTGGGGGGCTGATTTGTTACATTACAGTGGTGTGGGGGGCTGATTTGTTACATTACAGTGGTTGTGTTGGTGGGCTAATTTTATTACATTTACAGTGGTGTGTTGTGGGCTAATTTGTTACATTACAGTGGTGTGTGGGGCTAATTTATTTACATTACAGTGGTGTGTGGGGCTAATTTGTTAACATTACAGTGGTTTGTGTGGGGCTAATTTTATTACATTACAGTGGTTTGTGTGTGGGGCTAATTTGTTACATTACAGTGGTTTGTGTGGGCTAATTTATTACATTACAGTGGTGTGTGGGGCTAATTTGTTACATTACAGTGGTGTGTGGGGCTAATTTATTACATTACAGTGGTGTGTGGGGCTAATTTGTTACATTACAGTGGTGTGTGGGGCTGATTTGTTACATTACAGTGGTGTGTGGGGCTAATTTGTTACATTACAGTGGTGTGTGGGGCTGATTTGTTACATTACAGTGGTGTGTGGGGCTAATTTGTTACATTACAGTGGTGTGTGGGGCTGATTTGTTACATTACAGTGGTGTGTGTAGAGACCTGCTGGAGTCCTGTACGGGTCCTTGTGTACGGAGGTGCATTTTAACATAGGTGAAGGCAGTTTTAATAAATATACTTCGCTTACAAGTCAAGTCGTTGAGGAGCTTCAAGTATATGAAAGAGAGAAAAATGAGGGAAATATGGAGGAAGATAAGAACGGAGGGAGGGAAAGACACAGCAATAGTAAAGCGAAGGGAAAGACGGTAAACTAGTAGAAATTTACGTACGGATGAGGGATTTGAAAAAAAAATAAAGAAAATAATTGGGACAGAGTATAAAAAAACAGTTAAAGAAGGAATGGAAAAAAAGGGGAAAACTTTGGATGAGGAGACAAATGGAGGCATAGGATGGAAGCGAAATGGAAAGGTTCTCCAGGAAGAAAAATGATGAAGGAAAAAAGAGGAAAATGGGAAGGAAGATGGACTAGGAGAAGGATCATGTTTATGGGGAAGCGCTAAACCCTTTGAGTCAAAAAATGAGGAAAAAAGGAAGTCAGGTTTGATCCAAGGAAATGAAAATTAACTATAGTTCCTTAAATCGAGAGCCCTTCCCCAGTGTGAAGGCGGTCCCCTGGGGGAGAGAGAGAGAGGAAACTTGGTTGTCGAAGAGAAGTGTCCTAGCTACCTAGCTTCCTTCCCTTCTCCCTCCCTTCCTTCCTTTAACTTCCAAAGTTGTTGCGAGTTTCTCTCTCGTTCTCTCTTTCTCTTCCTTGTCTCCCCTTCCCTCCCTCTCTACCCTACCCTACCCTACCTGAAAGTGTCTGTGTCCGCTCAGTCTGCGAGATGGTTGACGATGTTTTATGTTCGGCCCTTTTCATGCAAATACCGTGGTGTAGACGGCTGACTAGGACCTACACACACACACACACACACACACACACACACACACACACACACACACACACACACACACACACACACACACGCTCACACTCTCACTCTCACTCTCACTCTCACTCTCACTCTCTCTCTCTCTCTCATCTCTCTCTCTCTCTCTCTCTCTCTCTCTTCCTCTCTCTCTCTCTCTCTCTCTCGTCTCTCTGTCTCTCTGTCTCTCTCTCTGTCTCTCTCTCTCTCTGTCTCTCTCTCTCTCTCTCTCTCTCAGCAAGCGAGAAGCGAAGGAATCATATTTCTGAAGGAGTAACGTCTAAGGAATAAGAGAATTTCTTAATGCAGTGGCAAAGAAACTGGAAGGAAAATCAGTACGAGATGGAGTGCAGAGAACTTTTAACCAAAACGAAGAGAAATGGTAAAATACAAAGATACTCTTCGTCCAACCAGAGACGGAGGAGAGAGGAAAGAAAGTGCAAGAACGTGAAAAGACTACGACAACCGAAGGAGAAATGAAAGAAGTGAGCAGAAGCGGCGGAGATAAATATATAAGGAAGAGAAGAGAATCTGAGGAACAATCTGAGAATGATATAGCAACAAAAAAGTCAAGTCAGAACCGAAACAGCTTCACAATCACATCATAAGTTAGACAAAAGTAAAAGATCAGGTACAAATACGGACGGAAAGAGAAGAGCTCACGAGACACTACCTACCTGCAGTCTACCTGGAGGGTATTCCGGGGATCAACGCCCCCGCGGCCCGGTCCATGACCAGGCCTCCCGGTGGATCAGGGTCTGATCAACCAAGCTATTACTGCTGGCCGCACGTAGTCCAACGTTCGAACCACAGCTCGGCTTTAAGTATCTGTCCACCTCCCTCTTGAAGGCAGCCAGGGGTCTATTGGTAATTCCCTTTATGGCTGGTGAGAGGCTGTTGAACAGTTTTGGGCTCCGGATACTTAGTGTGTTCAGTGGCGCCCCTACTTTTCATTAGGGGTATGTTGCATCGCCTGCCAAGTCTCTTGCTTTCGTAGGGAATGATTTCTGTGTACATATTAGGGACCAGCCCCTCTAAGATTTTCCAGGTGGAGATTATGATAAATCTCTCTCGCCTGGGTTCCAGTGAGTACAAGTCATGTGCTTTCAAGGGTTCCCAGTAGTTAAGGTGTTTGATTGAGCTTATATGCGCAGTAAAGGTTCTCTGTACATTCTCTAGTTCTGCAATTTCACCTGCCTTGAATGGGGATGCAAATGTACAGCAATATTCCAGCCTAGAGACAAGTGATTTTAAAAGGATCACCACTGGCTTGGCATCTCTTGAATGTTCTCACTATCCATCCTATCATTTTCCACGCAGATGTGATAGTGGCATTGTTGTGATTCTTGAAGTTGAGATCCTCATTACTTTTCCACTCTATTATGTGATTAGAGTTTATAGTATACTCAGTCCTAGTTATTATTTCCTCCAGTTTTCCATAACGGAGTAGTTGGAATTTGTCTTCAGTGAACATCATATTGTTCTCCTCTGCCCATTGGAAAACTTGCTTTATATCATCTTGGAAATTTACCGTGTCCTCAATGGATGACACTCTCATGCAGATTCTAGTATCGCCTGCAAAGGATGATACGGTGCTGTGGTTTATATCTTTGTCTATGTCTGCTATGAGGATGAGGAACAAGATGGGGGCGAGTACTGGGCCTTTTGGAACAGAGCTCTTCACTATGGCAGCTTCCGATTTAACTCTCTCTACCATTACTCTTTGTGTTCCATTGGTTAGAAAGTTGAAGATCCATCTGCCCACTTTACCTCTTATCCCTTTAGCAGGCATTTTGTGTGTTATTACACCATTATCGCACTTGTCAAAGACTTTTGCAAAATCTGTGTATACTACATCTGCATTTTGACGAGGAAGTTTGTGAGGAATTGAACAAATGATTTAAAGAAGTGTTCTTACTGGAAACTTGACAACACGAAAGACTCAAAGACAAGGAGAATACCAGTGGGCACTGGACACCATACACACAACAGAGCAAGAGGCGAGATTACTTTTCAGCTTGATACATCACAGAAGTGGGACCCTGCGAGAGGAAGCAATAGCACTGTCAGAACCACTAGCTACTATCTACACCAGATCAGTGTATACGAACAATTGTCAGGGATCTGGAGGACAATGCATATAGTCCTAATATTTAAGAAAGGATAAAGGATGCATTAAACAGTCTTACAGCAATACTTTGCAAGGTAATGTAGAAGATAAAGAACAAAAAGGCACAATACCGTGACTGGAACAGTACACATATGACCCGCACATAGGACAGAGAAGCTTACGGCGACGTTTCGGTCCGACTTGGACCGAAATGGTCCAAGTAGAATGTAGAAGATGTAGAATATAATCAGGAGAGTGGTCGAGAACCTGCAAAGAACTGGTTTCATAAACAGCAACCAGCACGGGTGTGAAGAAGACAAATCTTGTCTCGTTAACCTACTGGAGTTCTGTGACGAAACAGTAGAGAGGCATGAAAAAAGAGAGAGATAAGAGGACTGCATATTCTTGGACTGCAAGAAGGTATTTGATACTCTGCTCAAAGAGACTTTGAACAAGAGGAGTAACAGGGCATGCACTTAAGGGTATTAAAGAATATCTAATGGAAAGGAGACAAAGTGATCGTTAAAGAGGTTATATCAGAATGAAAAATTGCAAAAGGGGTGGTTCTGCAGGTAGAGGTATTAGGACCCACTACCTCGCATTCAACCCCTATTGCAGAGAAAGAAGATTCATGTGCAACAGTTAAGTTTCTATACTGCGTAAACGTTTCGCCTGCACAACAGGCTTTTTCAGTGGAACAGAGGTGACCAATATATTAGAGACAGTCGAAGTAGAGATTTTGAGGTGCTCAGCCCTTCAGCCTTGATGGAAGGTGTTCAGTTCCACAGCTATGAACACTCAGAAATAGAGGCAATTTGACGGAGCTTATAAATTCATGCCAGGAGGGAGGTGTGGCAGCTAGAGATGTCATCACAAGAGGTGGTGCCCACTAGCAGGCTTGCTGGCCCATGCTAGCCCTCCTCTCACACGCATAAGAGCATGACATTAAGTTAGAGCTATAAAGCTGCAGATATCCTCTGTACTAAGATAGTGTATTGTTGGTGTGTCAGACAAGTTTTATCATTTTAACGTTACACAGTATCGATAGTTGGAAAATGCTCATGTGCCCATCGCTTGGAAATCGTTATTGCTGAAATGTATCGTCTTCATAGCAGACTTCTGCAGTTAAATACGGAAGTAGCTAATATATTGGAGACATCTGAAGAAGTGGAGATTTTCAGAATTTTGGTCCCAAAAACTATGGAACTGAGCACCTTCCATCTAGGCTGAGTAACTGAAAACCCCGAGATGATTCTTTCACTTCTACCAAGGATGAAAGACTGAACACCTTAAAATCTCCGCTTCTGTAACTATCTCCAATATACTAGTCACCTCTATATTCGATTGAGGAAGCCTGATGTGCAGACGAAATGTTTCATCTACCATGCCAATATTAAATTCCATTATTATAATAATCCACAGTCAAGAGCACTCAACTTCCGAAACCTTCTTGTTCCTAACAGATGGAGCTTAAAAATAAACAATCCTAGAGATTACTGAGCCTAGGATCACTTAGACCTCCCCGGATTCACCCTGGTGTCACATAACACACGCTACAATGCACATTTCTACATCATTGATATTAAAAACCGACAAGTGCATTAATAAGGTACAGTTTGCGGCATTTTATTGGGGAGACGTTTCGTTCATCAGAGGCTTCATTATTACTCACTGTTGATAAAATCCCAGATGGACGAATCATCATCTCAGTAAAATGCCACAAACACCATCTTGTGTCTGGTAAACACACTTTCCCAGTCATAAGCGACTTCCAACTTTCATTATCTAACCACATTCTCCCTCTTCTTACAACCTAACGTCATCAGTGCGGATCACAAATGAAGAACTATCTCGAAAGGCCACCCTAGTAGAGAGCCACCAGTGAAGGGCCACCCTAGTAGGGCCACACCTGAAGAATAACCAGAAACTGGCCCCGAAGAAACTCACATTTTACAAGTCCTCATATTTCTCATTATTTTTTTATTAACTTCCAGTTGCACGGAGTAGCAGATGCATCCGTTCGAGCAGTGTAACAACCACGTATATAACAACCAGATTTTTCTGTATACATGATATGTAATTAACACTCTTATTTAAAGAGCACAGCATATACGTTTAACATATATAAGAATATACCTCAAAGAGCCAGACGTGATTAGTTATAAGAAGGATGTTAAATATAATGTTTAAATGTATTTACATTCATAGTTCGTACAGATATTGTGTTCTTGAAGGTCCTTCTGAACACGTTGTAAATTATATTAAGTAGTCAAGAACAAAAATTTATTGTCTCAGAGAGATAAATGAATATTAGAAAACTTAGGTACGACTCAAACACTGGTGTCTCGGTCGCTGTGTGATCCAAGAAAGGTATCCCGTGCCTCATGAGCCCAGCCACTTCTAAATCAAATGCTCACTAGTGAGTAATACGTTTTTATTGCATTTAAATATCGGTGATGAAGATCTAAAACGAATCATGAGCAGCATTCACGAGTTATTACATTGCAGTTAATATCACAAGTCCTTCAATAAAAAAAATGGCAGATTTGAACCTACACAACCCAACATTAATCCCAGTCTTCCGCTTCTACCTAAGGTGAAGAGAGTGGGAAATGTACAGCTACGTCAAGCCAGATACAACGACCCAGACGAGCGGCCAACAGCGTGTGTGTATTAATGTTACGGTGATGGAGGTGTGAACCATGACATAGTTAGCAGGGTTTGAGAAGATGAATAACTGCCAGTGCTTCAATGAGGAAAAAGTGTGTTACATGTGTTGCCTCAGGGAAGAGGAGTGTGGCGTACAGAGCTGGTAAAGGTGAGCTAAATGTTTTTACTCTTACGTCTGGAAAACACAGCTAGTGAAAGATGAAGACTTTTTTTTCCTGCCATATATTAAATGACACTCCACGGAAGTGCTTGAAATTTGTTCCTCTTTCTTTATGGTCAAGTAGCACATCACTTTATTATGTGATTATGCTGCATGAGTGTGTAGGAGGGAAGACAAGATCTTTCCCCGTAAGATGTCTCCCTAATCTCCATTCCTTTTTACTATTACCAACTCTTGAAAATGTGTTGAAAGGCTTAGAACTGTCATTCAACTTCCCCCTCTGGTTTTGTGTTATATATATCTAAGAAGTAGGATAGCAAACCACCTGGACTCCCAAAAATTGCACAACCCAGGACAACATGGTTTCAGAGCAGGTCGCTCCTGCCTTTCGCAACTGCTAGACCACTATGATATGGTCCTAGATGCACTGGAAAACAAACAGAATGTAGTTGTAGTATACGCAGATTTTGCAAAAGCGTTTGACAAGTGCGACCATGGTGTTATAGCACACAAAATGCGTGCTAAAGGGATAACTGGAAAAGTAGGCAGATGGATCTTCAACTTTATAACCAATCGCACACAGAGTAGTGGTAAGCAGAGTTAAATCAGATGCTGCCATAGTGAAGAGCTCTGTCCCACAAGGCACAGTGCTCTCACCTATCCTGTTCCTTATTCTCATATCAGACACAGACAGAGATGTAAACCACAGCACTGTATCATCCTTTGCAGACGATACTAGGATCTGCATGAGTGTCATCCATTGAGGACACGGCAAAGCTCCAAGAAGATATAAACCAAGTTTTCCAGTGGGCAACAGAGAACAATATGATGTTCAATGATGACAAATTCTAACTACTCCGTTATGGAAAACTGGAGGAAATAATAACTAGGACTGAATATACTACAAATTCTAATCACACAGTAGAGCGGAAAAGCAATGTGAAGGACCTGGGTGTGGTAATGTCTGAAGATCTCACCATCAAGGACCACAACAATGCCACTATCACTTCTGCTAGGAAACTGATAGGATGGATAATGAGAACATTCAAGACAAGAGATGCTAAGCCAATAATGATCCTTTCTAAATCACTTATTCTCTCTAGGCTGGAATATTGCTGTACATTAACATCCCTATTCAAGGCAGGTGAAATTGCAGAACTAGAGAATGTACAGAGAATCTTTCCTACACTTATAAGTTCCATCAAACACCTCAACTGCTGGGAATGCTTGAGAGCACTTGACTTGTACTCACTGGAGCGCAGGCGTCACTGGTGCACTAAGAGAAAACACAATAAGTGTCCGGGGCCCAAGATTGTTCAACAGCCTCCCACCAGCAATAAGGGGCATTACCAATAGACCCCTGGTTGTCTTCAAGAGGGAGCTGGACAGATACCTAAAGACGGTGCCGGATCAACCTGGCTGTGGTTCGTACGTTGGATTGCGTGCGGCCAGCAGTAACAGCCTCGTTGATCAGGCCCTGATCCACCGGGAGGCCTGGTCGTGGACCGGGCCGCGGGGGCGATGATCCCCGGAATACCCTAGAGGTAGACTCCAGGTAGGTAGATTATATATATATATATATATATATATATATATATATATATATATATATATATATATATATATATATAATACACACACAAAACACTCACAGACATGCGATCTTAACATTGCATGATTTGCTATGGGGGTGGAAATCTTCAGCACAAGATCTTTAACACATCTCCGTGCGTCGTCAGGAGCTACGCAATGTTGCAAGCTTTGTCACAGTGTGGTAGCGTGGTGACGCCAACCAGTTATTCTGGTTGTTTCGCAGTTAACGGACGGAGAATCGAATCACCTCCAATTCTTATGTTGAATGACTCGCATGGGTTTAGTGCTTCCCATAAATATAATTTACATAATATAAACTTTCCCCTCTTGCACTCTCTCCACCCTTCACTCACTGCTCTAAGTGTTACAGGATGATATCTGTCTATTGTAACTATCCTCCACAGATATCTACAAATGATATCTCAGCTATAGCTTTCGTTTACAGGTGTTGCAAGCTGGTACTGCTTTGCTGTAGCTGTCGTTCCCAGGTGTCGCAGGTTGGTACCACTCGACAGGTGTCACAGGTTGGTATCCCTCCTATATACCTATCAACAGGCATCTCTGGTTCGTATCCCATGGCTCTAACCATCGAACACAAGAGTCGTTGGCTAATACCGGCTCATTTGGACTAACATCTCTTGGAGTGTTTGTTTCGTCTTGATGTGTTTTAATTAAAGGCCATGTTAAATTAGCCTCGACCCATATTTGTCTGTTAGGGGATATTTATCCAGCACCTTAGGGTCCCCCCGCGCCTCGTCCTCTGGACACTTGGATGCATCAGGCAGTTGTTGCTGGACCTCGCTTCGCTAGTTATGTAGCTCATTCCACCAGCTCGGAAATCTACATATCTCTCTAGTCTGCTTGTAAAACAGCACTTATCAGAAGCTAGCGAGAGGGAATTTCACAGTCTGGGTGTCTTGGTTGATAGAGCTTATCTTAATGGCTGTTTGTAGAAGACGTGTGACAGGGCGTCATTTTGTAGCCCCTCACATATTTCACTGAGAACGAAGGCGAGACACCGGCTTGACCGCTGATAGACAGACTTAAGCAGGCTTAATTGTAGCCGGAAGACCCGTTCTTCGTGGCACTGTATATTCTAGTTGGCTACTGTTTGTCAAAGGCTCTACTGCTCACCTGTATGTTGCAGCACGGGTCTAATCTTAGCTCCCGGCCCCGTCTCTCAACTTACCGTTTGTCAGATTCACTTTAGCCTCGTGGGCCCTGTCGTACCAGCTCTTAAAACCATGTATGGAGCCTGTCTCCACCATGACTTCGTCTAGATGTATGCGTTAGGCTGTGTTTACAATGGTCAGTTCAAAATTTCTTGGGTTTATTGATTCATTACTTTTTCAAATCTCTGAATTATTTTGGAGTGTTTAGTTTTCATTGGTGATCCATTGTTTTCTTTCCAATACTCTCCAACAGTCTAATTTCGTCCATGTGTCACGATGTTTTCCCCAGTGTTGTGTTTACATACATGTGTCACGATGTTTCCCCCAATGTTGTGGTTTAGTTCCGCTTGCCTTAACTTGTTTAATAAAACAAACCTAAACGGGCTGGATTTTACTGAATCAGCCACCTTTATTAGATAATAAAAAAAATATTAGAACTAATTGATGCCGGTCTGGATCTTGAAGGATTCCGAAACGTTCTCGAGAATTTTGAAAGATTCCGAAGGATTTTGAAAGATTATGAAATATTCCGAAGGATTCTGAAACCTTCTCAAGGATTCTGAAACCTTCTCAAGGATTCTGAAACCTCAAGGATTCTGAAACCTTCTCAAGGATTCTGAAACCTTCTCAAGGATTCTGAAACCTCAAGGATTCTGAAACCTCAAGGATTCTGAAACCTTTTCAAGGATTTTGAAACCTCAAGGATTCTGAAACCTCAAGGATTCTGAAACCTTCTCAAGGATTCTGAAATCTCAAGGATTCTGAAACCTTGTCAAGGATTCTGAAACCTTCGCAAGGATTCTGAAATCTTCTCAAAGATTTTGAAACCTCAAGGATTTTGAAACCTCAAGGATTTTGAAACCTTAAGGATTCTGAAACCTCAAGGATTCTGAAACCTCAAGGATTCTGAAACCTCAAGGATTCTGAAACCTTCGCAAGGATTCTGAAACCTCAAGGATTCTGAAACTTTTTCATGGATTTTGAAACCTCAAGGATTCTGAAACCTCAAGGATTCTGAAACCTTCTCAAGGATTCTGAAACCTCAAGGATTCTGAAACCTTAAGGATTCTGAAATCTCAAGGATTCTGAAACTTTCTCAAGGATTCTGAAACCTTCTCAAGGATTCTGAAACTTTTTCATGGATTTTGAAACCTCAAGGATTCTGAAACCTTCTCAAGGATTCTGTAACCTTCTCAAGGATTCTGAAACCTTTTCATGGACTCTGAAACCTTCTCAAGGATTCTGAAATCTTGTCAAGGATTCTGAAACCTTCTCAGGGATTCTGAAACCTTCTCAAGGATTCTGAAACCTTCTCAAGGATTCTGAAACCTTTTCAAGGATTCTGAAACCTTCTCAAGGATTTAAAAGGTTTCTTAATAATTCCATATTCTGGAGGATTCTGAAGGATGTAACTGAGGAGTCTTTCGTCCCAAGAAACTGAACCTATCCTCCCCTTCCTTGGATCAAAACTGATTGCCTATGCCATTCCCTCTGGGTAGAGTATTATCCCCACAGGTTTAGCGCTTCTCTCATGAACGCAATAGTAATCAGCTATATTTCGGAAGCTACGATATTCGAGGGATGCCGGTATCCTCTAACCCCAGCCCCATCTACCTTAGTGTATGCACTGAGGTGCAGGTATCTGGTAACTATTTTTTTAATTTCTGCAGTAAAAAAAAATTAACTAATCAGCAGCTTCCATCGAGAAGCAGCGGTTTTGAAAATCTAAAGAGGAAAACCACACACACACAACACACACACACACACACACACACACACACACGGCGGTGTGCGTCCCAACAATTGCGTGCACAAGGGCATTAAATTAGTATAAACACATCACTTTGTTGTGTAACATTATGTTCAACCTGGGGAAAGTAGCGAGACTCACTCTACCCAGACAGCCTCTCTCATACACACCTTTACCTAGGCAGAGAGAGAGAGAGAGAGAGAGAGAGAGAGAGAGAGAGAGGGGGGGGCTTCTGTTACATGTGAAGGAGAGCGGAGGAGTGCAGCAATAATGTCGTGTTATGATGACATACTATGCGTAAACAAGCTTATGTTAGGACAACGTTTCGTTCAGAGTAAAACCTTGACCCTAAACGAAACGTTGTGTCGGTAAATGCTTGCCTAGCATATTGTGTCGTCTTAACCAAACCTGTCTGCATTACATCTGTACTTCCCGTAATATCTTGCTGCTTGCTGATTATTATTATTATTATTATTATTAGTAGTAGTAGTAGTAGTAGTAGTAGTATTGGTGGCAGTTCTACTAACTACTCATTGATAAATTTATGAGGTTGCAGTTATTATTATTTTATCACTCTTTACAAAAAAATCGATGTGCGCATGTGTTACAGAACATCTGTGTATACTGTACTGTATGATGTGTTCAGTATTGCAGCGCTCCGAATACAGTTTTGCAAATTATATTCAAATTTTTGCATGATAACTGCACTTTTTCTTCTCCGTTTTACCTACATTCTTTCTTCTCAGATTATTGAATTTCCTTTAGCTTAAATATCATGAGAGCTCTGTGTCTCAGGCCTCCCTCACTTCATGTCCCGTCTTCACTGCTCTTTCCTATATTTATCATGTCTTGTTATGTCTACTTTATTCCTCATCGTGTGTGTGTGTGTGTGTGTGTGTGTGTGTGTGTGTGTGTGTGTGTGTGTGTGTGTGCGTGTGTGTGTGCGTGTGTGTGTGTGTGTGTGTGTGTGTGTGTTTGTGTGCGTGTGTTAAAATTAGGTACATCAGCAGTCTGCCTCTTGACGAATAAGACACATGTGCAACAGTTGGGTTCATTTATTGTCGAAACGTTTCGCCTACACAGTAGGCTTCATCAGTCAGATACAGAGGAGAATGTATGGGAGGAACTCCGCCTGTTCCTGTGCTTTGTTGGACTTTACTCTCAACCATCTTTATGGAAATCATGAGGCCATGGGCGTCCCTTTGTTGTTGGTCTGACACAGTCACCTGTGTCTTAAGTTATTTCAGTATCCTCTGGTTATGCTGTCTCTTTGGGATTAAAATCTACATGAAAAAAAAAAGCGTTTAGTGAACCCACTCTGAAGCTTTCTATTTAATGCCTCAAAAATTTCCTCCACTTCCTCAGATATTTTTAGTCGTTTATTTTTTTGTATTTTATTTTTAACATTCAGTTTACGTTTTATAAACTTAAATAAAAAGTTTGATTCTACTTTGCTCAGGCTTAATGTTTACTTTTCATATTTTTTCTTCTCTCCTTACATTTGTATATTCACTTCCAGTCTCCTTGAATCTTTGATAAGTTCCTTGGCAGGCTCGCTTCCTGTGTTGATTCCAGACCTTTCTTATATATATATATATATATATATATATATATATATATATATATATATATATATATATATATATATATATATATATATATATATTATATATAATATATATATATATATATATATATATATATATATATATATATATATATATATATATATATATATTATGCGCAACACCTTTCATTAAACCATTCTTTATTACGCCGTCTTATATTCCTGTTTGAAATGAACTCCTTTCTGTAAATTCCCTTTTCATGTTCACTACAGAACTCTTTGTGCAGATTATTTATATCTGTTCCTTTTAAAATATTCTATTTAATTTCTCTAAAATACTGTTTTATAACACTGTAAATTCCCTTGTTAGCTAAACGTTCCTCTGCATGAAATTTTTTTCATCAAGTCGGACCGAAACGTCGTCGTAAGCTTCTCTCTTTTATGTGCGGGTTATTTGTGTATCGTTCCAGTCACGGTATTGTGCCTTTTTTTATTTTTTTCATCCCCTAAGTTATATTTTACTAAAGATGTTTCCGACACAACATGATCTTTCTAAGAGGGTTTAAGCTGCTATGTTGAAAATGTCCTCCGCTGATCGAGTACACACAAAGTCTAATATTTACGGTGTGTTGCTGCATCTTGTTCTTGTCGCGTCATTTATATGTCCATGAATAAAAAAAAAAACTGGTCATATTGAGGAAATTTACTGACCATTTATTTACAGTTCCAGTCACTTAGGCTGCCAAATTTATTTCTTTATAGTTAGAAACTCCAAGTACAATAAATTTTTCCTTAACACGGTCACTTTTCATCAATAGTTCCTTAAGAATATTATGTAATACTTCATTTATCTTACCGAACTCTTCGGTAGATATATATGGTGTTATATATATATATATATATATATATATATATATATATATATATATATATATATATATATATATATATTTTTTTTTTTTTTTTTTCAACAAGTCGGCCGTCTCCCACCGAGGCAGGGTGACCCAAAAAAAGAAAGAAAATCCCCAAAAAGAAAATACTTTCATCATCATTCAACACTTTCACCACACTCGCACATTATCACTGTTTTTGCAGAGGTGCTCAGAATACAACAGTTTAGAAGCATATACGTATAAAGATACACAACATATCCCTCCAAACTGCCAATATCCCAAACCCCTCCTTTAAAGTGCAGGCATTGTACTTCCCATTTCCAGGACTCAAGTCCGACTATATGAAAATAACCGGTTTCCCTGAATCCCTTCACTAAATATTACCCTGCTCACACTCCAACAGATCGTCAGGTCCCAAGTACCATTCGTCTCCATTCACTCCTATCTAACACGCTCATGCACGCTTGCTGGAAGTCCAAGCCCCTTACCCAGAAAACCTCCTTTACCCCCTCTCTCCAACCCTTTCGAGGACGACCCCTACCCCGCCTTCCTTCCCCTATAGATTTATATGCTTTCCATGTCATTCTACTTTGATCCATTCTCTCTAAATGACCAAACCACCTCAACAACCCCTCTTCTGCCCTCTGACTAATACTTTTATTAACTCCACACCTTCTCCTAATTTCCACACTCCGAATTTTCTGCATAATATTTACACCACACATTGCCCTTAAACAGGACATCTCCACTGCCTCCAACCGTCTCCTCGCTGCTGCATTTACCACCCAAGCTTCACACCCATATAAGAGTGTTGGTACTACTATACTTTCATACATTCCCTTCTTTGCCTCCATAGATAACGTTTTTTGACTCCACATATACCTCAACGCACCACTCACCTTTTTTCCCTCATCAATTCTATGATTAACCTCATCCTTCATAAATCCATCCGCCGACACGTCAACTCCCAAGTATCTGAAAACATTCACTTCTTCCATACTCCTCCTCCCCAATTTGATATCCAATTTTTCTTTATCTAAATCATTTGACACCCTCATCACCTTACTCTTTTCTATGTTCACTTTCAACTTTCTACCTTTACACACATTCCCAAACTCATCCACTAACCTTTGCAATTTTTCTTTAGAATCTCCCATAAGCACAGTATCATCAGCAAAAAGTAACTGTGTCAATTCCCATTTTGAATTTGATTCCCCATAATTTAATCCCACCCCTCTCCCAAACACCCTAGCATTTACTTCCTTTACAACCCCATCTATAAATATATTAAACAACCATGGTGACATTACACATCCCTGTCTAAGACCTACTTTTACCGGGAAGTAGTCTCCCTCTCTTCTACACACCCTAACCTGAGCCTCACTATCCTCATAAAAACTCTTTACAGCATTTAGTAACTTACCACCTATTCCATATACTTGCAACATCTGCACATTGCTCCTCTATCCACTCTATCATATGCCTTTTCTAAATCCATAAATGCAATAAAAACTTCCCTATCTTTATCTAAATACTGTTCACATATATGCTTCAATGTAAACACCTGATCTACACATCCCCTACTCACTCTAAAACCTCCTTGCTCATCCGCAATCCTACATTCTGTCTTACCTCTAATTCTTTCAATTATAACCCTACCGTACACTTTTCCTGGTATACTCAGTAAGCTTATTCCTCTATAATTTTTACAGTCTCTTTTGTCCCCTTTCCCTTTATATAAAGGGACTATACATGCTCTCTGCCAATCTCTAGGTACCTTCCCCTCTTTCATACATTTATTAAACAAAAGTACCAACCACTCCAACACTATATCCCCCCAGCTTTTAACATTTCTGTCATGATCCCATCAGTTCCAGCTGCTTTACCCCCTTTCATTCTACGTAATGCCTCACGTACCTCCCCCACACTTACATTCTGCTCTTCTTCACTCCTAAAAGATGGTATACCTCCCTGACCAGTGCATGAAATTACTGCCTCTGTTTCTTCCTTAACATTTAAAAGTTCCTCAAAATATTCTCGCCATCTACCCAATACCTCCATCTCCCCATCTACTAACTCCCTACTCTGTTTTTAACTGACAAATCCATATTTTCCCTAGGCTTTCTTAACTTGTTTAACTCACTCCAAAATTTTTCTTATTTTCATTAAAATTTCTTGACAGTGCCTCTCCCACTCTATCATCTGCTCTCCTTTTGCACTCTCTCACCACTCTCTTTACCTTTCTTTTACTCTCCATATACTCTGCTCTTCTTATAACACTTCTGCTTTGTAAAAACCTCTCATAAGCTACCTTTTTCTCTTTTATCACACCCTTTACTTCATCATTCCACCAATCACTCCTCTTTCCTCCTGCCCCCACCCTCCTATAACCACAAACTTCTGCCCCACATTCTAATACTGCATTTTTAAAACTATTCCAACCCTCTTCAACCCCCCCACTACTCATCTTTGCACTAGCCCACCTTTCTGCCAATAGTCGCTTATATCTCACCCGAACTTCCTCCTCCCTTAGTTTATACACTTTCACCTCCCTCTTACTTGTTGTTGCCACCTTCCTCTTTTCCCATCTACCTCTTACTCTAACTGTAGCTACAACTAAATAATGATCCGATATATCAGTTGCCCCTCTATAAACATGTACATCCTGGAGCCTACCCATCAACCTTTTATCCACCAATACATAATCTAATAAACTACTTTCATTACGTGCTACATCATACCTTGTATATTTATTTATCCTCTTTTTCATAAAATATGTATTACTTATTACCAAATTTCTTTCTACACATAGCTCAATTAAAGGCTCCCCATTTACATTTACCCCTGGCACCCCAAATTTACCTACTACTCCTTCCATAACATTTTTACCCACTTTAGCATTGAAATCCCCAACCACTATTACTCTCACACTTGATTCAAAACTCCCCACGCATTCACTCAACATTTCCCAAAATCTCTCTCTCTCCTCTACACTTCTCTCTTCTCCAGGTGCATACACGCTTATTATAACCCACTTTTCACATCCAATCTTTATTTTACTCCACATAATCCTTGAATTAATACATTTATAGTCCCTCTTTTCCTGCCATGGTTTATCCTTCAGCATTATTGCTACTCCTTCTTTAGCTCTAACTCTATTTGAAACCCCTGACCTAATCCCATTTATTCCTCTCCACTGAAACTCTCCCGCCCCCTTCAGCTTTGTTTCACTTAAAGCCAGGACATCCAGCTTCTTCTCATTCATAACATCCACAATCATCTCTTTCTTATCATCTGCACAACATCCACGCACATTCAGACTTCCCACTTTGACAATTTTCTTCTTCTTATTCTTTTTAGTAATCTTTACAGGAAAAGGGGTTACTAGCCCATTGTTCCCGGCATTTTAGTTGACTTTTACAACACGCATGGCTTACGGAGGAAAGATTCTTATTCCACTTCCCCATGGATATAAAAGGAAAATTAATAAGACCAAGAACTATTAAGATAAAATCAAAGAAAACTCAGATGAGTGTGTATAAATAAACGTGTACATGTATGTGTAGTGTGACCTAAGTGTAAGTAGAAGTAGCAAGACATGCCTGTAATCTTGCATATTTATGAGACAGACAAAAGACATCAGCAATCCTACCATCATGTAAAACAATCACAGGCTTCGTTTTACACTCACTTGGCAGGACGGTAGTACCTCCCTGGGTGGTTGCTGTCTACCAACCTACTACCTACATATATATATATATATATATATATATATATATATATATATATATATATATATATATATATATATATGGCCTTGTTACTCTGTAAAGAAGAAAAAAAAAGTTTTTTTCCCTCACCTTTTCCTTCATTCAACTTCTCAGTACTGTTTATAAATTCTTTTTATTTTCACCATAGTCTCCTTTGAAAGAATTTGTCTAATTTGTATATCCTTATAACCCTCTAATTCCTTGATATCCTTAGCATTTTTTAACATTTCTTCTTTATATGGAATGTATAAATGCTACTCTCCGTGGCCTATGCTTGTCTTTTTCATATTTTCCAATAATCATATATGCTACAGTATGTTCTTGAAAGATGAAATCCACAATTCAGTTTGTCATCTCATTAATGTGTTGTTCTTCCTGTTTGATTCATTCTGTTCGTGATTTTATTTCCCTTTCAATATAGGCCTCTATAAATCCTTTTTGCCTTAACTGATTTTGTTTAATTTTAGACACACTATCAATCCATCCACTGGTTTTCTTGTCTGCAGGTGTATAAGCTTCACTGTGCTTGGACCGTGTACCTTCTGCCATTTTGTCAACAAATGCACCATTGTACTGAAGTTCCTCTTCATGTGCGTAATACGTTAATCTGTTTCTTCTTTATAAGCGTAATACGTTAAACTTTAGAAAATGTTCCAAATTAATAATTTCCTTCAATCCGTTGGAACAACTTTCACATAAAGAGCTGTACTCCCTACACTACAAAACATTCCTTTTTTTCACGCATGATGAGGCGGCTGACGTCTGTTCTCTGCGTGTGTTTATGTGAGCAGGTGTGTTTGGAAGGGATCGCTGTATCCGTTGATAAACTAGACAAATGCGCAACTCTTGGGTATCTTTATTGAGGAACCGTTTCGCCACACAGTGGCTTCATCAGTCCATACAAAGGAGAAACTTGAAGAACAGGAGGAGAGTGAGGTAATCAGTCCCTCAACCTTGAGTCGATGTGGTCAATCCATCAATCTTGAATAGAAGGTTGAGGGACTGATTACCTCACTCTCCTCCTGTTCTTCAAGTTTCTCCTTTGTATGGACTGATGAAGCCACTGTGTGGCAGAACGTTTCCTCAATAAAGATACCCAAGAGTTACACATGTGTCTAATTTATCAACGTGTCGGTTCTCTGAACCATTCATCTACATCGCTGTCTCCGTATGTTCCATAAAAAATTAATTATCAAATTCATTGTCACCAAACGACGCATAGAACACATCAAGTAAACAGATATTTCAACAACCAGAATAGACAAACAATGAGTTATCTGAATGCTGCCTAGATAGACTGGACATAATACCGCCTCTCTCACGAACACCCACTGACAACGACCTCCCTGGATATATCGTGCCATCTTCCATATACAAACTTTATTTTCTGGTTATCCACATACTTCAAATTATCTCACATGGTATTTATTGCAATCGTATGGGTGGCCAGACTAGTAAACATGTTAATCAGACAACTGCAACGTGATGAGGCTGCTGAGTAACAGGAGGAGAGGCGAAGACAGCGCCATTAAGACTGATGGCACACACCTCAGCACACAGGATTCGTTACTGATGGGACCCTTAGTGGATTTTCCCTCCAGCCACTGTGGCCAGTTGTAGCCCTCATTGTTCTACTGTAGTTTACGGTAGACAGTTGTAGGGTACGCTGGACATCTGCAGTTTATACCGTACATTTGTAGCTCAACATGGACAGCAGTAGTCCCTGCAGTACAGGCAATTTAGCTCTTTTTAAAATACACTGTACAATCTCTGGTTGTACTGTTTGCTAGTACTGAGAATCAACGTTAAATTTGCTCTTGCTAGTATCGTACAGTGGTTGCCTGTAGACGTTTCACAGCGTAGGTCATCTGTGGCTACTGTGGCGGACTTCTCAAAGCCACATGAGTGAGTTATATAAACATATATAAGAGTATATTTAACAACGAATAAATATATTAAGAGACAGATCGCAATGCGTCTGGTAAAGAAGAGGCAGAAAATTGTCATGAGAAGTTCAGATATGTACGATTATCATTCGTTGTGTGAGAGTGGATTGGAGAAAGTGGTAATCATGATAGCTACCTTGGCACATCATTTTACCGGATACTCGTCAGAGCGGTGTACTCACATGGGGCGTGGCTGGTCACGACTACCGCACCTTTCTACGTCCTCCTCCACCCGCGTTAACTGACCACAAGCTGGAAATGGAATGGTATGTAATTACTGACAAGGTGGAGCAAACAACGCTTAAATGTAGTGGATGTCTTTATTAACGACAACGTTCCGCAAACACAGTGACTCGACGAAACCCTCTGTGTGGGCTAAACGTTATCATTCGTAAGAGATGGCATAAAATATTGACAAATGTGAAAAAAGATATATGTATGGTGTTAAGATATGTCATTGAGGTAACGTTTCGCCATGAATTTCTTCTTCATTAAAAACAAATATCCTCGATAAATATCCCAGCACTGGCCAAGTGTTTTATGAAACGTTGTTGATAATTCAGGTACCCAATTTATCTTAAGTGTCAGTTACTCCAGGTCACAACCTGGTCAGGGTAAAGATCCAGATATGAAAACGAAATGATTTCCTTGGTCCGGCATTCAGCTTCACAGCCACTGCAACTGCATCTTCCTCTACCCGCTGTGTTTTCTATCACAGGTACTCTCAGACACTCTCCTGGAAGTGGCGGCTGTGAAGAGTGAAGGTGTCAGGGATGGGATTTCATCTTCTCAGTCTCGTGCCACGACCTCACTCTGGTCTCCCACGCTCGCTTCTGTTGACCTCCTCCTCCTCCTCCTCCTCCTCCTCCTCCTCTCCTCCTCCTCCTCCTCCTCCTCCTCCTCCTCCTCCTCCTCCTCCTCCTCTCCTCCTCCTCTCCTCCTCCTCTCCTCCTCCTCCCCTCCTCTCCCGTCAATGCCCTACTGAAGTCTCCCAGCTCATGATGAAACTTGACAGGGAAACGGCTATTGTTCCCGCTGTGTAACTCTCGTATAAAACAGGATAACAGGACGCTGTAGATACATCCAGTTTTGCTAAAAGGTAATGATTACAAGGTAATAATTTAATAGCACAACTCAGGTCAGTATGGCTTCTGAAGACGTCGCTCTTGTCTCTGGCAGTTACTGGACCATTACGACATGGTTACACTGGAAGAGAAGCAAAATTCAGAAGTAGCGTACACCGACTTTGAAAAAACCTTTGACAAGTGTGAACATATAATAATTGCTTATAAAATGCGTACAAAAGGATTAATAGGAAATGCGGGCAGATGAATACTGAACCTTCTAACCAATAGAACTCAAAGGGTAATAAAGAGTAAACAAAGTACAATGATGGGATGTTATAGTGAAAAGTTCTGATCCCCAGGGCACAGTACTAACCCCATTTTTCTTTCTCATTCTCTTGACTGCATAGACAGAGACATAAATTATAGTAATGTATCATCCTTTGCAGACCATATTAGAATCTGTATAACAGTAGCATCCAGTGAAAACACAGTGAGCCTCCAAGCTGATATCAAAGTCTAGCAGTGATCCACTGATAACAATATGATGTTCAACGAGGACACATTTCAGTTACCATGTTACAAAAGGGTTGAGAAATAAATACATGATCGGAACACGAGACAAACTCAAATCACTCCATAGAGTGTATATCTAATTTTAGAGACCTGGGAGCAATAATGTCAGAATATCTCACGCTCAAGGATCCCAATAATGTGATTAACGCATCTGCAAGGAAAATGAAAGGTTGGAAGGTATTACAGGTAACCTAACCTACCATGTACACTATTGTTAACCTACAGCTACACCTCCGTATACTCCTGCTTACACACACATACAAACACACACATTGGACTTGTGGAAACTCCACCAGAATGAACTTCACCACTCCTTACGCTAAATCATTCACATGCGTTTAGTGCTTCATAAAATACAATACGATTCCCAAATCACAATACACATCACTACATCTCTGAGAGACTTCTTTAAAAGGCTCTCCCAGGTGAAAGTAGATTCTGGCCTCTTCGTAGAGGATTTCAGAGGTACACTCAAACTTTGAGTGTACCTCACATCCTCCTTCATGATGTAAATAGCGTACTGAAAATATCCAGCCAAGACAGGACTCGCAGCAATGGTTTCAAGTTGAAAAAATTGAGATTCAGGAAGGACATAGGAAAGCACTGGTTTGGTAATAGAGTTGTGGATGAGTGGAACAAACTCCCGAGTACCATCATAGACGCTAAAACGTTGTGTAGTTTTAAAAATAGGTTGGATAAATACGTGAGTGGGTGTGGGTGAGTGTGAGTTAGACCTGACTAGCTTGTGCTACCAGGTCTGGTGCCGTGCTCCTTAAGTGGAAGTGGCCTGACTAGGTGGTCATTGTTCTAAGCCGGGGGGTGGCATGGGCCTGCTTCGCATGGGTCAGTAGGACTGTTGTAGTGGTCCTCCTCTATTATGTTCTTATGATAACTGCTGACAAGTCAGAGATGGAGTATGTGATGTCATCCTTGGTCTTCCAACCTTCATTGTGTCGTGGATATGACTTCATCATTCTCCCAACAACATTATCATCATTCTCCCAATATCATTATCATCATCATTCTCCCAACATCATCATTATTCTCCCAACATCATTGTCATAATTCTCCCAACATCATTAACATCATTATCATCACTCTCCCAACATCATTATCATCATTCTTCCAACATCATTATCATCATTTTCCCAATCGTCATTATCATCATCATTCTCCAAACATCATTATTATTATCATTCTCCCAACATCATTATCATTATCCTCCCAACATTATTTTCATTATGATCATTCTCCCAACACCATTATCATTATCATCATCATCCCACACCATCATCATCCTTCCTATTGCGTCATCTCCTTATTTATCTTTTATTTTTATTCCCTCTCCCCCTTCCATGCATCCTCCCCCTCCCCCACCACCCACCCCTCCCTCCCCCACCACCCACCCCTCCCTCCTCAGGGATATATATAAAACACAATAACCTAAATTACCGAACCAATCACGATCAAGGAGCGCTAAAACATTATCAGTGCCATCTTCGGGCAGACGAGGGGCGAGAGTCGACCCTATGGCAGGAAGCCCTTGGGTCGCTTCTCGCTTGCTCCCCGACGCTTATTTACATCCCCCACATTCTTGACCTGTGTTGACCCGTCGACACCAGGTGGGTGGGGCCGCCTCGGGTCTCAGACTCACCTGGTCGGCGCAAGCGGCGGGCGCCACTGGGCAGGGCTCGCCGCCCTTAACGCAATGTGTGCCCACAGTCGCTTCTCGCGTGTTCCTGCCCGCCGTTCATACGCCCCTAATGCATTGCTTGAATTTCTTAGTACATTTACCGACAGCTGTCGGCAACAAGGACATATTGCGTAGCCGGACTTTTGAAGGCAATGCACCTTGTGGAGTGCTCTGATAGAGGCGAGAGTGGCGCACGGTTCGCCTATGGAGGCCTCGGTGGCGTCATTTCAATATTTCAGTAGAGGGTAAGTCTGAGAAGGGATGGATTCAATTGATAGAACGGGTCGGGGGCCCTCACTTAGCGACCCCCAGGGGCCCCCACTTAGCGACCCCCAGTGATAATGTGTGATAAACCTTACCTGGAGGTGACGAGGAGTTGTGACACCCCAGCAGCCTCCTCCTCCTCCTCCTCCTCCTTCTCCTCCTCCTACTCCTCCTCCTCTTCTTCAGGAAGGAGCAAATCTCCCCCCGCCCTTGCAAGATCCTCTAGGGATGCTGCTTCTGCTTCAGGGATGCTGCTGTCTACTATCATGCGATCCTTGGTTCTAGCAGTAAACAGATACCTGGGTATTAGTCGACTGTTGATGGTTGCATCTTGGGGCGGGATGATATACCTTAGATAGGATGGGCTTTGAAATGTTCATCAGTCCATGCGACCACCAGTCCGTGCGACCACCAGTCCATTCGACCACCAGTCCGTGCGACCATCAGTCCGTGCGACCATCAGTCCATGCGACCACCAGTCCATTCGACCATCAGTCCATGCGACCATCAGTCCATGCGACCACCAGTCCATGCGACCATCAGTCCATGCGACCACCAGTCCATTCGACCATCAGTCCATGCGACCATCAGTCCGTGCGACCATCAGTCCGTGCGACCACCAGTCCATCCGACCACCAGTCCGTGCGACCATCAGTCCGTGCGACCATCAGTCCATGCGACCACCAGTCCATGCGACCATCAGTCCATGCGACCATCAGTCCATGCGACCATCAGTCCATGCGACCACCAGTCCATGCGACCACCAGTCCATGCGACCACCAGTCCATGCGACCATCAGTCCATGCGACCATCAGTCCATGCGACCATCAGTCCATGCGACCATCAGTCCATGTGACCATCAGTCCATGCAACCACCAGTCCATGCGACCACCAGTCCATGCGACCATCAGTCCATGCGACCACCAGTCCATGCGACCACCATTCCATGCGACCACCAGTCCATTCGACAACCAGTCCATTCGACCACCAGTCCATTCGACCATCAGTCCATGCGACCATCAGTCCATGCGACCATCAGTCCATGCGACCATCAGTCCATGCGACCACCAGTCCATGCGACCACCAGTCCATGCGACCATCAGTCCATGCGACCACCAGTCCATGCGACCACCAGTCCATGCGACCACCAGTCCATGCGACCACAGTCCATGCGAAACGTGGCGACCCAGTCCATGCGACGACCAGTCCATGCGACCACCATTCCATTCGACCACCAGTCCATTCGACCACCATTCCATGCGACCACCAGTCCATTCGACCACCAGTCCATTCGACCACCAGTCCATTCGACCATCAGTCCATGCGACCATCAGTCCATGCGACCACCAGTCCATGCGACCAACAGTCCATGCGACATCAGTCCATGCGACCATCAGTCCATGCGACCACCAGTCCATGCGACCACCAGTCCATGCGTCCACCAGTCCATGCGACCATCAGTCCATTCGACCATCAGTCATTGCCATCGTCCTCGACATCAGTCCATTCGACCACCCTTCCATGCGACCATCAGTCCATTCGACACCAGTCCATGCGACCATCAGTCCATGCGACCATCAGTCCATTCGACCATCAGTCCATGCGACATCAGTCCATGCGACCACCAGTCCTGCGACCATCAGTCCATGCGACCACAGTCCATGCGCCACCAGTCCATGCGACCATCAGTCCATGCGACCAACAGTCCATTCGACCACCAGTCCATGCATCCACCAGTCATGCGACCATCAGTCCATGCGACCATCAGTCCATGCGACCACCAGTCATCGACCACAGTCCATTCGACCATCAGTCCATGCGACCACAGTCCATGCAACCACCAGTCCATGCGACCACCAGTCATTGCGACCACCAGTCCATGCGACCATCAGTCCATGTCGACCATCAGTCCATTCGACCATCAGTCCATTGCGACCATCAGTCCATGCGACCACCAGTCCATGGACCATCAGTCCATTGGACAATCAGTCCATGCGACCATCAGTCCATGCGACCATCAGTCCATTTGACCATCAGTCCATGCGACCACCAGTCCATGCGACCACCAGTCCATGCGACCATCAGTCCATGCGACCATCAGTCCATGCGACCACCAGTCCATGCGACCACCAGTCCATGCGACAACCAGTCCATTCGACCACCAGTCCATGCGACCACCAGTTCATGCGACCATCAGTCCATGCGACCATCAGTCCATGCGACCACCAGTTCATTCGACCACCAGTCCATTCGACCACCAGTCCATGCGACCACCAGTCCATGCAACCACCAGTCCATGCGACCACCAGTTCATTCGACCACCAGTCCATGCGACCACCAGTCCATGCGACCACCAGTCCATGCGACCATCAGTCCATGCGACCATCAGTCCATGCGACCACCAGTTCATGTGACCACAGTCCATGCGACCATCAGTCCATGCGACCATCAGTCATGCGACCACCAGTCCATCGACCATCAGTTCATTCGACCACCAGTCCATGCGACCACCAGTCCATGCGACCACCAGTTCATTCAACCACCAGTCCATTCGACCATCAGTCCATGCGACCACCAGTCCATTCGACCATCAGTCCATGCGACCACCAGTCCATGCAACCACCAGTCCATTCGACCATCAGTCCATGCGACCATCAGTCCATGCGACCACCAGTCCATTGCGACCACAGTCCATGCACCATCAGTCCATGCGACCACCAGTCCATGCGACCATCAGTCCATTGACCATCAGTCCATGCGACCACAGTCCATGCGACCACCAGTCCATGCGACCATCAGTCCATGCGACCATCAGTCCATGCGACCACCAGTCCATGCGACCACCAGTCCATTCGACCATCAGTCCATGCGACCATCAGTCCATGCGACCATCAGTCCATGCGACCACCAGTTCATTCGACCACCAGTCCATGCGACCACCAGTCCATGCGACCATCAGTCCATGCGACCACCAGTCCATGCGACCACCAGTCCATGCGACCACAGTCCATGCGACCACCAGTCATGCAACACCAGTTCCACGACACACCAGACCATTTAACACATTGTTCATGCGACCATACAGTCCATGGACCACCCGTCCATGCGACCACAGTCCATGCAACCTAGTCATGACGGACAGACCAGTCATGCGGAAACGAACACAGATCCATGTACACCAGTCCATGACGGAACAGCACTGCGACACCAGTCCATGCGACCACATCCATGCGACAGTCCATGCGACATCAGTCATGCGACACATCTGCGACACAGTCCATGACTACTAGTTCCATGCGAACCACAGTCATGCGAATCATTGTCTATGCGTCATCCAGTCCATGGAATCAGTACCATGCGACCTACAGTTATAGCGAACAGCCATGCGACAACAGACCATGAACTTACCTGTCATAGAAAACGAAACAGCCTGATACTTTCTGTTATAGAAAACGTGAACACAGACTGATACTTTTACTGTTATAGAAAACGGAACAGACCTGATACTTTTTACTGTTATAGAAAACGGAAACAGACCTGATACTTTTTCTGTTATAGAAAACGGGAAACAGACCTGATACTTTTTACTGTTATAGAAAACGGAAACAGACCTGATACTTTTTACTGTTATAGAAAACGGAAACAGACCTGATACTTTTTACTGTTATAGAAAACGGAAACAGACCTGATACTTTTTACTGTTATAGAAAACGGGAACAGACCTGATACTTTTTACTGTTATAGAAAACGGAAACAGACCTGATACTTTTTACTGTTATAGAAAACGGAAACAGACCTGATACTTTTTACTGTTATAGAAAACGGGAACAGACCTGATACTTTTTACTGTTATAGAAAACGGAAACAGACCTGATACTTTTTACTGTTATAGAAAACGGAACAGACCTGATACTTTTTACTGTATGAAAACGGAACAGACCTGATACTTTTTACTGTTATAGAAAACGGGAACAGACCTGTTACTTTTTACTGTTATAAAAACGGAAACAGACCTGATCATTTTGTTAAAAGAATTTCAAAACTTGTTAAACTTTGGAACGAAGACCTGATACTTTGTACTGTTAGGAAAAGGAACAGACCTGATACTTTTACTGTATATAGAAACGGAACACATGACCTGTACTTTTTACTGTTATATGAAAACGATACAGGGACCTGATACTTTTACTGTTATAGAAACGGGCGAACAGACTTCTGAATACGATTTTACTTGTAGCAAATGGTAATCTTACTGACGTTTTGACATAACATTCATTCTAACTGTTCATTAGAAAACGGGAACAGACCTGTCACTTTTCATTTTGATAGAAAACGGGAACAGACCTGCATTTTTCATTTTGATAGAAACGGGGAACAGACCTACACTTTCACTGTGTAAAAACGGAACGGGCCTGACACTTCACTGTGATAGAAATTGGAAACAGTTCTGAACTTCAATGGGGACAGAAAACGAAAACAACCTGACACTTTTTACTTAAAGATAGAAAACGGAACAGACTGACACTTTACTGTGATAAAAACGGAAACAAACCTGACACTTTTCACTTGTGATAGAAAACGGGGAACAGACCTGACACTTTTCACTCTAGATAATGCAACGAGAAAGTGCTGAACGGTTTCGTCTGTTAAGGTTACAAAACAGGAAGCAGCCCTGAACCTTCAACTGTGTTTTAGAAAACCGGGATATCGACACTATTCATTTTGATAAGAAAACTGGAAACAAGCCTGGTCACTTTCATTTGATGACAGAAACGGAACAGAGACCTGACACTTTTCACTGTGATAGAACGGGAACAGACTGACATTTTCACTGTGATAGGGATAACTGCAAACTGCCTGACTTTCCACTGTGATAGAGAATTGAAACAGTGTGCGACACTTTCATCTGTGACAGAATTCAATGTGAGATTGTCTAATTTACCCGTGAGCACTGATAGTCTACATGTGATGGAATCGGGAACAGGACCTGACACTTTCACCGTGATAGAAAACGGAATGCAACACTGGACACTTTTCACTGTGATATGACATAGACGGACACAGACACATGACACTTTTCACATGGCATGGACACTAGACTGGCAACATTAGGCCTAATCATTTTTCTCCTGTTATGACAGAAAACAGGTGCAGCCTGAATAGTATTTCATGTAGTTTTCTAAGGGTTCGATCTCTGGTAGTTTTCCCCTAGGTGATCTCGCAGGTGCACCTCAGGGGCCTCATACTGTGAGTTCTCCGTGGTTGACATAGGATGAGACTATACCTTGGGTTCCACTGTAGTCATCCTCATATGGATGGGCTGTCCTAGGTGACTCCAGTAGGGTCTTATAGGCCTCCAATGGGTCTCCTTGGATGTTCACCTTAGTGTATTCTGACCTGTGAAGTCTTCCTAGTGTGGGTTCTCTCCTGTGGGTTCTCTGTGCATTTCCTAGATGGGTTCTCTCCTAGGTGGGTGTCTCCTAGGTGGTTCATCTCTAGCGAGTTTATCCATGGTGGTTCACCCTAGGTGGGTTCTCTCCATAGGTGGGCTCTCCCAGGTGGTACTCTCCTGGGGTGGGTACTCTCTAGGTGGGCTCTCCTAGTGGGATGCATCTCAGGTGGGTTCTCTCTTAGGTGGGTCTCTATTAGGTGCGGTTATCTCCTAGATGGGTTCTCTCCTGGTGGGTTCTCCCTAGGTGGCTTCTCCTGTGGGCCTCTTCTAGGTGGGTTCTCTCCTAGTGCTCTCTCCTAGGTGGGTTCTCCTAGGTGGCTCTCTCTGGATGGAGATTTCTCCTAGGTGGGTTCTCTCTCTAGGTGGGTCTCTCCTAGGTGGGTTTCCTCCTAGGTGGAGTTCTCTCTAGGTGGGTTCTCCTAGGTGGTTCTCCTAGGTGGGTCTCTCCTAGGTGGTTCTCTCCTAGGTGGGCTCTCTCCTAGGTGGTGTCTCTCCTAGGTGGTTCTCTCCTAGGTGGGTTCTCTCCTAGGTGGGTTCTCTCCTAGGTGGGCTCTCTCCTAGGTGGGTTCTCTCCTAGGTGGGTTCTCTCCTAGGTGGGCTCTCTCCTAGGTGGGTTCTCTCCTAGGTGGGTTCTCTCTTAGGTGGGTTCTCTCTTAGGTGGGTTTTCTCCTAGGTGGGTTCTCTCCTAGGTGGGTTCTCTCCTAGGTGGGCTCTCTCCTAGGTGGGCTCTCTCCTAGGTGGGTTCTCTCCTAGGTGGGCTCTCTCCTAGGTGGGTTCTCTCCTAGGTGGGTCTCTTCTCCTAGGTGGCTCTCTCCTAGGTGGGTTCTCTCCTAGGTGGGTCTCTCTCCTAGGTGGGTTCTCTCCTAGGGGTTTCTCTCTAGGTGGGTTATCTCCTAGGTGGGTTCTCTCCTAGGTGGGTCTCTCCTAGGTGGGTCTCTCCTAGGTGGGCTCTCTAGTGGGCTCTCCTAGGTGGGTTCTCTCCTAGGTGGGTTCTCTCTTAGGTGGGTTATCTCCTAGGTGGGTTCTCTCCTAGGTGGGTTCTCTCCTAGGTGGGTTCTCTCCTAGGTGGGCTCTCTCCTAGGTGGGTTCTCTCCTAGGTGGGTTCTCTCCTAGGTGGGTTCTCTCCTAGGTGGGTTCTCTCCTAGGTGGGCTCTCTCCTAGGTGGGTTCTCTCCTAGGTGGGTTCTCTCCTCGTGTGATGTGTCCTGCAGAATTTCGTTCAACCCCCGAGGGACGTTATTTCTCCTGCAGTGTTCCTCTGTTCTCATGTTCTTTAGAGCACCTCCATCACCATTGTTACTGCTACTGCTGCTACTATTAATTTTTTCTCGCTTACTCTTCACTGTCTGCCCCCTTATTTCAATTCCCCTACTATTACTACTGCTACTGCTACTGCTATTGTTATTTCTACTACTACTGCTGCTGCTATTGTTATTTCTACTACTACTGCTGCTACTACTACTAACACTACTGCTATTACTACTAACACTACTGCTACCACTGCTAATACTGCTACTACTACTACTAGATAAGATTTCGTTCGGATTTTTAACCCCGGAGGGTTAGCCACCCAGGATAACCCAAGAAAGTCAGTGCGTCATCGAGGACTGTCTAACTTATTTCCATTGGGGTCCTTAATCTTGTCCCCTCAGCATGCGACCCACACCAGTCGACTAACACCCAGGTACCTATTTGCTGCTAGGTGAACAGGACAACAGGCGTAAAGAAACGTGTCGAAATGTTTCCACCCGCCGGGAATCGAACCCGGGTCCCTCCGTGTGTGAAGCGGGAGCTTTAGCCACCAGGCCACCTGCTACTACTGCTGCAACTACTGCTACTACTACTACTGCTGCTACTACTGCTACTGCTACTACTGCTACTGCTACTACTACTACTACTGCTGCTACTGCTACTACTACTACTACTGCTGCTACTGCTACTACTGCTACTACTACTAACACTACTGCTACTACTACTAACACTACTGCTATTACTGCTAACACTACTGCTACCACTGCTACTACTACTAACACTACTGCTACTACTGCTACTGCTACTACTGCTGCTACTACTGCTACTACTACTACTACTACTGCTACTACTACTGCTGCTACTACTGCTACTGCTACTACTACTACTACTGCTGCTACTACTACTGCTGCTACTGCTACTACTACTACTACTGCTGCTACTGCTACTACTGCTACTACTACTAACACTACTGCTACTACTGCTAATTACTACTAACACTACTGCAACCACTGCTACTACTGCTACTACTACTAACACTACTGCTACTACTTACTACTAACACTACTGCTACTACTGTTACTACTACTAACACTACTGCTACTACTGCTACTACTAACAATACTGCTACTACTGCTACTACTACTAACACTACTGCTACTACTGCTACTACTACTAACACTACTGCTGCTACTGCAACGGCTACTAACACTACTGCTGCTACTGCAACTGCTACTAACACTACTGCTACTACTGCTACTAGTACTAACACTAATGCTACTACTGCTACTACTGCTACTAGTACTAACACTAATGCTACTACTGCTACTAATACTAACACTACTGCTACTGCTGCTACTAGTACTAACACTACTGCTACTATTACTACTGCTACTACTACTAACACTACTGCTACTACTACTAACACTACTGCTACTATTGCTACTGCTACTACTACTAACACTACTGCTACTACTGCTACTAGTACTAACACTACTGCTACTACTGCTACTAGTACTAACACTACTGCAACTATTACTACTGCTACTACTGCTACTACTAACACTACTACTACTACTACTGCTACTACTACTAACACTACTGCTACTTCTACTAACACTACTGCTACTATTACTACTGCTACTACTACTAACACTACTGCTACTATTACTACTGCTACTACTACTAACACTACTGCTACCACTGCTACTACTACTAACACTACTGCTACTACTGCTACTACTACTAACACTACTGCTACTACTGCTACTACTACTACTACTAACACTACTGCTACTATTACTACTGCTACTACTACTAACACTACTGCTACTATTACTACTGCTACTACTACTAACACTACTGCTACTATTACTACTGCTACTACTACTAACACCACTGCTACTACTGCTACTACTACTAACACTACTGCTACTATTACTACTGCTACTACTACTAATACTACTGCTACTACTGCTACTACTGCTACTAGTACTAACACTACTGCTACTACTGCTACTAGTACTAACACTACTGCTACTATTACTACTGCTACTACTACTAACACTACTGCTACCACTGCTACTACTACTAACACTACTGCTACTACTACTAACACTACTGCTACTACTGCTACTACTACTACTACTAACACTACTGCTACTATTACTACTGCTACTACTACTAACACTACTGCTACCACTGCTACTACTACTAACACTACTGCTACTACTGCTACTACTACTAACACTACTGCTACTACTGCTACTACTACTACTACTAACACTACTGCTACTATTACTACTGCTACTATTACTACTGCTACTACTACTAACACTACTGCTACTATTACTACTGCTACTACTAACACTACTGCTACTATTACTACTGCTACTACTACTAACACTACTGCTACTATTACTACTGCTACTACTACTAACACTACTGCTACTATTACTACTGCTACTACTACTAACACCACTGCTACTACTGCTACTACTACTAACACTACTGCTACTATTACTACTGCTGCTACTACTAACACTACTGCTACTATTACTACTGCTGCTACTACTAACACTACTGCTACTATTACTACTGCTACTACTACTAACACTACTGCTACTATTACTATTGCTACTACTACCACTGCTACTACAGCTACTACTACTAACACTACTGCTACTATTACTACTGCTGCTACTACTAACACTACTGCTACTATTACTACTGCTGCTACTACTAACACTACTGCTACTATTACTACTGCTACTAGTACTAACACTACTGCTGCTATTACTACTGCTGCTACTACTAACACTACTGCTACTATTACTACTGCTACTACTACTAACACTACTGCTACTATTAGTACTGCTGCTACTACTAACACTACTGCTACTATTACTACTGCTACTACTACTAACACTACTGCTACTATTACTACTGCTACTACTACTAACACTACTGCTACTATTACTACTGCTACTACTGCTACTACTACTAACACTACTGCTACTATTACTACTGCTACTACTACTAACACTACTGCTGCTATTTTTTTTGCTAGCTGTAAATAAAGCATTACCACGTGTGTGTGTACTCACCTATTTGTGGTGTGTGTGTGTGTGTGCGCGTGTGTTTGTGTGTGTGTTTGTGCGTGTGTGTGTGTGTGTGTGTGTGTGTGTGTGAGTTTGTGTGTTTGTGTGTGTTTGTGTGTGTGTTTGTGTGTGTGTGTGTGCACTCACCTAGTTAAGATTGCAGGGGTCGAGTCCAAGACCCTGTGTGTGTGTTTGTGTTTGTATGTTTGTGTGTGTGTGTGTGTGTTTGTGTGTATGAGTGTGTGTGTGTGTGTGTGTGTGTATGAATGTGTGTGCGTATGTGCGTATGAGTTTGTGTATGAGTGAGAGTGTGTGTGTGTGTGTGTGTGTTTGTGTGTGTGTGTGTGTGTGTATGAGTTTGTGTATGTGTGTGTGTGTGTGTGTGTGTGTGTGTGTGTGTGACTCAACAATCAACATTTGCACCAATAACTCATTACAGTTGTGACCTGGTGTGGAAGTGTGAATTGCTCATTACTCAATTTGTTCATGATTGTACCCATGTATAAAAGTAAGTAACCATTCTTACAGGATTCATTACCTTTGTACCTAGTTCAGCTATCAAAACTTTGGGGGCCCAGTCCCTGGACCCATTAGGTACCTATGTAATCTGTAAATACCTTTGTAATTTGTCATGATTGTGATTAGACCTACCTGGAGTTTATTACCTTTGTAAATTGTGAGTTCATTACCTTTGTAAATTGTGAGTTCATTACCTTTGTAAATTGTGAGTTCATTACCTTTGTAAATTGTGAGTTCATTACCTTTGTAAATTGTGAGTTCATTACCTCTGTAACTTGCTCAGCTATCAAAACTTTGGAGTCCAGTCCCTGGACCAATTATGTACCTCTGTAATCTTTTGACTACCGCCCACAGGATGGGTATGTGGTGCATAATAAACATATTAAACTAACTAAACTACTATTACTACTGCTACTTCTACTAACACTACTGCTACTACTACTAACACTCCTGCTACTACTACTAACACTACTGCTACTATTACTACTGCTGCTACTACTACTAACACTACTGCTATTACTACTGCTACTACTGCTACTACTAACACTACTACTACTATTACTACTGCTACTACTACTAACACTACTGTTACTACTGCTACTACTACTAACACTAGTGTTACTACTGCTACTACTGCTAACATTACTGCTACTGTTACTACTGCTACTACTGCTACTACTACTAACACTACTGCTACTATTACTACTGCTACTACTGCTACTACTACTAACACTACTGCTGCTACTACTAACACTACTGCTACTATTACTACTACTACTACTGCTACTACTACTATACTGCTATTACTACTGCTACTACTGCTACTACTACTAACACTACTGCTACTACTAACACTACTGCTACTATTACTATTGCTACTACTACTAACACTACTGCTACTACTGCTATTACTACTAACACTACTGCTATTACTACTGCTACTACTACTAACACTACTGCTACTATTACTACTGCTACTACTACTAACACTACTGCTACTACTTCTACTACTGCTAACATTACTGCTATTACTACTACTACTACTACTAACACTACTGCTACTACTGCTTACACTACTGCTATTACTACTGCTACTTCTACTAACACTACTGCTACTACTACTAACACTACTGCTACTACTGCTACTACTACTAGCACTACTGCTACTACTACTAACACTACTGCTACTACTACTAACACTACTGCTACTACTGCTACTACTAACACTACTACTAACACTACTACTAACACTACTACTACTACTACTAACACTACTGCTGCTACTACTAACACTACTGCTACTACTGCTACTACTACTAACACTACTGCTACTATTACTACTGCTACTACTACTAACACTACTGCTACTATTACTACTGCTACTACTACTAACACTACTGCTACTACTGCTACTACTACTAACACTACTGCTACTAGTACTAACACTACTGCTACTACTGCTACTAGTACTAACACTACTGCTACTACTACTAACACTACTGCTAATACTACTAACACTACTGCTACTACGACTAACACTACTGCTACTACTACTAACACTACTGCTACTATTACTACTGCTACTACTACTAACACTACTGCTACTACTGCTGCTACTACTAACACTACTGCTACTATTACTACTGCTACTACTGCTACTACTACTAACACTACTGCTACTATTACTACTGCTACTACTACTAACACTACTGCAACTACTACTAACACTACTGCTAATACTACTAACACTACTGCTACTACGACTAACACTACTGCTACTACTACTAACACTACTGCTACTATTACTACTGCTACTACTACTAACACTACTGCTACTACTGCTGCTACTACTAACACTACTGCTACTATTACTACTGCTACTACTGCTACTACTACTAACACTACTGCTACTATTACTACTGCTACTACTACTAACACTACTGCAACTATTACTACTGCTACCACTGCTGCTATTACTACTCTTGCTGCTAATAATAATAATACCACCACTACTTTCACATTACTTCTTCTTCCTGCAGTACTACAGCTCCCGTCCCCCGCCACCCTCTCCTATGTATTCTAGGTCCCTTCCCTTCAATCGTCTGTATGTGACTACTTAATGATACATGTGTGTGTGTGTGTGTGTGTGTGTGTGTGTGTGTGTGTGTGTGTGTGTGTGTGTGTGTGTGTGTGTGTGTGTGTGTATGTGTGTGTGTGTGTATGTGTGTATGTGTGTGTGTATGTGAGTGTATGTGTGTATGTGTATGTGTGTATGTGTATGTTTGAGTGTGTGTGTGTGTGTGTGTGTATGTGTGTGTATGTGTGTGTGTGTGTGTATGTGTTTGTACTCAGTTGTATTCACCTAGTTGAGGTTGCAGGGGTCGAGTCCAAGCTCCTGGCCCCGCCTCTTCACTGGTCGTTACTAGGTCACTCTCCCTGAACCGTGAGTTTTATCATACCTCTGCTTAAAGCTATGTATGGATCCTGCCTCCACTACATCGCTTCCTAAACTATTCCACTTCCTGACTACTCTGTGGCTGAAGAAATACTTCCTAACATCCCTGTGATTCATCTGTGTTTTCAGCTTCCAACTGTGTCCCCGTGTTGCTGTGTCCAGTCTCTGGAACATCCTGTCTTTGTCCACCTTGTCAATTCCTCTCAGTATTTTGTAAGTCGTTTTCATGTCCCCCCTATCTCTCCTGTCCTCCAGTGTCGTCAGGTTGATTTCCCTTAATCTCTCCTCGTAGGACATACCTCTTAGCTCTGGGACTAGTCTTGTTGCAAACCTTTGCACTTTCTCTAGTTTTTTTACATGCTTGGCTATGTGTGGGTTCCAAACTGGTGCCGCATACTCCAACATGGGCCTAACGTACACGGTGTACAGGGTCCTGAACCATTCCTTATTGAGATGTCGGAATGCTGTTCTGAGGTTTGCTAGGCGCCCACATGCTGCAGCAGTTATTTGGTTGATGTGCGCTTCAGGAGATGTGCCTGGTGTTATACTCACCCCAAGATCTTTTTCCTTGAGTGAGGTTTGTAGTCTCTGCCTCCCTAGACTGTACTCCATCTGCGGTCTTCTTTGCCCTTCCCCAATCTTCATGACTTTGCACTTGGTGGGTTTGAACTCCAGGAGCCAATTGCTGGACCAGGTCTGCAGCCTGTCCAGATCCCTTTGTAGTTCTGCCTGGTCTTCGATCGAGTGAATTCTTCTCATCAACTTTACGTCATCTGCAAACAGGAACAATTCGGAGTCTATTCCTGCCGTCACGTCGTTCATAAATACCAGAAACAGCACTGATCCTAGGACTGACCCCTGTGGGACCCCGCTGGCCACAGGTGCCCACTCTGACACCTCGCCACGTACCATGATTCGCTGCTGTCTTCCTGACAAGTATTCCCTGATCCATTGTAGTGCCTTCCCTGTTATCCCTGCTTGGTCCTCCAGTTTTTGCACTAATCTCTTGTGTGGTACTGTGTCAAACGCCTTCTTGCAGTCCAAGAAGATGCAATCCACCCACCCCTCTCTCTCTTGTCTTACTGCTGTCACCATGTCATGTGTGTGTGTGTGTGTGTGTGTACATTTACGTCATCGTATGTAAACATTTAAGACTCTTGTAAAAAATATTCTATTATTGTTATAATATCAAAGTATTACCTAAATTTAAAATAGTCGTAATAACATTAAAAAAAATTTACCGAATATTTAAAAACAAAACATAAAATTAATTGCTATTTAAAAAAAAATATAGTTTTAACCAAAATTAATTTAATGTATGGGGGTAACATAGCTTTTTAAAATTCAATGTATTGAGGGTATTTTTTTAAATGTTTTTAATGTCTTAGAGCTGTCTTAATGGAAAGCGTATTAGCGACCAGAGCTTCTAATTCTAACTGTGGGTTTTAGAATTAGACCGTTTGGTTCATTTCCTGTTTCATTTCGACCGGCTGGCTGATTGACACGAATATTAGAGGGTTAGATTGGAGAGATGGCGATGTATACCTGTGTATGTCTGTGTATACGTGTTTATGCCTGTGTATACTTGTGTATGTCTGTGTATATCTGTGTTGAGTTGCGTAGTCTGGTATTAAGAGTTTAGGCAGAGAAGCAACAACGAGGGTACGTCTCTCCCACTTACAGCCACCTGCAGCTTTTGGGATAAGTGGAGGTGGTGGTGGTGATGGTGGGGGGGAGGGGTTAGTGGTGGTGATACTTGTAGCCTTCCCTTTCCTATCCCCCTTTTTTACCCCCTCACCTACACACAACACACACACACACACACACTTTAGACTGTCGGCTTATGTCCCTCTCAATTCTTCTCCAGTTATCCCAAATTCTAAAGAAGAGCTAATGAGCTGTGCCTAATGCGAGTCTTAGAGAGAGAGAGAGAGAGAGAGAGGAGAGAGAGAGAGAGTGGGGATGGTATACAAGAGTAAAGCAAATTGAGTCTGTTATGGTAATATGTATATGTACCATCAAGGGGTATCAATAATAATAATAGTAACAATGATAATAGTAATAATAATTTAAGTGATAATTACGTATACGCAAGTTCAGAATCTCTATTCCCATGAAGGTTCAGAACTTCAGTCCCCAAAGAGGTTCAGAGTCCCTTACAAGGATTCAGAACCCTTAAGGAAGATCAGAACCCTTTGAGGAGAGTTTGAACGTCCTCGTGGATCAAAACGATACATAAGATTAGAGATAATACCAGCTGAGATTATAATCTTACCTGCTAAAATTAGACAGTTCCAGTTGTGATTACAGACGGTACCTGCTAATATAATTAGAATTATAGGTGACACGTGGAAAAATTTAAGCAGGATGGGGCTCAGGGGCCCTCCCATCAAAACCTTTATGAAGGGATTATTGATAAGGGACAAGTAGGGATCGGGAGAGGATGAAGGAAGGGGGAGGAGGGATAGGAGGAGGGGGACGAGGAGGTTCTAAGGACCTTTGAGATAATCCATCAGTGAAAGAGTGTATTAGGGTAACGACTATGGTAATTTCACACATGAATATCTTAGGCTAAAGATTATATACTGAAGCCTCGTCTACCTGGTTCATCATGGTCAGGTGTGTGTGTGTGTGTGTGTGTGTGTGTGTGTGTGAGTCTGTGTGTGTGTCTGTGTCTGTGTTTGTCTGCCTTCCTGCCATACAATGTTAACCTCAACTAACTGGGGAGAAATATACGTACATAGACTTCAAATAGTCCTTCTCAGAATGCTTCTTTGAAATACTACAATCTTCCTCTTCCGTATGCAGGTAAACTTGGTCAATTAGCGAGAACTAATTTAAAATTAAGTCCTTTCTAAAATTTTCTCTTATACGTTTAAAGATATATTTTTTACTTATGTTAATGTAAAAATTAATAATTTTATCCCAAAAGTACCTTAGAAAACTTACCTAACCTTATTATAACAAGCACGATTTAATTTAGCCTAATTCAGCTAAGAATATTTTAGATAGGTTTACAATAATTTAATAATAAGGAAACAAAATTAAATATATTTTTTCTTTAGGTTCAGAATTATTTTTTTTTTTTTGCGAAATTATTGCATACGCAAACTTTCGCTTGCCTTATTCGGCAAAAAGAACTTTGCTATTTAAGCCAAAATCGTAAGTTTTACCTATTCAGCATGATATATATATCTTTTCTTTCACCCTGCCTCGAGGCAGGGTGGCCCAAAAAGAAAAACGAAAGTTTCTCTCTTTAAATTTAGCAATATATACAGGAGAAGGAGTTACTAGTCCCTTGCTCCCGGAATATTAGTCGCCTTTTGCGACACGCATGGCTTACGGAGGAAGAATTCTGTTCCACTTCCCCATGGATATATATATATATTTATATATATATATATTATATATATATATATATATATATATATATATTATATTATATATATATATATATATATATATATATATATATATATATGCAATAAGATCACAGTAAACAGGTGATTTCAGAATATGCAAAACAACCACTCTGAAAGAATAGAGAAATTCCAAGCGCTTTCAGATATGTTGATGATATTTTGTGTCTTATGCCCAAAAATGTAGATATACACCATTTCCTAGGAAAATTAAATAGCTTAGCCTATTCTATAAACTTTACTGTTGAGTTTGAAGAAAATAACTCATTGCCTTTTCTAGATGTTTTAATTATTAAGGGTAATAATGAATTCAAATTTAAAATTTACAGAAAACCTACAAATAACTGTTCCTATGTCCACTATTATTCCTCGCATCAAGATAGAGTCAAACTGTCTGTTTTCTCATCACTGTTTTTGAGAGCTTTACGAATTTGTAGTCCTGAGTTCATAGATGAGGAAATATCCAAAATTTATGAAATAGGTAATGATTTAAAATACCCAAGAAATGTAATTGATAAATCTTTTAAAGTTGCTAGAAATACTTTTTACAATCCAAAAAGGGACAACCAGCCTTATTCAACTAAAAATATGTTGGTTCTCCCTTACCATGAAAACTTGGTTGATATGCCTTCTCTTCTTAAGACTTTTAATATTAAAGTTGTATTCAAAAATCTTGATACAGTAAAAAAACTTTTGATAAAGAATTCCCCCCAAAATGCTGATGGATGTGTCTATAAGATTCCTTGTAAAATTTGCGATAAAGTTTATTACGGTCAAACTGGTAAAAATCTCGAACTAAGATTAAAACAACATAAATATAGCATTAGAACTGGACAAGATTCCAATGCTCTATTTATTCATGTAAGAGATTTTAACCATCCAATTGATTTTCAAAAAGTTGAGAAAGTAGTATCAAGCAAGTCCATGGTCGACAGGAATATAATTGAATCTTGTTTCATAAAAAGCAGTTTTGACAATAATATGAATATTTCCTTTGGTTTATATAAATTAGATCCATTTATAATTAATAGAATTTGGGAAGAATTTAATAATACACTGGACAAATAATCTTTAAAATTTCTTATTTCTTGGGTAGAATAGTTTGTGGGGTGAGTTGTGCCAAGGACCTATCCAAGTTGGGTTGGCGCGCGTCAGGTGTTTAAACCGTTGTGGGATCTGATAGTGAGGTGCTGGCCTGACCCCTTATATAGCTTCCTTGGATGCTTTACTTTCATAGTTCCTTGATAATGTGAGTAGTCACGAAAGCGCTTGGAATTTCTCTATTCTTTCAGAGTGGTTGTTTTGCATATATATATATATATATATATATATATATATATATATATATATATATATATATATATAATATAGGATGGGGTCCACCTCTAGTGTAAATTGTGGGACCCATAGCCTCGGAGAAGTAGATAAAAAGGCTTCAAGGAAGAATATTTGAAATATATAGAGTTTTTGCTGATGATACTGTGCTTTTGGGGGATTCTAAAGAAAAGTTGCTAAGGTTAGTGGACAAGTTTTGGAGAGATGAAAGTGAATATAGATAAAAGTAAGGTGATGAGGGTATCAAAAGATTTAGATAAAATAAATTGGATATCATATTGGAGGAAGGGAGTATGGAGGAAGTGAATGTCTTCAGATATTTGGGAGTTGACTTATCAGCGGATGGGTTTATGAAGGATGAGGTTAACCATAGAACTGGTGAAAGAAAAAAGGTGAGTGGTGCGTTGAGGTACATGTGGAGACAAAAAACGCTATCCATGGAGGCAAAAAAGGGAATGTACGAGAGTATAGTGGTACCAACACTCCTATATGGGTGTGAAGCTTGGGTTGTAAATGCAGCAGCGAGGAGGTGGTTGGAGGCAGTGGAGATGTCCTGTCTAAGGGCAAAGTGTGGTGTAAATATTATGCAGAAAATTCGGAGTGTGGAAATTAGGAGAAGGTGTGGAGTTAATAAAAGTATTAGTCAGAGGGCTGAAGAGCTGCTGTTGAGGTGGTTTGGTCATTTAGAGAGAATGGAAAGCAGAATGACTTTGAATGCATATAAATCTGTAGGGGAAGGAAGGCGGAATAAGGGTCGTCCCCAAAAAGGTTGGAGGGAGGGGTAAAGGAGGTTTTGTGGGCAAGGGGCTTGGACTTCCAGCAAGCATGAGTGAGCGTGTTAGGAGTGAATGGAGACGAATGTTTTTGGGACCTGACGAGTTGTTGGATTGTGAGCAGGGCAGTATTTTATGAAGGGATTCAGGGAAACCGGTTAACCGGACTTGGGTCCTGGAAATGGGAAGTACGATGCCTGCACTTTAAAGGAGGGGTATGGGATGTTGGCAGTTTGGAGGGACGTCTAAACTGTCGTATCTGAGCGCCTCTGCAAAGACAGTGATTATATATGAGTGATGGTGAAAGTGTTGAATGATGAAAGTTTTTTTCTTTCTTTTCGGGTTTTTCTTTCTTTTTGGTCACCCTGCCTCGGTGGGAAAGTCCTGACATTATACTCCTAAATGTTTGTTCATTACGATGTTGACTGGCACTTCTATTATTAACCAACACCGCACATGCTACTGATGCTTGGCGGTTTAAGTGCGCCTCTGGTGATATGTTTGGTGTTCTGTTTACTCTCTATTCTTCAGACTCACGAAATCGTGTTATATATATATATATATATATATATATATATATATATATATATATATATATATATATATATATATATATATATATATATATAATGTATTTAGCATTTTTTGTTCCCTTCTTGGACAACCTTATTACTAACACGAGTTTGTGATCTACATCATGAGAGACAAAGATGCTGATCATGAGAGAGGAAGACGCCCGTCAAAGACACCCACCTGCTGAGATAAACACCACCGACCCTCACGAACTCACCTGTCGTTATCATCAACACCGTTTTACCCAGGGCTTCCCTGACCCACCTGATGGTACTCGTGACTCCTGTGACTTCAGCACATCTCACAAGATGATGTTCGTGACGGATGCTTCAGGTTATCTTCGCTGGTGTTGCTTCTCTCGTGAGTGATTTCCCTGTGTCTTGGCGTCCAGGCTGATCGATTGGCATCCTGGGGATGGTTTTTTTGACTTGCAGATTGAGGCGGCCGTGGGCCCGGCGCCTCGGGGGCTCACAGCGTGGCGTGTTTTCTTCACAGTTGGCTGGCTGACCAGAGGTTCTCTGTGAGACTGTGCTTGGCAGATTGTTCGCCACGCAGAGAAGCTGATACGTTAATAGAAAATATAGCAAATAATACATATCAAATTTAAACGTGAATAATAAAAACAATAATAACAATAACAACGATGAGTAAAATAAAGCATATTTTAATCTTATTATTAGCCAAGTACTAACGAGTTTGAAAAAAAAATACCTTATTAATGTTGGGCTTTAATTCCCTCAGCTCCGGGACTAATCTTGGCGCTAAGAACTGGACCTCTTTAAGTTTCTGAGGAAGCTTGACCAAATGAGAATTGTGTTCTGGTGCTGCATACTCTATGAAAGTTTTGACATTATACGATCTTGACTGGAACTTCTTTTATTAACCAACACCGCACATTCTACCGATGCTTGGCGGTTTAAGTGCGCCTCTGGTGATAAGTTTGGTGTTCTGTTTACTCTCTGTTCTTCTGAAGCGATATTCGTAGCTCTTGACTCACGAAATCGTAATAATACGATTGCAAGCAAATCACAAAATGAGTGGAGGCTCGAACCCATGGCAAATGAGTCCTTGCACGATGATCTGGGAGTTTTTCAACTCCCTTGACAAGAGGTCAAGCCCCAACCGTTCTGTGATTTGATCTATGATGATATTTGCAGTTTGTCATCTATAAGGTTATGCATCTCGTCTCTGGCCGTCTCTTACCCTCTACCACACTTCAGCAGCCACTCCTTCCTCTGGCTACTTTATAAATGTAATTATATCCCTGAGCTTCATTCTGACACACTCTGAACCGTTCAGAACACATAATGAAATCCGCAGACTTGACACCAGAAAATCATAACCGTTTCAGTCCGTCGCGACGAGCTGAGCTGAATGATTCACCCTAAAATAGAGCCCTGGAAGGGTCCTTGTTACCACCTGCTCTCATGTGTTTACACTAGAAGCCGTCTCATCCTGCTGGACTAGTTAAGTCCGGGTGTTTTGAACGTTCACAATCCTGTTAATCGGTGAGTGAGGCTGTTGAGGCTACGTCGCGAGCCCCTTGGCGCCCACTGGCCTGTGAAGGATTGCCTGTGACCAGATCCTGTACAGTAGCTGGGGGCGTCTTCATTCTTCTGATGATGGTGGTGGTGGTGTGGTAAAAGTGGTGATGGTGGGGAAGGGGTGATTCTGGTGGTGGTGGTACTGGTGACAGTGCTGGTCTTCGTGACTGTGATAGTAGTGGTGATGGTCCAGGAGCCTGCGGCTAACATTGTTTTATGACCAGCAGCGGATGGTAAGTATCTTCTCTGGGCTACTGTCAGGTTACTTGGTGAGACTAGAGTGGCAAGGAGGGAGGGAGTAAAGGTGGTATAGAAGGTGGCAGGGAAAGGAGGGTGGGAGGAAGAAAAGTCTGGATGTAAACAGAATGGATGAATGGACAGAGGAAGAGAAATAAATAAGTGAATTATAAATGTCTCTGCTCAACCGGTCTTGTATCTGGTCCTATCGTCTCTTGATCTCGTTGCCCTTTGTATACATTTTGTCTCGCTATCATCACGTCTCGCACTCACGTCACTCATAGTATCATCACAGAGACTCACTAGCATCTAATTCTTCCCTCGTCCTTAATTAACGTGTTGTAACTCTCATAAACACTCATCAGACAGACTCCTTCTCCAGCATTATCTAGGCTGTGGAACTACCAAATCTGTTTATTTAGACAAAAACGGATCAAGCCTTCATTCAACATTCTTTGAACTGAATGACAATCATGGGTTTAGCTTTTCAAATAACAATAATAATGTAATATTTATGGTTGGACTTTCTGTCAAAATTATATATATAATATATATATAATATATATATATATATTATATATAATATATATATATATATATATTATATATAATTAAAATATATTTTAATCTTCTACTTTGGAAACACTAGAAAAGTTTTCAGATGACGAGGAATATCTCACCATCAATGACGTGAGAATACGACGAAAACCTGGACATTGTCTTGCTAGCAACTAGTTATCATTATATGGAACTAAACAGTGTGGGTCAGCCAGCGGCGTCACCTGCTGTTGCCTCGCCATCCGTAGTGAATGAGCATAAAAACCGCATGCGGCTCTCGATCTCGACCTATTTAAAAATGGGTTGGGCAAATATGTCTTCAGAGCTTGCGGCATCTTAATCCTATAAACAAGCAGCCTTGTTTAAAGCTCAATCGTGTTTTTGATTGCCTTTGTATATCTTTTTTGGTCTCTTATTTATATACAGAAAATGAAAAATCACTCCATTTAAAAATATTTCTTGTACCCTCCTTTTCTTGAGAGAAATTAGATCGTCTGGAACACTGAAATTAAAGCTTGTGAGGAATAAAAGTCATTTATCCTGGCTGTAATAAGTCATAACAAATCTACGAGCTTGAGCTTAAAGTTGACGAAGCTGCAAGTTCTGAACGTTACCTAGCTTCATCTCTATGTGAGTTTGTTGTGGAAAGAAATGTGGATAAGATTGTGAAAACTCTAGCGATGTTTTGGGGAGGTAACGTCTTTGGGTGGCAAAAATTGTGTGTACTCTTTTGATGGCCCCATGTACTCCACCCGAGACTTCTATGTGTACACGGTCGGTGGCCCCGCAGACCCAACTCAACTCGCACACATCTGGTGGTCTCACAAACACAAATGGGTGGCTTCGTCTGCTCCCAGACTTCGCACCTTACACAGCTGAGTGCAAAATTCTAATAATATTTTCCCAGGCAAACCTGGAGACTTGCGCCATAGTCCGTTTTGGCGTTTACCTCCAAGAAATTTCCTGCATTAAGCTATTTTCTTTGATAATACCAGTCACGGCAGTCTAAAAGGCAAGGAGTCATCACGAAATACAATAGACCAGCACCTGGTATCACCAAGTATCTTAGGAATCAACTATATAGTGATATGCTTTTGTTTTTGTGTTTTTACGGGGGTGATAGCCTAGCTACGGTTGCCGCTAGGCTACCTTAAATGATGATGACACTCGTGTTTCCTGACTAACGACACAGGTAAACATTGGTTTCAGTCTCTGCCTTAGTCACAGAAGTTTTGGAAGATGCTTGTTGATTTATTACAGCATCGATTTCGATACGTTGAAGGTTACCTTCAAAATTCAAAACTGCAACTATTCAACATTCAGAGCTCCGGCTATTTCGACATTCAGAGCAGAGATTATTTTAGCATTCAGAGCTGCGGTTACTTCATCATTCGTAGTTCCGGTTGCTCCAACATTCACAGCTCTATTTACCCCATCATTCACAGCTGAAGTTACATTAAAGATAATAAGCATGCAATCAAGAATGACTTAGACGTAAGTAGTGTATAGTTAAATAAGTTACTTATTAATATAAGAGCAAACATAATAACGTAATAAATTTTGCAATACAACTAATAAAAGAAAATATTCACTAATCATTGATAACAACGAACCCCAATAGAGAAAATAAAAATCCATACTATTTATTTTGCCCTCTGTAATCAAAATATGTACGTAACAATTGTCATTTTGTAGTCTTTGTGTGGGTTTCTGTTAATAAATACTCACTGTCCAAGGTGGTATTTATTAACAGAATGGGTCAGGAAGAGAGGTGCTTCTTGCCTGAAGGCTAGTAAGGACTTGCACCAATCCTCGTGAACCAGAGTATGCAGTGCCTGGTACCGCTTTGTAAGTGGCAAGGTATGTTGGAGCATTGCTCCTGGGTACCAGGTTATGTAGGGAGAAGTGCTGCTGCTCCTAGGGCAGAAGAAGAAACAAGAGTAAAAGGAACTAAAAGAAAAATAAAAGAAAGCTAAACAGAGATGAAGAAGGAGAATGGCAAGAAGAAAAAGGGAGGAGGAGAAGGTGAAGCTAGCGAAGGCTGCTGTCCCTACTCTCCCCATCTTTCGGTTAGCTGCAAAAAGCTAATATTTCTTTTCAGGCGTGTGTTTGCATGGACCAGAGTTTGGTGGGCGGGACGGGAAGTTAGAGAGGAGTTTGTTACCTTTATAAACAGGCTTCAATGTGTTGTTTAAACAGCACTTACAATGGTGAGGCAAACGATGCATGGGCAGCCTAAACGTAGATCCAGCTTGTAAAATAATTGTCTTTTAAGTGACCATCCACAGGACTAGTAAGCTTTGTGGGGGGATGGCAGAGAGACTAGGGGTAGGTGGGGGACACTAAAGGGAGGGAGGGAAGTAGAAAGAGGAATACAGGGGCAAGGAATTGAGATTGGTTCAGTGAATGGGACGTTTGAGGGAAAGTGATCCACCCTCGTAATTACACAGCATTTCACCGTTGCTAAGAAAGTCAAATGAGTGACTGCTTAAGGAGTCTTAAACAGTGATTTTCTGACATTGATATTCCTAGTGCATACGTGGGTTCGTTTTTTTTCGTCAGAACTTTATTATAATTTTCTTATATTGCATTTATTGCCACTGTGGTATGTTATGACTCGTTAATTTTTATTGGTAGGGTAATCTTACCTAATTAAACCTAACCTAAATAAGGTAACTAGAAATTTGTTGCAGATGCAAAGAATGTGAGAAATTCACACAAAGGATGGAGTGAGGAAAGGGGGAACAAAAGAGGAGAAGGAAGAGAGGAGGGAGGGGAAAGAGGAGGGAAGGTAGAAAGGAGAGACAGAGAGAAGGGAAAGGAGAAAGAAGGGAAGGGCGAGAGGAAAGAAGGGAGAAAGAAGAGAATGGGGCCAGTCATGTTCCCAGATTTTTCCATAAAAACTTGCTCTGCCTGTTCAGTGTATAAACATACAGAGTTAGAATAATTCTATTGAAACATTCATGGACCAGTGGTTAGAACTTTAGCTTGGCAGTTTTAGGACAGGGTATAATTAAAAATTTTTGCCAAATATTAATACACAGTGAGGTAGTGCATGTGATTCAGGTTGCTGGTCACATAGTTTACATAGTGTATGAAGAGAGTAATTGCTCTTAGTGTGTTATAACATGTGTTTGTACTCAAAACTTAGTCTAACAAGACTCTCTTTCAGTCTTAAATCACTACCCCACAACCACATACACACACACACACATACACACACACACACACACACACACACACACACACACACACACACACACACACACACACACACACACGACACTGGAGGGCAGGAGGGTCAGAGGAGACATGATAACGACATATAAAATACTGCGACGAATTGACAAGGTGGACAAAGACAAGATGTTCCAGAGATGGGACACAGAAACAAAGGGTCATAATTGGAAGCTGAAGACTCACATGAGTCAAAGGGATGTTAGGAAATATTTATTCAGTCACAGAGTTGCCAGGAAGTGTAATAGCCTAGAAAGTGACGTAGTGGAGGCAGGAACTATACATAGTTTCAAGACGAGGTTTGATAGAGCTCATGAGGCAGGGAGAGAGAGGACCTAGTAGCAATCAGTGAAGAGGAGGGGCCAGGAGATTTGACTAGACTCCTGCAACAACAAATAGGTGAGTACACACACACACACACACACACACACACCGCCAAATGCAGTCATGAAGATTGGGGAAGGGCAAAGAAGACCGCAGACAGATTACAGGCTAGGTGGCCAAAGACTGCACACCTCACTCAGGGAAAAGGATCTTGGGGTGAATATAATACTGAGCACATCTGCTGAAGCGCACTTGAACCAGATAACTGCTGCGGCATATGGGCGCCTGGCAAACCTGAGAATAGCGCTCCGATACCTCAGTAAGGAATCGTTCAAGACTCTGTACACCGTGTACGTCAGGCCCATACTGGAGTATGCAGCACCAGTTTGGAGCTCACACTTGGTCAAGCACTTCAAGAAATTAGAGAAAGTGCAAAGGTTTGCAAAAAGGCAAGTTCCAGAGCAAAGGGGAATGTCGTACTAGGAAAGGTTAAGGGAAATCGGCCTGACGACACTGGAGGACAGAAAGATTAGGGGAGACATGATAACGACATACAAAATACTGCGAGGAATTGACAAGGTGGACAGAGACAGGATGTTCCAGAGATGGGACACAGAAACAAGGAGTCATAATTGGAAGTTGACGACCCAGATAAGTCAGAGATGTTAGGAGGTATTTGTTTAATCTTAGAGTTGTCAGGAAGTGGAATATTCTGGCAAGTGATGTAGTGGAGGCAGGAACCATACATAGTTTTAAGACGAGATATGATAAAGCTCATGGAGCAGGGAGAGAGAGGACCTATTAGCGATCAGTGAAGAGGCGGGGCCAGGAGCTGTGTCTGCAACCGCAAATAGGTGAGTACATACACAAAAAAGGGTAGAGGGTGAACCATAACAAACAATAAAATGCCATGGGTCAAATAGGAATGAAAAAATATTTAAAGTATTGTGCACAAGTATATTTGTATTGTTAAATAAGAGAATATAATACGAGTTTAAAGGAATAAATCGAACTGGTGATCTCAGAAGAAAAATCTTTTAAAAATTATAACAGATGCAGTGTTCCTTAGAGGGAACTATATTTTTAAGAATGGAAACAAGATAGATAAGGGGTTTAACTCTTCTATTAAAAGAACATCGCATATCTGAAGAGACAAGAAATTCAGGCATTGAGGTATACTAAGATGAACGTATATAACCAGTGAGACATCAGACTGGTAGTTTAAAGTCATCCATAATTCTGACTTTTCTTCTCTTTTTCATAGTGTGGGTAACCCAGACAAGAACGAGACACAAATATTGAGACAGTAATAGACACAGAACAAGTGACACACCAGCTTGGAACAAAGCTGGTGGGTAACCCAGACAAGAACGAGACACAAATATTGAGACAGTAATAGACACAGAACAAGTGACACCAGCTTGGAACAAAGCTACTACTGATCACAGACAACTTAATCCAAAGTAAAACTGACTAAAAAAAAAAATAAAGACCAGCAGGAAAGACCACACATGTGAAAGACCAGATTTACGGACTCGTCACTGAAGAACTTTTCCTCCCAGGTTGTAACAGTGAGAACTAGGGTGACACACCAGCAAGACTTTAGTATTCACCCAAAGTGACTCGCAAGAGATCGAGCATTGGCTATATCAGACTTACAAGATAGGAACACAAACTAGATGAAAGAATAATGAGACAGGAAATTAGTGTTCAGAAAAGATGGCTACGCATGAAAGGAAATCATTCACAGCTGTGGGATGAAAGGATTCTTGGACAAGAGTAGCAGAGTTCCAGCTACAAAGTTGTCGGAATTGACACGTGGAGATTTCCACACATGGAGAAAACTCAGCAAAAGACAAAGAAAATGTGGTTTAACCCACAATGCAATAAAACGAAGCTATAAAAAGGGAGAATTAATAGAAAAAGTACATACAGTACCCAGCATCATAAAATATAAAATCTGTTTTGAAGGTAAGAAAAAAATATTTTAAAGGTTAGAAGTGGAGACAATAATACACTTCTCCAGAACCTCATTCAATGGAAAGAGATTGTAAAGAACCACGCAATAAAAATATCGAGGAAATGAGACTCGCAAAAAATGTCATGAAGAAATCAACTCAATGTGTTTCCAAACAGTGTACATAACAGAAGCCCAAATCTGCTAAGAAGAGGAGAATATGAAAAATGAAAGAGCACAGAGAAAGAGAACTTTATAGCAAGTGAATATATAAGTAGGAAAATGAAGAATAAAATCTACTATACCGTGACTGGAGCACCTCAGCGGGGTCTTAGAAGGGCCTGTTTTGGGACCCATCCTGTTACTGGAACCCATCCTATTATCAGCGATGTCTTACAAGGCAGTGTACTGGGACCCATCCTTTTTCTGGTATACATGTATGGCCTCCCTTAACCCTTCTCACTCAACTACTTTTGTGCAGTTTCAAGGATTCAAAAAAAAAAAAGGAGAGGAAAAAGCTAATTTGGCCATCTACTCCAGAGTCGCCAAATATAGGGGACGACAGAGCCAAGATCAACACAGACACTCAGATGCTCAAGAAGGTTGGAGAGAGCGCTTTTTTTTTTTTTATCTTATGCTCCTGTGAGGCATTGTAGTGAAATTTTTTCTACCTATTTTTTGCTTCCTAAACAGGTATTGCAATTACCAGGGCAAGTCCCGTATAAATAAGAGAGGACGGATGTCCCATTAAGAGCAAGAACGTTAAAAAATAATGGTATTGGAGAGTTTCAGCCGTGATGCTCCGGCTAGACAACGCAGCCAGATAGATGGCCTTTTGGCCTCTGGGGACAACGATGGGCGCGGCCAGCAGGTCATGGAGATGGAGAGAAGAGGGAGGGAGTGAACAGGGAGAGAGAGGAGCGGTTGAATAAATGAAGAAATGAGGCAGTGAGGGAGGACAGAGGGAGACAGCGCGAAAAAGGCGGATGAAGGCCAGAGAAAAGCGAAAGAATTGAAATGGTTATGTAAACACGCACACACAGACACAGACACACACACACACACACACACACACACACACACACACACACACACACACACACGCACAGGCGTTTGACACAGTTCCACACAAGAGATTAGTACAAAAACTGGAGGATCAGGCAGGGATAACAGGGAAGGCACTACAATGGATCAGAGAATACCTCTCAGGAAGACAGCAGCGAGTCATGGTACGAGGCGAGGTGTCAGAGTGGGCGCCTGTGACGAGTGGGGTTCCACAGGGGTCAGTCCCAGGATCGGTGCTGTTTGATATTTGTGAACGACATGACGGAAGGAACAGACTCCGAAGTGTCCCTGTCTGCAGATGATGTGAAGTTGATCAGAAGAAATCAATCGGACAAGGGCCAGGCAGAACTACAAAGGGATCTGGACAGGCTGCAGGCCTGGTCCAGCAATTGTCTCCTGGAGCTCAACCTCACCAAGTGCAAATTTATGAAGACTGGGGAAGGGCAAAGAAGACCGCAGACGGAGTACTGTCTAGGGGGCCAGAGACTACAAACCTCACTCAAGGAAAAAGATCTTGGGGTGAGTTTAACACCAGGCACATCTCCTGAAGCGCACATCAACCAAATAACTGCTGCAGCATATGGGCGCCTAGCAAACCTCAGAACAGCATTCCGCCATCTTAATAAGGAATCGTTCAGGACCCTGTACACCGTGTACGTTAGGCCCATATTGGAGTATGCGGCACCAGTTTGGAACCCACACCTAGCCAAGCACGTAAAGAAAGTAGAGAAAGTGCAAAGGTTTGCAACAAGACTAGTTCCAGAGCTAAGAGGTATGTCCTATGAGGAGAGGTTAAGGAAAATCGACCTGACGTCACTGGAGGACAGGAGAGATAGGAGGGACATTATAACGACATATAAAATACTGAGAGAAATTGACAAGGTGGACAGAGACAAAATGTTCCAGAGATGGGACACAGTAACAAAGGCTCACAGTTGAAAGTTGAAGACACAGATGAATCACAGGGATGTTAGGAACTATTTCTTCAGTCAGTGGAATAGTTTGGGAAGCGATGTAGTGGAGGCAAGATCCATACATAGCTTTAAGAAGAGGTGTGATAAAGCTCTTGGTGCAGGGAGAGCGACCCAGTAGCGGCCAGTGAAGAGGCGGGGCCAGGAGCTATGAATCGACCCCTGCAACCACATCTAGGTGAGTACAACTAGGTGAGTACACACACACACGCGCACACACACACACACACACACACACACACACACACACACACACACACACACACACACACACACACACACACACACACACACACACACACACACACACACACACACACACACACACACACACACACACACACACACACACACACGTACGTGCTTCAATATATTTATCGATATTGTAGAGATTGTGGCAGTATTATAGACGAGAGAAAAACTTGGTGCTCCTCTATAAATAAGCATTTTCCTGCTTTCTTATTTATTTTTTTAAATCCTGTCCGTGGTATTCATATCTGTTCTGTTATCTACAAATGTTATTTTATTCATTCTCTCCTACTTTCCCACGCCATTATATCATTATTTATCAGCTGCCAGAAACTAGAATATTTTAACTCACTCATATCTTCGTTTTGAGTGTTTTTTTTTTTTATTTATTTAGCCAAACTGGATACATCCGCAGTGTGCTGCTACCCTATTCTGTGTGATAGTTACACAGTGGGCGCTATAGCTAGCTGTTTCCCTGTCATAATACATCACACAGGATGATACACATAGTGAGAACAATTACTGTTTCCCTCTCATATTCCATGACACAGGATGGGACACAGTGAGAACAATGTGTGTGTTTCCTTGTGATATTGCATCACACAGGATGAGTTAGTGTTCAGATGTGTCAGCCGCAGCTGGAAGACTACAGCAGAGCAGTGAAGATATCACAAGAGTATTTCTTTCCTTATATAAAACCTGACTACCTTCCCAGCCGCTGCATGACCCCCCTCTCCCCTCCCCTTGCCCTCTCACTGTGAGTAATTCATTGCAAGGAGTAGCGGAGGCTCGATCCTCCGTCAGCTAAGCGAGAGACAGACACGCTTTTTAACTGCTCTTACTTATACACGTAGTAGAGTGTCCGGGTTTTCACCTCCTGTCTGCCACTTCTGTTTTGAGTCAGGTAAATCTACGGGATTCACTGCCGTTGATTAATTCTGTTGTTCGTCATGTTTTCCTATTGAGAATAGTGTAAGTCTGTAGCTACCTGTTGTTTCTCTGTTTGCGTGTGTGTGTGTGTGAGAGAGAGTGTGTGTGTGTGTGTGTGTGTGTGTGTGTGTGTGTGTGTGTGTGTGTGTGTGTGTGTGTGTGTGTGTGTGTGTGTGTTTGTGCGCGCGCGCGCGTGTGTGTGTGTGTGTGTGTGTGTGTGCGCGCGCGTGTATGTGTATGTGTGTGTGTGTGTGTGTATGTGTTCTTGGTGTGTGTGTGTATATGTACTCACCTATTTGTACTCACCTATTTGTGGTTGCAGGGGTCGAGTCATAGCTCCTGGCCCCGCCTCTTCGCTGATTGCTACTAGGTCCTCTCTCTCCCTGCCCCATGAGCTTTATCATACCTCGCCTTAAAACTATGTATGGTTCACGCCTCCACTACGTCACTTTCTAGGTTATGCCACTGCCTGACTACTCTATGACTGAAGAAATACTTCCTAACATCCCTTTGATTCATCTGAGTCTTCAACTTCCAATTGTGACCTCTTGTGTCTGTGTCCCATCTCTGGAACATCCCGTCTTTGCCCACCTCGTCTATTCCGCGCAGTATTTTATATGTCGTTATCATGTCTCCCCTGACCCTCCTGGCCTCCAGTGTCGTCAGGCCGATTTCCCTCAACCTTTCTTCGTAGGACAATTCCCGTAGCTCTGGGACTAGTCTTGTTGCAAACCTTTGCACTTTCTCTAATTTCTTGATGTGCTTGACTAGGTGTGGATTCCAAACTGGTGCTGCATACTCAGTATGGGCTGACGTAAATGCTATACAGAGTCTTGAACGATCCTTACTGAGGTATCGGAACGTATCCGTAGGTTTGCCAGCGCCCGTATGCTGCAGCAGTTTTCTGATTGATGTGCGCCTCAGGAGATATGCTCGGTGTTATACTCACCCCCAGATCTTTTTCCTTGAGTGAGGTTTGCAGACTTTGCCCATCTAAACTATATTGTGTCTGCGGTCTTCTTTGCCCTTCCCCAATCTTCATGACTTTGCATTTGGCAGGGTTAAACTCAAGGAGCCAGTTGCTGGACCAGGCTTGTACCTGTCCAGGTCTCTTTGTAGTCCTCCCTGATCCTCATTCCGATTTGATTCTTCTCATTAACTTCACATCATCCGCAAACATGGACACTTCTGAGTCTATCCCTTCCGTTATGTCGTTCACGTATACCAAGAACAGCACAGTCCTAAGACTGACCCCTGTGGAACCCGCTTTTTCACAGGCGCCATTCTGACACCTCGTCACGTACCATGACTCGTTGTTGCCTCCCTGTCAGGTATTCTCTGATCCATTGCAGTGCCTTTCCTGTTATGTGTGCCTGATCCTCTAGCTTTTGCAGTAACCTCTTGTGAGGAACTGTGTCGAAGGCCTTCTTGCAGTCCAAAAAAATGTAGTCGATCCACCCCTCTCCTCTTGTCTTCTGTGTGTGTGTATGTGTGTGTGTGTGTGTGTGTGTGTGTGTGTACTCACCTATTTGTACTCACCTATTTGTGGTTGCAGGGGTCGATTCATAGCTCCTGGCCCCGCCTCTTCACTGATTGCTACTAGATCCTCTCTCTCCCTGCTCCATGAGCTTTATCATACCTCGCCATAAAACTATGTATGGTTCCCGCCTCCACTACTTCACTTTCTAGACTATTCCACGACTTGACTACTCTATGGAAATATAAACACAAATGCAGTATAATGTGATCCTTTATTGACAACGTTTCACCCACACAGTGGGCTTTTTCAAGTCACACACGGATCTACCTGGGGTTGGAAGGTACGAGAGTATTTATAGTCATGTTCAGAATGTTGAGGTCAGGTGGAGAATGCTGCATCTGATGATCTACCGGGTGGGGTTATAGAGTCTTGGGTAGCTTGGCAGGGGTATTGGACAAGTTGTGAGTAGACCTTCTGCAGTGTTCTATGTTCTTAAGTGGGATAGCGATGAAGAAGTTTCTTGGCGAGTGGTTCAGCTATGTTATAGAAGCCATTGTTCTGGTTGAAATTGTTGGTTGTAGAGATGAGCGATGATTCCAGGATTCTTCTGTATTGAGTGTTGTCTTCTGTGGCTATAAGTCTTGAGTTTCTGTAGTTAATTAAATGGTTGTGTGAATTGCGATGTTGTACACATGTTGACTACTCTATGACTGAAGAAATACTTCCTAACATCCCTTTGATTCATCTGAGTCTTCAACTTCCAATTGTGACCTCTTGTGTCTGTGTCCCATCTCTGGATCATCCTGTCTTTGTCCACCTTGTCTATTCCGCGCAGTATTTTATATGTCGTTATCATGTCTCCCCTGACCCTCCTGGCCTCCAGTGTCGTCAGGCCGATTTCCTCAACCTTTCTTCGTAGGACAATCCCCGTAGCTCTGGGACTAGTCTTGTTGCAAACCTTTGCACTTTCTCTAATTTCTTGACGTCTTGACTAGGTGTGGATTCCAAACGGGTGCTGCATACTCCAGTTGAGCCTGACGTAAATGGTATACAGTGTCTTGAACGACTCCTTACTGAGGTATCGGAACGCTATCGTAGGTTTGCCAGGCGCCCGTATGCTGCAGCAGTTATCTGATTTATGTGCGCCTCAGGAGATATGCTCGGTGTTATACTCACCCCAGAATCTTTTTCCTGAGTGAGGTTTGCAGTCTTTGGCCATCTAAACTATATTGTGTCTGCGGTCTTCTTTGCCCTTCCCCAATCTTCATGACTTTGCATTTGGCAGGGTTAAACTCAAGGAGCCAGTTGCTGGACCAGGCTTGTAGTGTCCAGGTCTCTTTGTAGTCCTGCCTGATCCTATCCGATTTAATTCTTCTCATTAACTTCACATCATCTGCAAACAAGGACACTTCTGAGTCTATCCCTTCCGTTATGTCGTTCACATATATAAAGAACAGCACAGATCCTAGGACTGACCCTGTGGAACCGCTTGTCACAAAGCGCCCACTCTGACACCTCGTTGTTGCCTCCCTGTCAGGTATTCTCTGATCCATTGCAGTGCCTTTCCTGTTATGTGTGCCTGATCTTCTAGCTTTTTCAGTAACCTCTTGTGAGGAACTCTGTCGAAGGCCTTTTTGCAGTCCAAAAAAATGCAGTCGATCCACCCCTCTCTCTCTTGTCTTACTTCTGTCACCTTGTCATAAAACTCTAGTAGGTTTGTGACACAGGATTTTCCTTCCCTGAAACCATGCTGGTTGTCAATTATACACTTGTTTCTTTCCAGGTGCTCCACCACTCTCTCCTGATGATCTTCTCCATGACCTTGCATACTATACACGTTAATGATACAGGTCTGTAGTTTAGTGCCTCATGTCTGTCTCCCTTTTTAAAAATTGGACTACATTTGCCATCTTCCATACCTCAGGGAGTTGCCCAGTTTCCAAATGATGTGTTGAAGATCTTTGTTAATGGCACACACAATATCTCTGCTCCTCTTTAAGGACCCACGGAGAGATGTTGTCTGGTCCCACCGCCTTTGAGGTGTCAAGTTCGCATAGCAGCTTCTTCACTTCCTCCTTGGTTATATGTACCTCATTCCAGCACTTGCTGGTGTACCCCCTGTTCTGATTTCCTGGAGTCCTACTGGTTTTCCACTGTAAATACTTCTTTAAATCTTCGTGTTTGGGGGCTCCTGACATACCTCTCGGTCGTTGCTTGTGAATTCCCATCCCCTTCCTCAGTCGGGATTACCTGGTCCTTGACTGTTGTTTTCCTCCTGATGTGGCTGTACAAAGCTTCGGGTCAGTCTTGACTTTCGATGCTATGTCATTTTCATATTGTCGCTGAGCCTCCCTTCTTTTCTGTGCATATTCATTTCTGGCTCTTCGGCTAATCTCTTTATTTTCCTGAGTTCTCTGTCTTCTGTACCTTTTCCATTCTCTAGTACACTAGTTTTTGCCTCCCTACACCTTTGGGTGAACCAAGGACTCGTTCTGTTCTTCCCATTATTTCTGTTTTCCCTTGGGAACAAACCTCTCCTCTGCTCTTGCATTTTGTTGCCACATAGTCCATATTTCTTGTACTGGTTTTCCTGTCAGTTCCCTCTCCCACTGAATGTTTTGAAGGAAGTTCCTCATGCCTGAGTAGTTCCCCTTTTGTATTTTGGTTTTTCCCACCCTATTCTGCTACTCTCTCCACTTGGAGCTCAACTATGTAGTCGAAGCAAGAACCACATGATCACTAGCTCCCAGGGGCCTTTTCATACAAGATATCCTCGATGTCTGAACTATCAAGGTGAATACAGGTAAAGTCTTGCTGGTTCATCTTCTCCTCTCTCCCT
>NC_069411.1:30028489-30043489 GCF_026875155.1 Cherax quadricarinatus
AATTTACATGCTGTTGGGTGTGGGGAAGCAACATTTAGAAGGGGTTCAGGGAAACCGGCAGGCCCCAACTTTATCCTGGAAATGGGGAAATACAGTGCCCGGTTTTTGAAGGAGAGATCTTAATGTTGCGTTTTATAACTGTAGTGTAAGGCGCTTCTGGAAAGCAGGATGGAGTGAAAGATGGTAAAAGTTTTTCTTTTCGGAGGTCGCCCTGCCTTGGTGGAACGGCCGAGTGTTAACACTGATAAAAAATATAATCAGGTGAATAGCTAAACCCGTAACGGTAATTAGGTCTATCCAAGGGAAGGATACGGTAGGTTCCATTTCCTTGGGCAAGAGGCCCTCATCCGGTAATTAAAAGTTTAAACGTGATATCATGAGGTCAAACTCGTGAAATCTGAGGCAGCTCATTCATACGAGTATTCTTAAAAACTGGTTCATTCAAGCGTGTGTTCGTATGATACGTTCATATAAGTACATAAGGTTACTATTGTGGAGTAACCCCTATTGTGCTGCGCAATATTTCGTGTGATAGTTCATTGTGGTACCCTATTCTTGTGGAGAGCATTCTCAATAACTGCAGCTATGTTTACGCCTCGATGTTGCTTCGGTCCTTCAGTCTTAACGTTCGTGCGAAACATTTTCTCAATTAAATATCTTAACTCTACATGGGTTTTATTTCACAGTTCTTGATATTTTATACACTCCTTTACCCAAATTTTAGCTATGTTTTCCTGTCATACTGCATCACACAGAGAAGGTTTCAGGCACGAGGTTATGAAATCTAAGCTGACTGAGGGAAAGCAAGTTCCACCTGCCACCTCGACCCTGCCCACCCAAAGAGGGACACTATCTCCGCATCTCGGGCGAGGGTGACGCTGGTGATTACCCTCCCTTCCACTGATTTTCACTCATTATCCAGCCAGACACTGTGATAACAGCAGTGAAGGACGACCCCAGTGATCCGGTTAATTGGTTGAATAGCCCTTGCATAATAAAGGGGTGAGAGGAGAGACTTCAGTTTTTTTTTTTATTGTGATTGTGTTTATGTTGTTGTTCCTAGAGTTGCTTTACTGGCGAGGACAAACACCTGTTGTCCTGTTGCGTCTGCGAAGATTGAGCTCTAGCTCTTGTCCTGGTGTTGCCTCATTGTGGCTTACCCTCTGATTTTTTTGAATTCTCATGTCTGCTTGGGAAACCTTGTATTGAGCTGGCCTTTGTTCGTAATGCATTTCACTTGTTCACTCACCTTACACTGAAGAGTTTCTTCTTGTGTCCCTTCGGCTCAATCGATCTTCTAGTTTCAAGCTGTCTCAACATTCTTAGAAAAGACACATAGACCACGCTTATATCTGACCAATGACACACAGACAAGGTTAATATTTGACCAGTGACACACAAACAAGACTTTTATTTGACCAATGACACACAGAAAAGGCTTTAATTTGACGAATGACACACATACCAGGTTCTTATTTGCAATTTGTTTCTGCTTTTTCAACAATGTCAACAGCACGTTCCATATTCATCTCATTCCACACTATCCCGGCTCAAAGAATTAGTACCTGTCAATTTTCAGTCTTCCCTCGTATCTCATAAGCTGTGCTCATGTCTCAAGAACAGACTGTAGCGAGAGGTATCACTCAGTCACAGTCGGTAACAAGTGGAATCGTGCCCTGCACAGTCTATAGCCGTAGGTATCATTCTGTCAATGGCACTAGGTATCGGTCGTCTATGCATAGCCCTCAATGCCGTCTTCATTAGCATACTGGATAGCAAGATAACTTTTAATGAGTGCCCTGTCTCCGTGGCCTGAGAGCACCCCCGTCAGAGGGAGACACAGGGAGACCCACCGGGAGATAGCAAAGACAAATGTACACTATACTGGAGCTTCCTGACTGGCGGTCCATCGGCACAGAGAGTGAGAAAGAAAGAGAGACAGACAGAGCAAAGTGTTGGTAACTGGAGAAAGTGACCATCACAATACTTGGAGTCGGAAATGCATGAGTGCATAAACATATTTTCAACTATATATACATATATACTGTGCTTTATAATCATGGCCTGGACATAGTAATGATGGTTTGTGTGAAGTAATGCTGACCTCGCTAGACAGCCACTAGTGAAGTCACATGAACGTGTAGATACATCACACCGGGTTAGTTAATTGGGTTTAAAACCTGCCCCTACCAAGCACGAATGTCCATCCAAGACTGCATGTCACCTGTTCCCAACACAAGTCAAAGAATAATTTAATCCCTAAAAAGGGGATTAAATCTCAGAGAGTGAATGCCTGTAGTGAATATACACCTGCAGTGTATATACACGGGAAAGATAACCTGTAATATCGTGACCTTTCCTCCTTACTAACACTTTGATGGACTTGTTTTATAAATTTCTGGTGCTAAACTGTATTTCTGGTCGCTACCGTCACTAATTATGAATTATTGACTGGCTGGCTGAATTACTGGTTTGGCTACTGGCTGGCTGGTATGCGATATTTTACTAAATGTTTAGAACACTACTGCAACATTCCCAATTTTTTCAGAAATTCTTGATACCGAGCATCTCCCTAAAGGGAGAGCGCATGGCATAGGCGGCGACCTCCCAAAACCTCCACGGGGCACCGCCGGGCCCTGTTTTAACCACCGGGAAGGTGGATACCAGGTCCGATTTACACCTTGGCAAAATTTATACCTTTGGGGACGCGGGCATTAAATTTTACCTCGAACATGAGCTGAAGGTTTTTTTATTATTATTCTTATTATTATTATTATTATTATTATTAATATTATTATATGTTGTTGTTTTTACGAACCGGTTTGGGGTAACTGAACCCTCCTCAACGGAATTCTGAACTGGCTTACACTTGATGAACAAGTTCATGAGCTAATGCGTCTTAACACTCGTCATTTTGAGTATTTTTTCCACGTTTCCTGATTTATCTCCCGCCGCTGCTGCTGCTGCTGCTGTGCTGCCGCCGCCGCCCCCGCTGCTGCGATGCTCCCACCGCTGCTGCTGCTGCTGCCCCCGCCGCCCGCGCTGCTGCTGCTGCTGTTTGCTGCTTGCTGCTGCTTGCTGCTGCTGCTGCTGCTGCTGCTGCTGCTGCTGCTGCTGCTGCTGCATGCTGCTGCTGTTTACTGCCTGCTGCTGCTGTGCTACCTACTACTACTATTTAACTGCTGGCTGCTGCTGCTGCTGCTGCTGCTGTTTGACTACTTACTACTACTAAACTACTACTACTACTACTCTACTACTACTACTACTACTACGGCTGCTGCTGCTGCTGCTACAAACTGCTACTGCTACTGCTGCGGGCTACAGCTGGCCCGGGCCGCCGGCCGCTTCTTCTCTTCTTCTTCTTCTTCTTCTTTGGTTGGTTTGATTAGATTTAAAAATCTGTTGACTACACGAGGGGTGACCCAGGCTGCTGGTAACCTATTTACCGACACTCAAGAATACTTTAATTCCTAAAATAGGAATTAAGGTAAACTCTATGTGTAAGTAAACTGAGAGACATACACATGTAGACCCCACACTCTGAGAGACATATACACTGAGAAACATACACACTGAGAGACATACACAATGAGAGACATATACACTGAGAGACAAATACACTGAGAGACATACACACACTGAGAGACATATACACTGAAAGACATACACACACTGAGAGACATATACACTGAGAAACATACACATTGAAACACACTGAGAGACATATACACTGACAAGCATACACACTGAGAAGCATACACATTGAGAGACATATACACTGAGAGACATACACACTGAGAGATACGCACCTGTTAGTGTATACAATCTTGTAACTAACAGCTGAGGCTACCGAGGAAAAGTCAGAGAAACCAATGTGTCACTGTACACTATATTATACAATAATGTGCTTTTTTTAAGCTGTGTGCCAGCTTAATATTTCAGGTTAATTGCTATTTTGCATAAAAATATATTTCAATAAAAGCAATTTATTTTATATTGGTTTACATACATACGTACATGGAGTAAAAAGCCGAGGGTATAGCACGGATATTTATGTGGTATGATCTCTAGTTATTACCGTATATACATGAGAGATGTGCATCTCGAGTGTGTATATACACTGAGACCTTAAATTTTAATCCTGCATTAGGGTTAACAGAATCCTCCGAAAGCCTCCATGGAAGAGTTCAGAGATTTTGCATTTATGGAACAATCACCCCTGCTCCATCTGGAGGAGACCGTGTGATGATCATAAAACAGTGTAATAATTAAAAGGTATAATTTATGAAGGCTCATTAGAACCCCTGGAATCTCAATAAATTTCCACCATGTCTTCCAGGATCCCATCGGGTGATCCCCAGAGGGAACGCCTGCTTCCCTTGTAAGAGCTTGAAGATATCTATGATTTAATAAATTTTTTTCTTTCCTATACAGCTTAGCTTTGTTGCCCTAGCCTTTCAACGCAAGCTTTTTCAGCTGTGGTTTGCAGATGTAACCTTACAGCTGTAACTTGCAGATGTAGCCTTACAGTGGGAGCCTTTCAATGTAGATTGAGAGTGACACGTTAGTGTTAAAGAGGCTCTCGATTAATAAGAAAGGGAAAAAAATATGTAGCCCGTAATGTAAATAAGGGTTAGATCCTTGTTGTAATAAGTACCAGATAACGTTATTGTTATTAACAGGTAAGATCCTTACAGTAATATGTAAGAGGTAAGATCCTTGTAATAATATATTCACTTTATCCAAGAAAATAAAATATTTCTAAATACTCAAATTTCTTCTGAAACCCTGAAGATAGCCAGGAATTGACAGGATATAATTTTCTACCGAAAGCAGTGTTTAAAATCCTCTGTAAGCATGCCCTTCAGCGCACACACACACACACGTACGTATCTTGCTGCTGCAATTACCTGGGCCTGCGTCCTCAGCTCACCTTCAGATTCCTCTGACATATTAATCCTTCAACCAGATCAAGACGGCTTTTTACTCTAATGAAGAGAGTCAGCGAGGCATGCCTGGAGCGGCAGTCTCTTGATTAAACACCTATTGGCACTGTAGCATCAGCCACGGGGAGAGAGAAGACAAAAAAGGTGTTTGCAGTTTGGTGGTTTGTTAAGCTGTGTACCTTTTATGGCTTGTTTGGACGATTACTCTGATGCTGCGGGCATCGTCTTCGACGAGATTTAAGATGAAGCACAGGTGCCTGCTTAAAGCACCGTTAGGTTTAGACAGCCGCTGAAGGGCTGGACCTCCGGCACGTGCCTCGGTGTTTCTCGAAGTGAACCTCATGTTCGGTCACAGCTTCTTTCCGCTCACATATTTTCCCAGAATTCTGTTGAAGGCTTCTTCCAGTGGTAACAGAAACTTAACAGAAAATTACGCAAAGCTTATGACAGGTTTTGAAAATTACGCAATGGATTATTGACATGAAAAAAAAAACCTTATATAACTGAAGCAAACTAGTGTTTCGACACTAAGTAACCCTTGCGGATTTTTTTTTTTTTTTTTGGTTATCACAGAAAAATTCATATTGTATTCGTATTAAGATAAGGAAAAAAACAGTGTACACGAGGCTGACAAACTCTGGCGAGCTAAATTTTCCCGAAACGTTGACCACATGAAGTGTTTTTAACTTTAAAGACCGTTAACACTTCCAAGACGCTAATTTACAATAACATATCTTGCAGATGATCATCTTTGCGACCATTCTTGTAAGATGCAACGTGTTTTGCGGCAGGTTGCACGACTCTCGGGAGCAACACGATCAATTAGATCAGGGCTAATGAGCATCTATTTGATATTTTCACCTTATCTTCGGCGACAAACATGAATAAGATTTGCATGCCGATTTGACTTCAGCATTTTCAGAGCAGCATCCTGAAGGTGACTATTAAGTGGTTGCTTAAAGGTAGGGTTCTCTCAACTCTCAGCTGAGAAGACCCGGAGTCGATTCCAGGACTGGACAAGAGGAAAAAAAAAAGACATAAACAAAGTATAATATGATAATTTATTGACAATTTCACTCACGCAGTGGGCTTTATCGGGTTACAAACATCTGTCAAACAAGGAGATCGCAGTAGTCACTTTTTTTCCCCATCTTGTCAGTATTTAACACCATTCCTCTCCACTGGGCTGTATGTGGGGCAGAGTCTCCTTATATAAACCTGTTACCCCTGTTCTTCTAGCAGTAACTTCGTACCTGGGTGTTAGGTGACGTGTGTGGCGTCCCGGGCGGTGTTAGTGTACCCGCGAGGACACTTTCCACAAGTTTCTCTAGACTAGCTTACTTAACCATAGTTAAAGCTAGGTTCTGAAATGACGCGAAGTAGGATAACGCTACTTAGCCAGTAAATTCGACGGTGTTATCTACGAGAGAGAGAGATGTACGTTTCTTTTAACATTCATCAAGGAACGCCAGAGCTGACCAGACTTCATTATCAATGATCCAAAACTCACAGAATAATCTGAAGAATAAGTTTAAAAAAATACACGAAAATTCACAAAATAATCTCCAGAATAGATTTTAAGAAAAGACACGTGAGCAAATACGAAATTATTATGAAAAATTTCAGTCTTAATAGATATGTCCTGGACTTTATTCAAGTGTCTTATTAAACCACTTCTCCGAATCAATTACCAAGGTTTATCTCAATCTCTAAAACAAGTGCCAACTAGCCCGCAGACCGGATATAGAAACTTAGCGTTTCGGTCCGTCCTGGACACTTATCAAGCCTCAAAATTAGACAGGATTTGCACTCATTAGAGTTCGCAAAGTTTGATAGCTTGAAGTTCGGCTCGTGTCGTCAGGGTAGAAGTTTACCTGATTTCATTTTTTCTATATAACTGTAGTCTGTACCGCCATATAGCCTGTACCGCCATATAGTCTGTACCGTCATATAGCCTGTACCGCCATATAGCCTGTACCGTCATATAGTCTGTACCGTCATATAGTCTGTACCGTCATATAGCCTGTACCGCCATATAGTCTGTACCGTCATATAGCCTGTACCGCCATATAGTCTGTACCGTCATATAGTCTGTACCGCCGTATAGTCTGTACCGTCATATAGTCTGTACCGCCATATAGTCTGTACCGCCATATAGTCTGTACCGCCATATAGTCTGTACCGTCATATAGCCTGTACCGCCATATAGCCTGTACCGTCATATAGTCTGTACCGTCATATAGCCTGTACCGCCGTATAGTCTGTACCGTCATATAGTCTGTACCGCCATATAGCCTGTACCGCCGTATAGTCTGTACCGTCATATAGTCTGTACCGCCATATAGTCTGTACCGCCATATAGTCTGTACCGCCATATAGTCTGTACCGTCATATAGCCTGTACCGCCATATAGCCTGTACCGTCATATAGTCTGTACCGTCATATAGCCTGTACCGTCATATAGTCTGTACCGTCATATAGTCTGTACCGTCATATAGCCTGTACCGTCATATAGTCTGTACTGTCATATAACCTGTACCGCCATATAACCTGTACCGCCATATAACCTGTACCGCCATATAACCTGTACCGTCATATAACCTGTACCGTCATATAACCTGTACCGCCATATAACCTGTACCGCCATATAACCTGTACCGCCATATAACCTGTACCGTCATATAACTTGTACCGTCATATAACCTGTACCGTCATATAACTTGTACCGTCATATAACCTGTACCGCCATATAACCTGTACCGCCATATAACCTGTACCGTCATATAACCTGTACCGTCATATAACCTGTACCGCCATATAACCTGTACCGCCATATAACCTGTACCGTCATATAACTTGTACCGTCATATAACCTGTACCGTCATATAACTTGTACCGTCATATAACTTGTACCGTCATATAACTTGTACCGCCATATAACCTGTACCGTCATATAACCTGTACCGCCATATAACCTGTACCGTCATATAACTTGTACCGTCATATAACCTGTACCGCCATATAACCTGTACCGCCATATAACCTGTACCGCCATATAACCTGTACCGCCATATAACCTGTACCGTCATATAACCTGTACCGTCATATAACCTGTACCGTCATGTAGCCTGTACCGTCATATAACCTGTACCGCCATATAACCTGTACCGTCATGTAGCCTGTACCGTCATGTAGCCTGTACCGCCATATAACCTGTACCGTCATATAACCTGTACCGTCATATAACCTGTACCGTCATATAACCTGTACTGTCATATAACCTGTACCGTCATATAACCTGTACCGTCATATAACCTGTACCGTCATATAACCTGTACCGTCATATAACCTGTACCGCCATATAACCTGTACCGTCATATAACCTGTACCGTCATATAACCTGTACCGTCATATAACCTGTACCGTCATATAACCTGTACCGCCATATAACCTGTACCGTCATGTAGCCTGTACCGTCATATAACCTGTACCGTCATATAACCTGTACCGTCATATAACCTGTACCGCCATATAACCTGTACCGTCATATAACCTGTACCGCCATATAACCTGTACCGTCATGTAGCCTGTACCGTCATATAACCTGTACCGCCATATAACCTGTACCGTCATATAACCTGTACCGTCATATAACCTGTACCGTCATATAACCTGTACCGTCATATAACTTGTACCGTCATGTAGCCTGTACCGTCATATAACCTGTACCGTCATATAACCTGTACCGCCATATAACCTGTACCGTCATATAACCTGTACCGCCATGTAGTTTATACCTTCATGTAGTGTGTACCCTTATGTAACCTGTACCATCATTTAGCCTATACCCTCATGTAGCCTATACCCTCATGTAGCTTGTACCGTCATGTAGCCTGTACCATCATGTAGTCTGTACCGTCATGCAGCCTGTACCGTCATGTAGTCTGTACCTTGATGTAGCCTGTACCATGTAGTCTGCACCCTCATGTAACCTGTACCCCTTATGAATCCAGTACCGTCATGTAGCTGTGCGCTCATGTAGCCTGTACCATCATGTAACCTGTACCATCATTTACCCTGTACCCTCATGTAGCCCGTACCCTCATATAGCCTGTACCATCATACACCCTATGCCCTCATGTAGCTTGTACCGTCATGTAGCCTGTACTGCCATGTAGCATATACCGTTATGTAGTCTGTACCCTGATGTAGACTGTACCCTAATGAAACCTGTACCCTCATGTAGCCCGTACCCTCATATAGCCTGTGCCATCATATACCCTATGCCCTCATGTAGCTTGTACCGTCATGTAGCCTGTACTGTCATGTAGCATATACCGTTATGTAGTCTGTACCCTGATGTAGCCTGTACCCTAATGAAGCCTGTACCCTAATAAAGCCTGTACCCTCATGCAGCCTGTACCATGTAGTCTGCACCTTCATGTAACCTGTACCCCTTATAAAGCCTGCACCGTCATGTAGCCTGTGTCCTCATGTAGCTTGTACCCTCATGTAAACTGTACCCTCATGTAGCCTGTACCCTCAAGTAGCCTCTACCCTCACGTAGCCTCTACCCTTCACATAGCCTGTACCCTCATGTAACCTGTACTCTCATGTGTGCCCATGTAATCTGTACCCTCCAGTAGCCTCCTGTAACCACTGTAGCATCCTGTAGCCTCCTGTTTCTTCCTTGTAGCGTCCCCTGACCTGCAATAACCTATGGTCAAGGGTGCTAAAGGTTTTCCATGATAGAGGAGTGTCCTGTTTAAGTTACATATTTTCCTGTTTGTCCTTATCATGTCTTATATTGCTGTGCCAAATGTTAGATTGTCCCTGAAGCTTTTGTCCTTTTCATCTTTCCCTGTGGTGCGTGTGTCTGTCTGTTGTCTTATCCTGGCCTATTGTTGCTGTTTACCTCATGGAAAGCTGCGTCAAGAGATGACAGGTTGACCGCAATGCTGTCACACTCAGCTGTACTACCGTTATCACCAGATGTTCAGAGAGAGAGCAGTCAGACAACACACACACACACACACACACACACACACACACACGCACACGCACACGCACACACGCACACTCACACACACACACACACACACACACACACACACACACACACACACACACACACACACAATAACACCGAGCACGTCTCTGGAGGCACACATCAACCAGATAACTGCTGCAGCATATGGGCGCCTGGCAAACCTGAGAATAGCGTTCCGATACCTTAGTAAGGAATCTTTCAAGACACTGTACACTGTGTACGTCAGGCCCATACTGGATTATGCACAGTATATTGGAACCCACACTTGGTCAAGCACGTTAAGAAATTAGAGAAAGTACAAAGATTTGCAACAAGGCTAGTTCCAGTGCTAAGAGGAATGTCCTACGAAGAAAGGTTGAGGGAAATCGGCCTGACGACACTGGAGAACAGGAGGGTCAGGGAAGACATGATAACGACATACAAAATACTGGGTAGAATAGATAAGGTGTACAGAGACAGGATGTTCCAGAGAGGGGACACAGAAACAAGGGATCACAATTGAAAGCTGAAGACTCAGACGAGTTACAAGGATGTTAGGAAGTATTTCTTCAGTCATAGAGTCGTCAGGAAGTGGAATAGCCTAGCAAGTGATGTAGTGGAGGCAGGAACCATACATAGCTTTAAGACGAGGTATGACAAAGCTCAGGGAGCAGAGAGAGAGGACCTAGTAGCGATCAGTGAAGAGGCGGGGCCAGGAGCTGAGTCTCGACCCCTGCAACCACAATTAGGTGAGTGCAATTAGGTGAGTACATACACACATATATACACTGCATTCGTATTAATGAGAAAAACAGTTGAGGTTCTTGTAGTCCTCTTCAAAGCTGTGTCCCAAGCACTTATAACTACCCTCTCTATGAAGAACTAACATTATCTAGACGAATAGAGGATCAAAGCAGGAATAGCAAAGCAAGAGGCTCTCTCCCACCCTCCAAGTGCCCTGCATATGACAGGAAGAAGTGGAGGGGAAAAGTTACCTTTAATGGGAAGAGAGCCTTATGCTGTACTTTCACAGTCTTTAATTATCTAGAAAGAAGAAGAGGTCAATGGTTAGTATTTCAGCTGTTTCTGCAGATAACCCCTTGATAGATCGCAAAGTCTTTGGTTATATTCTTTCTTGCATTCTCGGATATACTGTATATAATTCTCTCTCTCTCTCTCTCTCTGCTGGTGGTGGTATACGAGAACTGGTAGTGCGGGCGTGGTGAGGGGGTGCAGACGTGGGAGGAACGTGGGCGTGGTGGTGGTGGTGGTGACTCGGGCGTGATGGTGCCATAAACCATACGAGTGTAGAAACCATGTTTAACAATGGCCTAATAATCAGAGCAGAATATCGTTCAATGTCACCACGATTCCTTGAAACCAAGGATTAATTATCCCGATATGAAAATCAGGCCCCAGAGATCACACGAACACCTGTCCGACGGGTATATTTACGTAGCTAACCACCACTATCCGTCCATCTGCAGTGTTGGCCAAGAAACTGACCCTCCTAAAACCCATCACGATAACTCCCCATCCTGACTTAGTGGGCTAGGCTTCGGGGTTAATTGAAAAGGCAAAGGGAGCTATCTTCAGGGACAATCATGAAAAACGGACTCGTTCTGCACACATATCTTTACAGTATCGTCTGCAATAGACACTTAAAAATAGATGTTTATATATTCAGTTCAGAGATACAATCGGAAACATTTAAAAGAGAACTCTGCGGGTACGCCTTCATTTGAATAGTGAGCGAGAGGTGTCGACGCCCAGTGCGAGGGGTCCTCACGCGAGGGGTCCTGTGGTTTAGTACATGGTGTCCTCACGCGAGGGGGGTTGTCCTGGGGTCCTGAACACGGGGTCCTCACGAGAAGTTCAGTGGCTTGGCTCATAAGGTCCTCACAAGGAATCCTATGACCCAGGTATTAGGTGTCCTGTCAAATAGTCTTTCTCTGATTCAGTACAAGGTGTCTTCCTCTGAATCAAAAACACCTAAGACTCATCTAAAATACCAGAGACTCCTTTTCTCAGCAACACAAGGGGTTTTCTTCCCTAACATGGTGTCGCGTGGCTCTGTAGCACTTCAGCTCACACACTGTGGCTCCGTGGTTCGATCCCCGGCTTGGGTGGAAATGGTAAGAATAGCAGTTCTTTGCCAGTAAATGCAATTGTGCATAAAGGAAGACCGACAGTGCCCTCTTCATCCCTTCAACACCATCACAACACTCATCACAAAAGGTATCTTTCCAGTGCCTTAAAACAGCCCCTTCGCTGGCCCAGTAATCTGTTCTCCGATTCTTCTTCAGGTCGATCTGGGTTGGTGTGTACATTTCGCTGTCTTAGCAAATAAAATACTGACTGCTGTTAAAAGGCTGTCCGAATTATAAATTGGTTTCACGTATTGTGCTTGCTAGGGTCGAGTCTCTGCTCTTGTTTCCGCCTCTTAAATTACAGTCAGTTGACGATGTTGCCTCCTGGGGCCTCTAGTCGGAGCAGCGGTCTCACAACCGAGAGGTTCTGGGTTTAAAAGCCGGATACGAAGAGACGTAATGGTCAAGTCTACTTACAAAGCATACGGAGGACTGACCCTCTTCCAGAGTTTACACTGAATAACCCACACTGGTTCAGCGATTCACAATTTATATATATATAAAAAAAAAACTTACACCTTCTATCCATGTTTACATGTTCACCTGGTAGTAAATATTTATCAGTTGTTACCTGGAGTTTTTACCTGGAGAGAGTTCCGGGGGTCAACGCCCCCGCGGCCCGGTCTGTGACCAGGCCTCCTGGTGGATCAGAGCCTGATCAACCAGGCTGTTACTGCTGGCTGCACGCAAACCAACGTACGAGCCACAGCCCGGCTGGTCAGGAACCGACTTTAGGTGCTTGTCCAGTGCCAGCTTGAAGACTGCCAGGGGTCTGTTGGTAATCCCCCTTATGTATGCTGGGAGGCAGTTGAACAGTCTCGGGCCCCTGACACTTATTGTATGGTCTTTTAAAGTGCTAGTGACACCCCTGCTTTTCATTGGGGGGATGTTGCATCGTCTGCCAAGTCTTTTGCTTTCGTAGTGAGTGATTTTCGTGTGCAAGTTCGGTACTAGTCCCTCTAGGATTTTCCAGGTGTATATAATCATGTATCTCTCCCGCCTGCGTTCCAGGGAATACAGGTTTAGGAACCTCAAGCGCTCCCAGTAATTGAGGTGTTTTATCTCCGTTATGCGCGCCGTGAAGGTTCTCTGTACATTTTCTAGGTCAGCAATTTCACCTGCCTTGAAAGGTGCTGTTAGTGTGCAGCAATATTCCAGCCTAGATAGAACAAGCGACCTGAAGAGTGTCATCATGGGCTTGGCCTCCCTAGTTTTGAAGGTTCTCATTATCCATCCTGTCATTTTTCTAGCAGATGCGATTGATACAATGTTATGGTCCTTGAAGGTGAGATCCTCCGACATGATCACTCCCAGGTCTTTGACGTTGGTATTTCGCTCTATTTTGTGGCCAGAATTTGTTTTGTACTCTGATGAAGATTTATTTTCCTCGTGTTTACTATATCTGAGTAATTGAAATTTCTCATCGTTGAACTTCATATTGTTTTCTGCAGCCCACTGAAAGATTTGGTTGATGTCCGCCTGGAGCCTTGCAGTGTCTGCAATGGAAGACACTGTCATGCAGATTCGGGTGTCATCTGCAAAGGAAGACACGGTGCTGTGGCTGACATCCTTGTCTATGTCGGATATGAGGATGAGGAACAAGATGGGAGCGAGTACTGTGCCTTGTGGAACAGAGCTTTTCACCGTAGCTGCCTCGGACTTTACTCTGTTGACGACTACTCTCTGTGTTCTGTTAGTGAGGAAATTATAGATCCATCGACCGACTTTTCCTTTAGCACGCATTTTGTGCGCTGTTACGCCATGGTCACACTTGTCGAAGGCTTTTGCAAAGTCTGTATATATTACATCTGCATTCTTTTTGTCTTCTAGTGCATTTAGGACCTTGTCGTAGTGATCCAATAGTTGAGACAGACAGGAGCGACCTGTTCTAAACCCATGTTGCCCTGGGTTATGTAACTGATGGGTTTCTAGATGGGTGGTGATCTTGCTTCTTAGGACCCTTTCAAAGATTTTTATGATATGGGATGTTAGTGCTATTGGTCTGTAGTTCTTTGCTGTTGCTTTACTGCCCCCTTTGTGGAGTGGGGTTATGTCTGTTGTTATGTTATGTCTGTCCATGCTCCCTCTCCATAGGATGGAAAAGGCTCGTGATAGGGGCTTCTTGCAGTTCTTGATGAACACGGAGTTCCATGAGTCTGGCCCTGGGGCAGAGTGCATGGGCATGTCATTTATCGCCTGTTCGAAGTCATTTGGCGTCAGGATAACATCGGATAGGCTTGTGTTAATCAAACTTTGTGGCTCTCTCATAAAAAATTAATTTTGATCTTCGACTCTCAGTCTGGTTAGCGGCTTGCTAAAAACTGAGTCATATTGGGACTTGAGTAGCTCACTCATTTCCTTGCTGTCATCTGTGTAGGACCCATCTTGTTTAAGTAGGGGCCCAATACTGGACGTTGTTTTCGACTTTGATTTGGTGATTAGGTGACTGTTGAGTATTGCATTCACAGATATGGTACTCTGGGCCATGTATTTTGCATTTTGTTAAGCAGTGAAGCCGTGTTGGTCATTCAGTGCAGTTAGATGAGGGGAAGGGGGGAGGGGGAAGGGGAGGGGGCGGGAAGGGGGCGGGAAGGGGGGGAGGGGGAAGGAGCGGGGGAGGGTGATTTGATCTTCCTTCCGTTAACTGTACTATAAAGATACTGCGGGAGGCAAAGATTTGAAATGAGCTGAGGCATGATAACAGCAAACAAGGCCTGACTCCATCTTACCCTTATAAGTGGATGATACTAAACTACCGAGGAGAACGCACACACACACACACACACACACACACACACACAGAGCACCGCAAGAGGAGCCAGTGTGGCTTTAAGAATGCTCGAAGAGTGGTTATTAGAGATCAACCTCAATAAAA
>NC_069411.1:30048489-30095989 GCF_026875155.1 Cherax quadricarinatus
GGGTTTGAAAGAAAGATTTTATTAATTTTTTAATATAAAAACGTAACCGCTCGCATAAGGTAGAGTACCCCAACAAAAAAGTAACACTTCCTGTTTTCAAAAGGAGCCGACATCACCTTCCAACTGCAAAATCCCCCACCTTCTTCAAAGGGTTGAGTTTCCCCAAACACTTCAAAATTTGCTCCCTCTCCAACCCACGTCAAATCGTAAGAAAAAAAACTTTTCCTCCCCTCCACCAACACCTCCACAAGCCTCTTGAATGTACAAGCCCCCCAAACATTCAGTACCTCATTCCACCCCCTTCCAAACCCACCCTTGGCCCCCCTATCTTTCCTTTCCCCCCATCCACATTCTTCACCTTATAGTCATCGTATTTTTTCTCCATCCTTAGATTTTCTGTTTTTTTTTGAGGTTTTTTACAGTTTCCCTTCAATTGCTTGTTCTTCAGCATGTTTATTTTTGACCTTTAATATCTTCAATGAGTGATTTAAATGTCTAGAGTTAGCATCAAATTAAGACTTTCCCCACAAAAAACCTTTTTTATTCCTCTTTCTCAGATATTTTAAGTCTTTTCGCTCACTTGCCTCCCAAAGAGATCGCCTCCCTGGGTTATGTGATACATTATGTATAATGCAGGTGATTTATGGCAGTACGACACAAAGGTCCGTCTCCAAAATTCTGGTCGACAAGCAGTAGACCATTTGTGGCAGTGTATGAGCAGCAGACTCTGAACCTCCAGCTCAGAGGTTCGCCTAGTGACGATCCCAAAGTGAGGTGGAGAAGTCCTGACGGTCTCCAGTGAGACTTTAGTAATGATAGTGGTGATGACAGTAAGTTCTCTTATAAAGGTGGTCTGTATGATAAGATTTTTTTTTTTTTGTAAATGCGATTGAAAAAATGTACATTGAAAACTTATAAGCGCGTGGAAAGACCTTAATAGTACATGCTGTTCAATTTTGGAGACATAAGAACATAAGAACATAAGAAAGTAGGAACACTGCAGAAGGCCTACTGGCCCATACGAGGCAGGTCCTTATCAAAACGACATCTACCTAAAGCTACTCAAGAAATAACTCCCGTACCCCTTGACACCAATCAAACCCAGCCCCTCCCACTCATATATTTGTCCAGTCTCTTCTTAAAGCTACCCAAGGTCCTAGCCTCTGTCACCCCACTGAGAAGACTGTTCCACGCATCTACAACTCTGTTAGAAAACCAGTACTTACCTATGTCCTTTCTAAATCTAAATTTATCCAACTTAAATCCATTATTCCTGGTTCTTACCTGGTTCGACACCCTCAGTACTTTATTAATGTCTCCCTTGTTTATGCCCGTCATCCACTTATACACTTCAATGATATCTCCCCTCATTCTACGCCTCTCCAGAGAGTGGAGATTTAAGGCTTTAAGTCTATCTTCATACGGGAGGTTCCTTACACAGTAAATCATTTTAGTCATTCTTCTCTGTATGTTCTCTAATGAGTCTATGTCCATCCTGTAAAGTAAAAGGACACAAGTGCAACTAATGTGACATTTATTGTGGCAACGTTTCGCTCTCCAGGAGCTTTATCAAGCCATTACGAGACATTTGTTCAATTGAACTATGCAAAATATTACACTATTCACACAGTGGCGGACCTACATTTTTGGACTGTTATGGGGTTACCATGACAACCAGCAACAGCTGGTCTATATATTTTACTAATCTTTAAATTTTTATTTTAACTGTTGTTTGGTACTGAATTACACCATATCATTAATATTATTAAAAAAAAAAACTTTTCATACAACAGACCCAAAATTTTTAAGCAATGTAAACTAAAGTGATTTCTGGGGCCCCTCCTGGATTAGGGGCCCTGAGGCTTAACCTTCATTAATTTCATAGTAGATCTGCCCTTGTATATACAACAACTTTATAAAATCGTTCGCTGTAAGTGGTAGTTAGTAGCGACATACGTCATCAGACGCAGGACTGTATGACGTAACTAATCTTTAACGTCTCAGCACGCTAACGTAAGTTAGTTTTAACCAAATTCAATTTAAAAAGAAAAATATCTCAATCATTGAGTTCTCATATCTCCATTATTTTTTTAACAAATTTAAATATTCAAATTTCTACACTGGTTACATTAAAGACAAAATTAAGGTTGAAGAACTTAACAAACCATAACCCAAAAATGCCAAGTGCCAAATAAATAGATTAATTTCCATGGAGGAGATAAATTTTTATTGATCAGAGTAAATCCTTTACTTGTCTACGACAGGAAATTTTTTATTATTTTTAAAGGGAAGAGAGCTAGTCATGTAGGGGTGATTCAGAGCCCGAAAAATAGAAGGATACGAGGTTTTATCCATGGAAGGGGCGAGGCAGCTCCAATTTCTTGGCTCAAAAGCCCCTCATCAGCATTCAAAGCAGCACCCGTTGAAGGAGAAATCCCCTATGCATGACTGTGCTGAGAAATTTCAAAGTCAGTTAAGCCCAGAGAGCAGACACATTTACTGCCTTGGGTATACATCGCTCTTGACCAAGGATGGCGCTAAGGTACAGTACGGTACAGTATAGTACAGTACGGTACAGTATCATATTGTATGGTACATTACGGTACAGTGTGGTACAGTACAGTGCAGTATGAACAGTACGGTGTTTTGCTTTTCGTACCTGTCAGAAATACCGTACTGTAATTTCGTACTGTAGTTTTTACCAAAAAAAAATCGACAGGGTTTTTTTTTCGGAGGGGAGGGGGGTTAAAGAGTTCCCTAAAGAACTCTGAACTCTCTATGGTACTGAAACCTCTCGATCTTTTCAATTGCATTTAGAAGCGATTTTAAAGTGTATAATATAATAATATAATATCTTTATTTACTACAAGTACATGTACAAGGTATACAGTCCTAGCTGACATCAACGACATACTACTGTATAGACAGCTGCTTGTTATGCTGAGCATTTCGGGCAAATTAGGTCAGTTTTGTCCCAGGATGCGACCCACACCAGTCGACTAACACCCAGGTACCCATTTTACTGATGGGTGAACATAGGCAACCGGTGTAAAGAAACACGCCCAATGTTTCTACCCACACTGGGAATCGAACCCGGATCCTCGCCGTGTGAAACGAGATCTTTAGCCACCAGGCCACGGGGCAGTATAGTGCCAGCTCTGCTGTTGATTCACCACACGTTATTAATCACTGCTTAGAGAAAAAAAATAACTTGGAGCGAGTGTGAAAAAAATAGCAGTGAGAGCGTGACTAAGAGAACCCACTTGTTAGCAGTGAACTCTGGTGACCTTGGCTAAATAGTCCAGCCTCTGAGGACTTGAATTGGAAATAAGACACATGTGTAGCACTTGCGCAGTAAGGATACCCAAATGTGGAAACATGTGTCTTATTCATCATCTTGTCGGTGTTGTGTACCATTAATGTGTCAACCTGGAAATGTTGGTTGTCCACTGTTTTATTTCAGATTTATTATCCCTCCGGGTTCCCGTATTCGCTGCAACAAAAGATGGCCGCCACGAAAATTGGCATATATCACTAACTGGCCATAACTTCGCTTTTATTATGATTTTTTAGACGATTCAAAGTCTAAACTTATGTTCCCACATTCAGGGAATTATTTTTAGCTATTTCAAGTCCACCAGGAAGATTTACGATGGTCGGAAATTAATTAATAAGATGGCTGCTGGGAAATTCCTCATTTACAGTTTGTTGAATCTAATAATTAAAAATTTAATTCCAAAGGCAAACAGATAAATGGGTTATGAAATATAAAAATTTTATGTCTAACCCATAATGTATAAAAAATGTACAGTCATTAACAATATGTTTTCCTTAATAACGTTACGTGCTAAAACATACGTTGTATAATCGTTACGTCATATATGAATATCTTGGAACATGCTTCCTGTTTTTTAGGTCACCCATACCTGGATGCGAGACACCTGGCGGGTTTATATATTATATATATATATATATATTATATATATATAATATATATATATATATATATATATATATATATATATATTATATATAAATAATGTCGTGCCGAATAGGTAAAATTGGTCAATTAGCAAGAACTCGTTTAAAATTAAGTCCTTTCTAAAAAAAAATTCTAATACGTTTAAAGATATACTTTTTTCACTTGTATTATTGTAAAAATTAATAATTTTGTACCAAAACCACCTTAGAAAACATTCCTAACCTTATTATAACAAGTGCAGTTTAATTTAACTTAATCCAACTAAATATATTTTAGATAAGTTTACAATAATTTAATTATAAACAAACACAATGAAATATATTTTTTCATTAAGTTCACAATGATTTTTGCGAAATTATTGCATACACAAATTTTCACTTGCCTATTTCGGCAAGAAGAGCGTTGCTATTTAATCCAAAATCGCAAGTTTTACCTATTCGGCACGACATATATATATATTTAATGTATGTAGTGTGAGAGCGTTTGTACAGAGAGGCAGCAGGGTGGACCTTCGAACACGACACTGTGGTGAGTGGTTGTGAGGTTGTGAGGTTCACACCTAGAATGGGACTTGGAGGTCCCAGATTCATATTACACATGGCGGCAGTGATACTTGATACTGACTTACCTGGGGTCACTTCTTCAACGCCTCCCCAGTACTGAGTTTCTCCACCAACTCACCTTGTTGAGATATCTTTTTTCAAATATCTCAACAGCTAAATAAATTCCCCAGTCACTGAAAGCTCATTCATATTTAATATGTGATGCATTCTTACTCGGTGGGTGAGATTTTACTTAGAGGTTTGTATCACAAAAGACAAAGATTCAGATTACAGTGCATGATAACTGACTAACTTACTGATCTCCTCATTTAGTGGTTTAGTTGTCTGTTAGAGAACACATTTTATATCTGTCTTTATTATCCAAGCAAATGACGGAGGTTCAATTATCAAACGAAAGAAAAAGCATAAGGAAACAAGTAGGAAACCGAATATTTTTCTTAGCAAAAAATACAAGTCGCTGAGACGTGCTTGTGGACAGCTTGATGGAATGGCCAGACAGACAAACATACTTAGAAAGGCAGAAACATACAAAAGAAGACCGACGGAGGGCGTAAAAACCACGTACACTGAGAAAGTCAGTAACATATGCAAATAGATTCAGAGTTAACGGTATAAAGCTAAGCTGACAGATGGCCGGATAAAAGATAAGATCGCAAGGAGAGAGGCAGGTGCAATCTTGGATAGATAAGAGGAGGAAGGAAGAAAGGGAACATAATATATACCGAGGTAAACGTAAGCACAGCCTGCATACATGAGCGTACACACGAACAAGAAAAAATTATGACGAAGTAAAAGCCGAACCGTATACACACACACACACAACGGTACACATAGATGGACGTACACGCACAACGGTACACACAAGTGGACGTAAAATACATAGACATTAAAGGCAAAAAAATATCTATATACACAAAGAGTAAGATAGACTCAGTGAATTCGAGATAAAAAGAAGCAGGACCTGAATAATAGATGTAGTAAGAGGGAAAGGCGCGCAGGGAAGCGGACATGGACGGTTTCTGCAGTGGGTCGAAGGTTCAGGCAGTTCTGGACAGGTGAGACCCCAATCAGTGTGGACAAACCGCGGGTGATCGGTCTACGTGTTGCAGATGTTAGATATGCTTGTTGCAGATGCAAGATAAGATAAGCGCATTGTTGAGAGCTGCCGGAGGAAGGCAGGGGGCGTCACGCCAGGGTTGGTAGGGAGTCAGGGCGCTTCATCCCTGCCCAGCGTTTGGTATGCCAGGGACACACTCGAGTCTCCTCAGCTTAACCTCGGCACAGCGACCACCGCTTTGCCCTTTCCCTGAGTCTCCTCAGCTCGGTCTGTCGCAGCTACCCCACCTATGTCCTCTGCCTTGCTACCTTGTTTGGTATTCGTGGGATGCCCTTACGTCTTCTCAGATTCGACTTGTCGCAGCTACCTACACATGCTCAGGTATTAGGTATTCATTAGGCGCTCCTAAGTCGTCTCAGCATCGTTTTGTCGCAGCTCTCAGTATTCATAACTAGTGACGTGGTTATTATCTCTGACATACTCATAGGTAAACTGGGTTTAAAAATCCACAATAATTTGGATTCCAACACATGATTATTTATTCCTAACGACAGACGTTTGAGTTTCCATCTGGCGACGTGAGTTTTCCATCTGGCGAACGTGAGTTACCATCTGACGGACGTGCGAGTTACCATCTGACGAACGTGGTGGTTACCACTTGTCGGACGTGTGATTCTTAATTAAACATTTAAATCATCACAGTTTACTGTGGCTGTGCTTAAAATAATGTACTGTGTTGACTCCCTGAACCGTGCTGACTGAGTTGTGCTTATTGGGGGTTCCTTCGTGTCCCCTTCTCTTAACTTATAAAGTGTGAACGATCTAAACTGGGAATTTCTGAACTTCTGTCTTGTGCCCATTTTGATTTTACACGATCCTTAACCTGAAGACCTGAGGTAAATCTGAATTTCCAGGTTTCTTTAATGTCATTTCATTGATGTCCGTTCTGGTCAGGAAGGATTTATGCAATTAATGGCATTAATACTCGTATTTATGGCGTTCTTAAGTTTCATTAGTAAGCCCTTAAACATCATGTTTTCAAAGGGTTTTATTCTGGAGCCGGCACATATACTCAGCTACAGTACTACTGTTTATAATTTGTGAACGCCTCATCCAGTCAGCTTCAAAATTTCAATATCAGTGAATTAAAAGTAGAAGCTGTAGGAACTATTGTCATATACACGTGCTTTCTGAGTTGTTTTATACAGACTATTCGCGATTGTTTCTATGTGATAACTTGAGGAAGCCTCCCCTGTTTGGCTTCAATCTTTCAACTATAGTGTGTCTTAATAAAAGGTTGGGATTATTAAACTTCATAGGTGGCAACTTGCCAATTTCATTTTAAAAAAGTATGGTCTTTTTATCCATTAAATAATTTGACAAGTCTTCTGAATGACTTAAATCTTTATTCTTTTGTGCATCTTATGAAAAAGAAAGTTGGGCTGTGTAGTTTAAAATTTGAAAATTACTAACATAGTTAATAAATGGGAATTATTTTATGTTGTGCAATAACTGGAGAATGCATCACATGGTCGGCTTCAAACTCTTAGTTATAGTGTCTTTTCCTTGAAGCTTACCGCAGGTTTTGTGTTATGGAATCGTTAACATGTTAATTTTAATCAATTGAATGTCTAGTTTGCAATAACTGGGGAATGTCTTTTGCGATCGGTTTCAACCCTCATCTGCTGTTACACAGTATCTTAGAGAAAACTTAAAAAAAAATCGGCTATGTTCAAATTTTATTTTTTTTTAAGAATTTTGAAAAATGGCAAGTTATAATTTATGAATGCCTCGTCTGATAAACTTTAAATCATCATCGCCATTTACTTGTAAATGGCGAACTTCAAACCTAGTCCTGGCATATTTTGAGATATTGACCTGTGTGAGGTAGCTATAGAATGCCTCTTCTGATTAACTTTAAACTCTCAAAGCAAGTGTTTCTTGGCTGAAGGTTTGAATTATTGTGTTGGGCTGTGTTGGTGCCAGTTTGTAAATTTTTATTGAAGAGATGAAGACATTAGTTCCCGGGTAACATCCTGTGAACGCTTCTTCTGACTGGTTGTAGATCTTTAACTCTGGTATTTAACTGCATTATAAACTTGATGCTGTCGCAGGTGTTGAGGCTGATGCTGCTGGAGTCAGCGAGACGACTTAGAGAGGATGTGCTGAATCTGTCCTTGGTCACCACAGCCACCGAAACGTGTTTTGCAGTAATATTGTCAGCTTTAACATACATATGACATGTATACATACACACTTAGAACCTGGTTATATGCATACATATGTAGAATATACATGTATGCATACATATATGTAGAACATATATGCATACATACATATTTACGCAGAACTTATAAATGTCGTGCCGAATAGGTAAAATTTGCTATTTTGGCTTAAATAGAAATGTTCGTCTTGCCGAATAAGGTAAGTGAAAATTTGTGTATGCAATAATTTCGCAAAAATCATTCTGAACCTATCGAGAAAAATATATTTCATTGTGTTTGTTTATTATTAAATTATTGTAAACTTATCTAAAATATATTTAGTTGGATTAAGCTAAATCAATTTGCGCTTGTTATAATAAGGTTAGTTATGTTTTCTAAGTTTTTTTTGGTACAAAATTATTTTTTACATTAACATAAATGAAAAAATATATCTTTAAAGTGTATAAGAGAAAGTTTAGAAAGGACTTAATTTTAAACGAATTCTTGCTAATTGACCAGTTTTACCTATTCGTCACGACATATACATGTATACATACACACTTACGTAGAACATACATACATACTTACGTAGAACATGCATATATGCATGCACACATACATAAAACTTATGTATGTGTGCATGCACACATAGAGCATACATATGCTTACATAGAACATGCATACATGCATGCACACACATACATGCATGCACACACATACATGCATGCACACACACACATGCATGCACACACATACATGCATGCACACACATACATGCATGCACACACATACATGCATGCACACACATACATGCATGCACACACATACATGCATGCACACACATACATGCTTGCACAGACCAACCTTTCATTTACCTGCCTTCTATCTGCCAGCTACCACCCACCCACCACCAACCAGTAGTTAAGGTGGGTGGCAGGACTCCTCATTAGAGTCCTCAGTATGGCCATATGAGAACCTCCCATTATACATCTCATTGTGGCTGTGTTCACCAACCATCTCTGTCACACTAGCAAACTGGACCGCAGCCTACTGTCTGTATATCTGTATGGCTTTCCTCTCTCTCCCTCCCCCTCTCTCTCTCTCTCTCTCTCTCTCTCTAAGCAAGAACAGGGTTTTTTTTTTATTTCACGTGTTTATGTAAGGTTATCACATTTTCTCCTAAAAACATACAGACACATCACTGACTCGGTCATATGAACTCTCATGCGATCAGTTTTTACTTAATATCATCAAACACAGAGCAGTGTTAGGATGTATACAGGGCAGTGAAGGATACATGACCGTGCAAGGATACAAGACAGTGCAAGAATACAGAACAGTGCAAGGATACAGAACAGTGCAAGTATATCTGTCAGCTAACACTTTAAACGCTGCCATCAAGTGCTGGAGTTATCTTACACACTCTGGTATTTTGACCAGTACATTTATATGACATCTAGATTATTTGGAATTTCTAACACGTTGGCACTTTTCCAAGAATTTGGCTTCCAGCAGGACTGGAATTTTATAACCATTGGCATTTTATTCAGGACTTGAGTTACAGAGAGTCTGGAGTTTCTAACATGAAGCACGCAAAATTTTATCCACTACCTGACCCCACACCAGTCTGTCAACACCCAGGAACACATGGAAGGCAACTTGGCAAACTGGGAAATTAACCTGGGGTAACTAAGTGAATATCAGTATGAATGAGGGAATATTTAAGCAGAAGAGTCATTATAAAGGATGAAGTATCAGGATGGGATAGTGTGACTAGTGGAGTCCTACAGGAAGCATCAATGGGGCCCCATACTGTTAGTTCTTGTGCAGCTTCGATATGACACCACAAGTTTGAGTCTTTCAGGTAACCAGTGAGACGCTGTAGTAGACAAGATAGCTATAATCCCTCTGACTTAATCAGTAGCGAAGAGCTTTTCGGGGACGCTAAAACTATAATCCCTTTTAGCTTTAATCGGTAGCGAGGAGCTTTTCGAGGGCGCTAAAGCTATAATCCATTCTAGCTTTAATCAGTAGTGAGGAGTTTTTCGAAGATGCTAAATCAGCCAGGCAGGTTTTTAAGCAAGAATTGTGTTAGTGACATTAATTAAAACCAAAATATTTATCCTACACACGTTTGCATCTTACCTAAAGGTCGGCTAGCTGGCTCAAAGGGATGCAAATTGTGATCCCTGAACCGACTGCATTTTTAACTCGGTATCTAGTTTAAATACAGCTCGTATGTGTGCCCTTAGATCGTAATGGCTTAGCGTGTGCGTATTAGAGAGGAGAAATGTAGTACCTCCGCCCACCATATAGTATTGTGAAGAAAAGTGTGGCTGATAACGAGCGAAGACTCCACGGATAAAGGTCACTGTTATAGTGGTGGGTCGGTGGGTTGGTGGTCCTGTGGGTCGGTGGGTCGATGGGTCTGGTGGGCTGGTGGGTCTGGCCGTCACCTTAAGTTGGTCATTAGCGAAGAATTAGCTTTGATGGTGCCGCTGCCGTGCTGGCTGCTGACTTACACACACACAGCTTTCACACTCACGCTCGCCTCAAGCAAGCACACACACACACACACACACACACACACACACACACACACACACACACACACACACACACACACACACACACACACACACACACACACACACAACTGGAAAGAAACAAGTGTATAATCGGTTTCAGGGAAGGAAAATCCTGTGTCACAAACCTACTGACAAGGTGACAGAAGTAAGACAAGACAGAGAGGAGTGGATAGACTGCATTTTCTTGGACTGCAAGAAGGCCTTCGACACAGTTCCTCACAAGAGGTTACTGCAAAAGCTAGAGGATCAGGCACACATAACAGGAAAGGCACTTCAATGGATCAGAGAATACCTGACAGGGAGGCAACAACGAGTCATGGCACGTGACGAGGTGTCAGAGTGGGCGCCTGTGACAAGCGGGGTTCCACAGGGGTCAGTCCTAGGACCTGTGCTGTTTTTGGTACATGTGAATGACATAACGGAAGGGATAGACTCAGAAGTGTCCTTGTTTGCAGATGATGTCAAGTTAATGAGGAGAATCAAATCGTTCGAGGATCAGGCAGGACTACAAAGAGACCTGGACAGGCTACAAGCCTGGTCCAGCGACTGGCTCCTTGAATTTAACCCTGCCAAATGCAAAGTCATGAAGATTGGGGAGGGGCAAAGAAGATCGCAGACACAATATAGTCTAGGTGGCCAAAGACTGCACACCTCACTCAAGGAAAAAGATCTGGGGGTGAGTATAATACCGAGCACATCTCCTGAGGCGCACATCATTCAAATAACTGCTGCAGCAACCTAAGGATAGCGTTCCGATACCTCAGTAAGGAATCGTTCAAGACTCTGTACACCATTTACGTTAGGCCCATACTGGAGTATGCAGCACCAGTTTGGAATCCACACCTGGTCAAACACGTCAAGAAATTAGAGAAAATGCAAAAGTTTGCAACAAGACTAGTCCCAGAGCTACGGGGATTGTCCTACGAAGAAGGGTTGAGGGAAATCGGCCTGACGACACTGGAGGACAGGAGGGTCAGGGGAGACATGATAACGACATATAAAATACTTCGCGGAATAGACAAGGTGGACAAAGACGGGATGTTCCAGAGAAGGGACACAGACACAAGAGGTCACAATAGGAAGTTGAAGACTCAAATGAATCAAAGGGATGTTAGGAAGTATTTCTTCAGTCATAGAGTAGTCAGGCCGTGGAATAGCCTAAAAAGTGACGTAGTGGAGGCGGGAACCATACAAAGTTTTAAGACGAGGTTTGATAAAGCTCATGGAGCAGGGAGAGAGAGGACCCATTAGCAATCAGTGGGGCCAGGATCTATGGCTCCACCCCTGCAACAACAAATAGGTGAGTACAAATAGGTGAGTACACACACACACACACACACACACACACACACACACACACACACACACTGGACTGGTCCCGGAGCTAAGAGGTATGTCCTACCTGACGACACTGGAGGACAGGAGAGAGAGAAGGGGGATATGATAACGACATACAAAATACTGAGAGGAATCGACAAGGTGGACAAAGACAGGATGTTCCAGAGATGGGACACGCAAAAAAAAGTTGGAAGTTAAGACTCAGAAGTATCACAGGATTTAGGAAGTATTTTTCTGTCACAGAGTTGTCGGAAGCTGGAATAGTCTGGGATATGATGTAGTGGATCCAGGATCTATACATAGCTTTAAGAAGAGGTATGATAAAGCTCCTGGAGGGGGAAAGGGGAAAAGGGGGTGCCCCTACCTGGGAGTCTATCTGGAGGTTATTTTCGGGGATCAACGCCCCCCCCCCCCCCCCCCGGTCACCCACACCCTTTCTAGGGAATTCAGGGCTGTTTAACCAGGCGTTATGTGGGAGCAGTAAAGTAGAACCACAGCCCGGGATCCGGCCCAGGAGGTATATTAGCCCCCAGGAAGAGGGGGGGGGCCAGGGCGGTATCATTAGTAAACCAAAAAATTAGGTATATACACACATAAAAACATACGCAGGCCCCGGCGTCTACCCTCACCCACACAAGTCCTGCAGCTACACCGCTAACATGATGTGATTTTTCCTTTTCATGCTTACCTAGTTTGAACCCGGCCTTGATAAATTAACCTAAAAGTAATGCAGTTATTCTCCCAAATTCTAGGGCAGGCTAAATAAGGGTGGGGTGCTAGCACGGGGAGGAGGTTTTGTGTCGCCTGGTTGTTGCCAGGCTAGTGCCTGTATATATTCTAAAGCATTGAATAAATCTGCCTTGTTATGCATTAATGTGCGTGCTAATTTAGTTACAGTGTGTCGTTTAGTTTTTTCTCTCTCTCCTCTCTTATTCTCTTTGAGACAAGGGAGAGAACCTCAAACAATATTCCGTTTCTCTTGTGTATAATAGAGGCCATCCTCAGAGATGGTCATTCTATTAAGAGTTACTCCAGCTCCGCTAGAAGGAAAATGTTGAGGATTCCGTAGCTAACGAACCTTTTTTTTTTTTTTTTGCCGGTATTTTCCCGGTCCGGGTCTTTTCCAATAGTGGTGACCCGGCCTTGGCTCCCTATCTGGGAAGTGTCACGAGACCCCAAGTCTCCCATGGGAGGAGGTACAAGTACCCCCTCGTCTTTGGGACCAAGTGTCCCCAGGCCTAGCCACAGTCCCCGCCCTCACGGGGCTACCAGGAAGAAGCTAGGCCTCTGGTCTGCCATCTACCTCGCCCCAGAGGGGCTCGTGGGGATGGCAGTCTTGTGAGCTGCAGGTGGTGGCAAGCTCAGGCTGATGAACCTTTAATGGAATACTTGACGATATCATCAGGTCCCTACTGAAGTCTCACTCATTTTTATAGTGGGCTAGAAGAAGATAAATTATGTAACATCACAGTCACTAGTGAAATGGTTGTGAAGCAGATAGACAGACTGAAGCAAAATAAGTCGCCGGGTCCTGATGAGGTTTTTTCAAGGGTTCTTAAGGAATGCAAAATGGAACTCTGTGAACCATTAACTAATATTTTTAATTTATCTCTTCAAACAGGTGTAGTGTCTGATATGTGGAAGATGGCTAATGTAATTCCTATTTTTAAAACAGGGGACAAGTCGTTACCGTCAAATTACCGCCCAATAAGCCTGACCTCAATTGTAGGCAAATTACTAGAGTCAATTATAGCTGAGATTATAAGAAGCCATCTCGATAAGCATAGCTTGATTAATGATACTCAGCATGGATTCACAAGAGGCCGGTCTTGTCTAACTAATTTATTAACATTCTTCAGTAAAGCTTTTGAGGCTGTTGACCACGATAAAGAATTTGATATTATTTACTTAGATTTTAGTAAGGCTTTTGATAGAGTTCCGCACCATAGACTGTTAAAGAAAGTGGCAGCTCATGGCATTGGGGGAAAAGTGCTTTCGTGGATCGAGTCATGGCTCACAGACAGGAAGCAGAGAGTGTCCATAAATGGGGTTAAATCTGAGTGGGGATCTGTAACAAGTGGCGTTTCACAGGGATCAGTCTTGGGCCCGTTGTTGTTTATAATATATATCAATGATCTTGATGAGGGAATTACTAGTGATATGAGCAAATTCGCCGATGACACAAAGATAGGTAGGATAATTGATTCAAACGTAGATGTTATGGAACTTCAGGAGGATTTAAACAAACTCTATTCTTGGTCAGAAAAGTGGCAGATGCAGTTCAATGTAGATAAATGCAAGGTTCTGAAGCTTGGGAGTGCCCATAACCCTAGTACTTATAAGTTAAATGATGTAGAACTTAGCCCTACAGATTGCGAAAAGGACTTGGGGGTTATGGTGAGCAGCAACCTTAAACCAAGACAGCAATGCCTAAGCGTACGTAATAAGGCAAATAGATTACTGGGATTTATATCAAGAAGTGTAAGCAACAGAAGTCCAGAGGTCATACTGCAGCTTTATACATCATTAGTAAGGCCTCACCTAGATTATGCAGCTCAGTTCTTGTCTCCATATTACAGAATGGACATAAATTCGTTAGAAAACATTCAGCGTAGGATGACTAAATTAATACATAGCATTAGAAATCTTCCTTATGAAGAAAGATTGAAGACTCTTAAGTTACATTCACTTGTTAGAGAAGAAATGAGGGGAGACCGATCGAAGTGTATAAGTGGAAGATAGGTATTAATAAAGGGATATTAAAAGTCTTAAGGGGGGGGGGGTTTTTGGGGGGGGGTTTTTTTTTTTTCCCTTAAAAATTTTAAGGGGGGGGGGGTTTTTTTTTAAAAATTTTTTTTGGGGGGAAAAGCCCTCCCTTTTTTTTTAAAAAAGGGGCAAAAAAGGGGCCTTTAAAAAAATTTCCAGGGGGAAAAAAAATTTTTTTTTTTTTAAAAAAAAACCCTTTCCGGGGGAAAAATTTTCCCTTTTTTTTAAAAAAAAAAAAAACCCCCCAAAAAAACCCCCCCGGGGGGGGAAATTGGGGGAAAAAAATTTTCCCCTTAAAAAAAAAATTTTTTTTAAAAAAAATTTTTAAAAAATTTTTAAAAAAATTTTTTTTTCCCCAAAAAGGGGAAAATTTTTTTTTTTTGGGGAAATTTAAAACCCAAAACCTTAAAAAAGGGGAAAAAAAGAAAAAATTTTTTAAAGGGGAAAAGGGGGGGGAAAAAACCTTAAAAAAAATTTTTTTTTTAAAAAAGGGGAAATTTTTGGGAAAATTGGGTTTTGGGCCCTTTGGGGGGGTTTTAAAAAAAACCATTTTTTCCCCCCCCCTTTTTCCCCTTTTTTTTTTTTAAATTTAAAAAAAAAAAAAAATTTAAAAATTTTTTGGGGGGGTTTTTTTTTTTTTTTTTTTTTTTTGGGGGTTTTTGGTTTTTTTTTTTTTTTTGGGGGGGGGGGAAAAATTTTTAAAAAAAAGGGAAAAAAAAAGGGGTTTTTTTTTGGGGGGTTTTTTTTTGGGGGGTTTGGGTTATTTTTAAAAAAAAAAAAAAAAGGGGGGGGGGTTTAAAAAGGGTTTTGGGGGGGGAAAACCCCCCCCTTTGGGAATAAGGGGTTTTGGGGTTTTTTGGGGGGTTTGGTTTGGTGGGGGGGGTTGGGGGTTTGGGGGGTTTTTTTTTTTTAAAAAAAAAAATTTTTAAAGGGGTTTTTTTTGGGGGGTTTTGGGGGGGGGGGGTTTTTTGGGGGTTTTTGGTTGTTTTATTAAGTTTGGGTTTTTTTAAAAAAAAGGGGGGGGGGGTTTTTTTTTGTTTTTTTTTTTTTCCCCCCCCTTTTGGGGGTTAAATTTGTTTTTAAAAATTTTGGGGCCCCAACCCCCCCCCCCCCTTTTTTTTTTTTTTAAAACCCCCTTTTTTCCCCCCCCCTTCCTTTTTTCCCCTTTTTTTTAAACCCCCTTTTGGTTTTCCCCCCCCCCCTTTTTTTGCCAACCCCCCCTTTTTTTTTTTTGGGGTTTTTTTGGGGGGGGTTTTTTTTTTTTTTTTTGGGGGTTTTTAAAAAAAAATTCCCTAAAAAAAAAAAAAAGGTTTTTTTGGGGAAAAAAACCCCCCTTTAAAAAACCGGTGGTTTTGGGGGTTTTTTTGGGGGGTTTTTTTTTGGGGGGGGGGGTTTTTGGTTTCCTTTTAAAAATTTTTTAAAAAAAAAAGGGTTTGGGTTTTTGGTTTTTTGTTTTTGGGTTTGTGTTGTTTTGGTTTTTTTTTTTAAAAAATTTAAAAAAGGTTTTTTTGGGGTTTGGGGGGGGGGTTTTTTTTTTTAAGGGTGTGTGTGTGGGGGTGGGGGGTGTTTTTTGGGGGTTTTTTTTTTGGGGGAAAAAAATTTTTTAAATTTTGTGTGTGGGGGTTGGTGTTTTTTGGGTTTTTTTTTTAAAAAAAAAAGGGGGGGAAAAAGGGAAAGGGGGGGTTTTGTGTGTGTGGGTGGGGTTTTGTGGGGGTTTTGTGTGTTTTTTTTTGGGGGGGGCCCCCAACCTTTTTCCTTTTTTTTTTTTTGGGGGGGGGTGTGGGTGTGGGGGGGTTTTGGGTTTTTTTTTTTAAAAAATTTTTTTTTTTTTTTTTTTTTTTTTTTGGGGGTTTTTTTAAAAAATTTTTTTGTGTGTGTGTGTTTTTTTTGGGAAAAAAAACCAAAAAAAAAAAATTTTTTTTTTTTTCCCATTTTTTTTTGGGGGGGGTCAGCCCCCCCGGCCCCCCCCCAAAAACCTCTCCTCCCCCCTCCATGAGCTTTATCAAACCTCGTCTTAAAAAAGGGGGGCCTGCCTCCACTACGTCATTTTCCGGTTTTTTTCCAAAAAAACCCCCAAAAATTTTTTTTCTTCCCCTTTTTTTTTTTTTTTTTTGTTTTTGGGGGTTTTTGGGGGTTTTTTTTTTTTTTTTTGGGGGTTTTTTGGGGTTTTTTAAAAAATTTTTTTTCCCCCCCGGGGGGGGGTTTTTTTTTTTTCCCCCCCCCAAAAAAAAAAAAGGGGGTTTTTTTTTTTGGGGGTTTTTGGGGGGGTTTTTGGGGGGGGTTTTGGGGGGTTTTTAAAAAAAAAAAAATTTTAAAAAAAACCCGGGGGGGGGTTTTTTTGGGGTTTTTGGGGGGGGGTTTTTTTTGGGGGGGGTTTTTTTTTTTTTGGGGGTTTTTTGGGGGTTTTTAAAAAAAAACCCCGGGGGGGAAAAAAAGGGGGGGGGGGTTTTTTTTTTTTTTTTTTTTTTTGGGTTTTATTTTTTAAAAAAAAAAGGGGGAAAAAAAAGGGGGGTTTTTTTTGGGGGGGGGGTTTTTTTTTTTTTTTCCCGGGGGTTTTTTTTCCCCGGGGGGGGGGCCCCCCCCCCCGGGGGGGGGGTGTGTGTGGTGTGTGTGGGTTTTTTTTTTTTTTTTTTTTTTTGGGGTTTTTTTGGGGGGGGGGTGGGGGGGGGGGGGGGGGTTTTTTTTTTTTTTTTTTTTTTTTTTTTTGGGTTTGGGTTTTTTTTTTTTTTGGGGGTTTTTTTTTGGGGGGGGTTGGGTTTTGGGGGGTTTTTTTTTTTTTTTTGGGGGGGGGGTTGGGGTTTTGGGGGTTTTTGGGGGGGGTTTTTTGGGGGGGGGGTTTTTTTTTCCCCTTTTTTTTAAAAAAGGGGTTTTTTTTTTTGTTTTTTTAAAAAAAAAATTTTTTTTTTTTTGTAATTTTTTTTTTGGGTTTTTTTAAAAATTTTTTTTAAAAAAAAGGGGGGGGTTTTTTTGGGGGTTTTTTTTTTTTTGGGGGGGGGGGGAAAAAAAAAATAAAAAAATTTAAAATTTTTCCAACAAAAAAAAAATTTTTTTTTTTTTTTGTGGGGAAAAATTTTTTTAAAAGGGGGGGTTCCTTTTTTCCCCCCCCCCCCCTTTTTAAAAGGGGCCCCCCCCCGGGTTTTTTCCCCCTCCCCTGTTTTTTGGGGGGCCCCCTTTTTTTTTAAAAAAAAAAACCTTTTAAAAAAAATTAAAAAAAAAACCCCCCCCACCCTTTTTTTGGGCCCCCTTTTTTGGCCCTTTTTTTTTTGGGGGGTTTTTTTTGGGGGTTTTGAGGTTGGGGTTGGGGAAAACCCCCCAAAAAAACCAAAAGGGGGGGGGGGGGTTTAAAAAATTTTTTTTGGTTTTTTGGGCCCAAAAAAAAAAAAAAAACCGGGGGTTTTTTTTTTTTTTAAAATTTTTTTTTTTTTTTTTGGGGGGGGTTTTCCCCCAAAAATTTTTTTAAAAAAAAATTTAAAAATTTTTTTTTTTTGGGGAAAAAAAAAAGGGTTTTTTTGGGGTTTTTTTTTTGGGTTTGGAAAAAAAGGGTTTTTTAAAAAAAGGGTTTGGGTTTGGGTTTTTTTTTTTTTGGGGGGAAAATTTTTTTAAAGGGCCCGGGACCAAAAATTTAAAACCCCCCCCCTTTTTTTTTGTTTTTTTTGGGGTTTTTTTTTTTTTTAAAAACTTTTAAAAAAAAAAAGGAAAAAGGTTTTTTTGGGGGTTTTTTTTTTGGGGGAAAAGGAAACCCCCTTTTTTTTCCCCCCGGGGGTTGGGTTTAATTTGGGGGTGGGGGTTTTTAAAAAGGGGGGGGAAAAAAAAGGGGGGGGGGGTTTTTTTTTGGGGGGGGGTTTTTTTAAAAAAAAAACCCCCCAAAAAAAAGGGTTTTTTTTTTTTTTTTTTTGGGGGGGTTTTTTTGGGGGAAAAAATTTTTTTGGGGGAAAAAAGGGGGGGGTTTGGGGAGGGGGGTTTTTAAAGGGGGGGGTTTTTAAAAAAGGGGGGGGTTTTGGGGGGGGGGGGGGGGGGGGGGGGGGGGGGGAAAAGGGGGTTTTAAAAAGGGGAAAAAAATTTTTTTGGGGTTTTTTGGGGTTCAAAAAAATTTTTCCAAAAACCCCCGGGGGGGGTTTTTTTGGGGGGAAAAGGGTTTCCCGGGGGGGGTTTTTGGGGGGGTTTTAAAATTTTTAAAAAAAAACAAAAGGGGGGGGAAAAAAAAAAAAAAAAAAATTTTTTAAAAAATTTTTAAAAAAAAGGGGGGGTTTTTTTAAAAAACCCCCAAAAAAAAAAAATTTTTTTTGGGGGGTTAATAATTTAAAATTTTTTTCCCCCCGGGAGGGGGGGGGGGTTTTTGTTTTGGGGGGGTTTGGGGGGTTTTTAAAAAAAAAAAAAAAAACCCCCCCCTTTTTTTTTTCAAAATTTTAAAAAAAGGGGGCCCAAAAATTTTATTTAAAAGTTTAATGAGGTTTTTGAAAAAATTTAGGGTTGGTTTGCAATTCGATAGCTGCGTGAGGACTGAGAATGGTTGGTAGTGGGAGTGGGGTTGTGGTCGTGGTAGTGGTGGCTGTATTTGGTAGATGTGGTGGTTGTGATATTTGTGGAGGTGGTTCTAGTGGTGGTTTGGGTGGCGGCGGAGACGGCGACGGAGGCGGCGGAGGAGACGGCGGCGGAGACGGCGGCGGAGGCGGCGGCATTACTTGTGGTGTCCAGCGAGGTGGTTAAATAATGTTAATGTTGGTAATAGCGTTGGCGGTGATGCAGAAAATTATGTTAATGACGAGTCGCTGTTGCTGACATTGGTGCTGACGCTGGTGCTGATACCGGTGCTGACACTGGTGCTGACAGTGTTGGTGGTGACGGTGTTGATACTGACGGTGTTGGTACTGACATTACTGGTGTTGACACTCCCGGGAGTATAAACAAAACAGGACAACAAAATATAAAACAACAAATTAAAATAACTAAGCATAACTAAAAGCTAATTAAGAGAATAAATACCTGAAAAACTCACCAGTACAAGAGAAACACTCAATGCTCAGCTTTCTAAACCACTCTCAAAACTCTAAATAAACTCAAACTAAGTTTAATACATTCGTAACTGGCGAGTTATCTCAAGCTTGCAGACAGACGCTTTATAAGAAGGATGATATTCTGTACGTTTCGTCTGGGTAGGTACAAATATGAAATTTTACTACGACAGGTGAAGCGCTTCGCTAATGTAGCCTCTGGAACTCGTAGATCAAAAGAGAAGTCATAGTACCGTGGCTAGAATAATTCTCCCCCCAAAAAATACAAAAATCTCAGGAGAGAAACTTGAGTGACTTGACAATGGTTCAGACTGAACGAAGTGTAATCATAAGGTTCTCTGCTAAATGTGAGTTTTTTTGGTGATCTGGTATACAGTGGTGACTGTAAACTCCAAGACCCGAGTAACTCAGTAAGACGGTGTCCAGAAGACCCACTTGAGTGACGTGGTACATCATGTTCCCCCCAGACCTGTAACTAGCAGATCAGCATGCTAGCATCCTACTTATCTTATTCTGCCTTCATGGTACAGTGTATAACACACTGGCCTGCTAGCTTAGGCACTAGCTTCCTGGGGGTCTTAGCAGTCCGTCCAGTGAGTTGTTCACAGTCGTGTCAACATAATTTCGCCAGTCACTAATTCTTAATTATGTTGTTATCTTAACTATGTATTATAATGAAATTTAATATATTTCAGTTCCAAAATGTGATAGTCAATTAACGTTAATGGCACAATATACGGTTTATGGTACTTTGTTAATGAGACGTTTGGTCCACCAGGACCTTAACTGTTTTACTAACATACTCGTTGGTATTATATACCGCTGATATACAGTTAAAGTTAGTTTCATGTAAATATACAATGATAAAAACAAATACGTAAATCTGATAACAACACTTGACGCATCATTTGTTCATGTCATTAAAAAAAAAAACATGAAACTCTTGCCGGAAAGATCTAACATATATTATAATGTAAAAAAAATAAAATGCAAATGCAGGCAGCATCTTAATCTAGGATGGAAGTATTGACAAGAAATCATATACTGGTATAAATATCTTTTATATGAGATGGTTTTATTCGTGTGTTTCCGATTCTGTAATATTGTGACAAGTTGGTAAAAGATGTTTTTTCGTTACTGTGGATCAAATGTAAACAATATAAACTTTTTTTTTATTACCACACTGGCCGATTCCCACCAAGGCAGGGTGGCCCGAAAAAGAAAAACTTTCACCATCATTCACTCCATCACTGTCTTGCCAGAAGGGTGCTCTACACTACAGTTTTTAAACTGCAACATTAACACCCTCCTTCAGAGTGCAGGCACTTTACTTCCCATCTCCAGGACTCAAGTCCGGCCTGCCGGTTTCCCTGAACCCCTTCATAAATGTTACTTTGCTCACACTCCAACAGCACGTCAAGTATTAAAAACCATTTGTCTCCATTCATTCGTATCAAATACGCTCATGCATGCCTGCTGGAAGTCCAAGCCCCTCGCACACAAAACCTCCTTTACCCCCTCCCTCCAACCTTTCCTAGGCCGACCCCTACCCCGCCTTCCTTCCACTACAGACTGATACACCCTTGAAGTCATTCTGTTTCGCTCCATTCTCGCTACATGTCCGAACCACCTCAACAACCCTTCCTCAGCCCTCTGGACAACAGTTTTGGTAATTCCGAACCTCCTCCTAACTTCCAAACTACGAATTCTCTGCATTATATTCACACCACACATTGCCCTCAGACATGACATCTCCACTGCCTCCAGCCTTCTCCTCGATGCAACATTCATCACCCATGCTTCACACCCATATAAGAGCGTTGGTAAAACTATACTCTCATACATTCCCCTCTTTGCCTCCAAGGACAAAGTTCTTTGTCTCCACAGACTCCTAAGTGCACCACTCACCCTTTTCCCCTCATCAATTCTATGATTCACCTCATCTTTCATAGACCCATCAGCTGACACGTCCACTCCCAAATATCTGAATACATTCACCTCCTCCATACTCTCTCCCTCCAATCTGATATCCAATCTTTCATCACCTAATCTTTTTATCCTCATAACCTTACTCTTTCCTGTATTCACTTTTAATTTTCTTCTTTTGCATACCCTACCAAATTCATCCACCAACCTCTGCAACTTCTCTTCAGAATCTCCCAAGAGCACAGTGTCATCAGCAAAGAGCAACTGTGACAACTCCCACTTTATGTGTGATTCTTTATCTTTTAACTCCACGCCTCTTGCCAAGACCCTCGCATTTACTTCTCTTACAACCCCATCTATAAATATATTAAACAACCATGGTGACATCACACATGCTTGTCTAAGGCCTACTTTTACTGGGAAATAATTTCCCTCTTTCCTACATACTCTAACTTGAGCCTCACTATCCTCGTAAAAACTCTTCACTGCTTTCAGTAACCTACCTCCTACACCATACACCTGCAACATCTGCCACATTGCCCCCCTATCCACCCTGTCATACGCCTTTTCCAAATCCATAAATGCCACAAAGACCTCTTTAGCCTTATCTAAATACTATTCACTTATATGTTTCACTGTAAACACCTGGTCCACACACCCCCTACCTTTCCTAAAGCCTCCTTGTTCATCTGCTATTCTATTCTCCGTCTTACTCTTAATTCTTTCAATAATAACTCTACCATACACTTTACCAGGTATACTCAACAGACTTATCCCCTATAATTTTTGCACTCTCTTTTGTCCCCTTTGCCTTTATACAAAGGAACTATGCATGCTCTCTGCCAATCCCTAGGTACCTTACCCTCATCCATACATTTATTAAATAATTGCACCAACCACTCCAAAACTATATCCCCACTTGTTTTTAACATTTCTATCTTTATCCCATCAATCCCGGCTGCCTTACCCCCTTTCATCTTACCTACTGCCTCACGAACTTCCCCCACACTCACAACTGGCTCTTCCTCACTCCTACAAGATGTTATTCCTCCTTGCCTATACACGAAATCACAGCTTCCCTATCTTCATTAACATTTAACAATTCCTCAAAATATTCCCTCCATCTTCCCAATACCTCTAACTCTCCATTCAATAACTCTCCTCTCCTATTTTTAACTGACAAATCCATTTGTTCTCTAAGCTTCCTTAACTTGTTAATCTCGCTCCAAAACTTTTTCTTATTTTCAACAAAATTTGTTGATATCTCACCCATTCTTTCATTTGCTCTCTTTTTACATTGCTTCACCACTTCTCATGTGCTAACTTTTTCTCCCTTACTACTCTCTTTACATCATTATTCCACCAGTCGCTCCTCTTTCCTCCCGCACCCACTTTCCTGTAACCACAAACTTCTGCTGAACACTCTAACATTGCATTTTTAAACCTACCCCATACCTCTTCGACCCCATTGCCTATGCTCTCACTAGCCCATCTATCCTCCAATAGCTGTTTATATCTTACCCTAACTGCCTCCTCTTTTAGTTTATAAACCTTCACCTCTCTCTTCCCTGATGCTTCTATTCTCCTTGTATCCCATCTATCTTTTACTCTCAGTGTAGCTACAACTAGAAAGTGATCTGATATATCTGTGGCCCCTCTATAAACATGTACATCCTGAAGTCTACTCAACACATAACTACCAATACATAATCCAACAAACTACTGTCATTTCGCCCTACATCATATCTTGTATACTATTTATCCTCTTTTTCTTAAAATATGTATTACCTATAACTAAACCCCTTTCTATACAAAGTTCAATCAAAGGGCTCCCATTTTCATTTACGCCTGGCACCCCAAACTTACCTACCACACCCTCTCTAAAAGTTTCTCCTACTTTAGCATTCAGGTCCCCTTCCACAATTACTCTCTCACTTGGTTCAAAGGCTCCTATACATTCACTTAACATCTCCCAAAATCTCTCTCTCTCCTCTGCATTCCTCTCTTCTCCAGGTGCACACACACACGCTTATTATGACCCACTTTTCGCATCCAACCTTTACTTTAATCCACATAATTCTTGAATTTACACATTCATATTCTCTTTTCTCCTTCCATAACTGATCCTTCAACATTACTGCTACCCCTTCCTTTGCTCTAACTCTCTCAGATACTCCAGATTTAATCTCATTTATTTCCCCCCACCGTAACTCCCTACCCCTTCAGCTTTGTTTCGCTTAGGGCCAGGACATCCAACTTTTTTTCATTCATAACATCAGCAATCATCTGTTTCTTGTCATCCGCACTACGTCCACGCACATTCATGCATCCCAGTTTTATAAAGTTTTTCTTCTTCTCTTTTTAGTAAATGTCTACAGGAGAAGGGGTTACTAGCCCATCGCTCCCGGCATTTTAGTCGCCTCATACGACACGCATGGCTTACGGAGGAAAAGATTCTTTTCCACTTCCCCATGGACAATAGAAGAAATAAAGAAGAACAAGAGCTATTTAGAAAAAGGATAAAAACCTAGATGTATGTATATATATATATGCATGTGCGTGTCTGTGAAGTGTGACCAAAGTGTAAGTAGGAGTAGCAAGATATCCCTGTTATCTTAGCGTGTTTATGAGACAGAAAAAGAAACCAGCAATCCTACCATCATGCAAAACAGTTACAGGTTTCTGTTTCACAGTCATCTGGCAGGACGGTAGTACTTCCCTGGGTGGTTGCTGTCTACCATCCTACTACCTACATTCCTACAATATAAATGTAAACAATATAAATGTTTGTCTGGGTCATGACGGTTAAGTCTCCCCTTCATCCCAGATGTTTTACTAATGTGTTAGACTGGGTAGTTCTTCTGTGCAGGGACCAACAATTTGATCCTCTAAATTATTGGTTCCAATTCATGCTTCATGTTTGTTCTCCATCTCCTAAATATATTATGATCGGTAAATTTGTCATGGTTGTGTTTGTCACTCTTGTTTACCTTTCTACTATATAACATTTTCTTAATGCAGTTTATATCACATTCTTGGCTGATGTACTGGTATTATTATTATTATTATTATTATTATTATATTATTATTATTGGAAAGAGTTAAACCCATAAACTCATGCAGTACCTGGGGAATGGGAAGTAAACAGTTTTGTTTTAAGGGAAGGGTAGTTTCACTTCCTCAGATAGAGTCTTCAATAGTCTAAAGGGTAATTGTAGATAGTAGCATCTACGATTTTGCTTCCCTATACATATTTTTCTTATTATAACCTGAGTATTCCTCATCACTTTATATTATCAGCACTTCGTATTTTGAGTTATCTCTTATCTGCTGGACTCTTCAAAGCCTATCTTCTTTTCTTTCTCATTATTTTGTAAATTTTGGTCAGCTGTTTCTCTTCAGATGTTACTTCTGAACACTTTTTTTTTTTTTGACAGTCCCTTCATGTTTGTATACCGTTTAACTGCCATGCTTTATCTCTACTCATGTGTGTCTTCGGTGAAGCTAGGGAGCATGTATGGGTATGCGGATGGAGGGGGGGGGGTTAAGGAAGTGACCAGAGATGCTGCGATAGAGGTAATGGTAGGTAAGTGATGATGGGAAGTGTTTGGATGGGTGGATATGTAGGAGCTGGTTGTTGGCAAGAGAACTTGGTAGTGGGATGGAGAGCTGGGTGGGAGAAAGGTGTGTGCTGGTGTATGTGTGGCGGTGATATCATGCATACAATCGAGATATGGATGGATGTGCTGGGTGGTAGTTGGGTGGCCTGGGTATTAGGTGGGTGGCCTGGGTGGTAGAGAGTAAGGTTGATGAAAGATGGGTAGGCTGGGGATGCGGGTAATGGGTCAGTATAATAATAATAATAATAATAATAATAATAATAATAATAATAATAATCTTTATTTCTGCAGGTACATGATACAACTTACACAGACCAGTGACATACTTTACAGAAAGTCCCTGGTTATGTAGAGTATTTCGGGCAACTTAGGATAATTTTGTCCCCAGGATGTGACCCACAACAGTCGGCTAACACCCAGGTACCTACTTACTGCAAGGTGAAAGTGGCAGCAGGTGTCTTAAGGAAACATGCCCTATGTTTCCCTCCTTACCGGAGATCGAACCACGGACACTCAATGTGTGAGTAGAATACGCTGCCAACCGAGCAACGAGTCAGCGTGTAAGGATAAAGGGTGTCTGTAATTGTAATTTGTAAGGGGGGTTAGTTGGAAGAAGGGGGGAAGTGTAAGTGGCGGTAGTGGTGGTGGTAGTGGCGGTGGTAGTGGCGGTGATGGTGGTGGTGATGGTGGTAGTGTATGAACCTAGTAATGAGCAGGTGGGGAAGTGGAATGTTGTGGTGTTTTGGCAGGAATGTGGTTATGGGTGTACTTGGAGAGGTAGATCAGAGAGAAGGTAGGCCGTGTGCCGGGCAGGTGATCCTCAAGCCACGGAAGAACTTGTAAATAGTGATCGAAAATCTGTTGTATACCCGTGTCTTCTTATTGTAGATGATGTTGAAGGACGAACAGAGGATGCACACAAAGCCTTTGCTCTGTGTAGACCTTTATCACGCCATGTTTCGCTCTGTATATAACTTTATCATGTAGTTTACTGCCCATTGCAGAGAAATCATTGTCAGAAAGTGTAAAGAATCCAGAAGAAAATTCCAGAAAAAAAAAAAACAGGAAAAAAAACAAAAAGCAGGAAAATTTCAGGAAAATTACACAGACCAAAACCAAATCCTCCATCAACAAATCCTAACCTGAAATAATCAAGAAATAGTTGCGGATTTTGTTTTCTGTTGGACATTTTCTCTGACGTTTCTTCTCCATGATGGTTGTCGTGGTGATACCGTTCATCGCTGGGTTCCACGTCACACAACCTGAACTGCTGCAGCAAAACTAAGTCTATATTTGAATTCAGGGTCCTAAAATTAGATAAAAACATATTTTTTAAGCGCGAACAAAAACCATTACTGCTCCCATCTTGTTCCTCATCCTCATATCTGACATAGACAAGGATGTCAGCCACAGCACCGTGTCTTCCTTTGCAGGTGACACCCGAATCTGCATGACAGTGTCTTCCATTGCAGACACTGCAAAGCTCCAGGCGGACATCAACCAAATCTTTCAGTGGGCTGCAGAAAACAATATGAAGTTCAACGATGAGAAATTTCAATTACTCAGATATGGTAAACATGAGGAAATTAAATCTTCATCAGAGTACAAAACAAATTCTGGCCACAAAATAGATCGAAACACCAACGTCAAAGACCTGGGAGTGATCATGTCGGAGGATCTCACCTTCAAGGACCAAAACATTGTATCAATCGCATCTGCTAGAAAAATGACAGGATGGATAATGAGAACCTTCAAAACTAGGGAGGCCAAGCCCATGATGACACTCTTCAGGTCACTTGTTCTATCTAGGCTGGAATATTGCTGCACACTAACAGCACCTTTCAAGGCAGGTGAAATTGCCGACCTAGAAAATGTACAGAGAACTTTCACGGCGCGCATAACGGAGATAAAACACCTCAATTATTGGGAGCGCTTGAGGTTCCTAAACCTGTATTCCCTGGAACGCAGGAGGGAGAGATACATGATTATATACACCTGGAAAATCCTAGAGGGACTAGTACCGAACTTGCACACGAAAATCACTCACTACGAAAGCAAAAGACTTGGCAGACGATGCACCATCCCCCCAATGAAAAGCAGGGGTATCACTAGCACGTTAAGAGACCATACAATAAGTGTCAGGGGCCCGAGACTGTTCAACTGCCTCCCAGCACACATAAGGGGGATTACCAACAGACCCCTGGCAGTCTTCAAGCTGGCACTGGACAAGCACTTAAAGTCAGTTCCTGATCAGCCAGGCTGTGGCTCGTACGTTGGTATGCGTGCAGCCAGCAGCAACAGCCTGGTTGATCAGGCTCTGATCCACCAGGAGGCCTGGTCACAGACCGGGCCGCGGGGGCGTTGACCCCCGGAACTCTCTCCAGGTAAACTCCAGGTCAGTGTTATTACTGGAGGCAGTAGTATGATGGTGGCGGCAGGGTGATGGAGGTGGTGGGGTGCTGGTGGTGGCAGGGTGATGGAGGCGGCAGGGTGATGGAGGTGGTAGCGTGCTGGAGTTGGTAGGGCACTGGTGGTGGCAGGGTGCTGGAGGTCGTAGGGTACTGGTGGTGGCAGGGTGCTGGAAGTGGTAGGGTGCTGGAGGTGGTACGGTGCTGGAGTCGGTAGAGTGCTGAAGATGGTAGGGCACTAATGGTGGAAAGGTGGTGGAGGTGGCAGGGTACTAGTGGTGATAGGGTGCTTGAGGTGGTAGAGTGCTGGAGATGGTAGGATACTGATGGTGGTAAGGTGCTTGAGGTGGAAAGGTGGTGGAGGTGGCAGGGTACTGGTGGTGATAGGGTGCTTGAGGTGGTAGAGTGCTGGAGATGGTAGGATACTGATGGTGGTAAGGTGCTTGAGGTGGAAAGGTGGGGAGGTGGTAGGGTGATGGTGGTACTGGTGGTGGCAGGTGCTGGAGGTGGTAGGGTGCTGGAGGTGGTAGGGTACTGTTGGTGGCAGGGTGCTGGAAGTGGTAGGGTGCTGGAGGTGGTTGGGTAGTGGAGGTGTTGGAGACGGTAGGGTACTGGTGGTGGCAGAGTGCTGGATGAGGTAAGGTGGTGGGGTTGGTAGGGTGCTGAAGGTGGTAGGGTGGTGGAGGTGGCAGGGAGGTGAATGTGGTAGGGTACTGGTGGTGGCAGGGTGCTGGAGTGGTAGGGTGCTGGAGGTGGTAGGTGGTGGAGGTGGCAGGGTGGTGAATGTGGTAGGGTACTGGCGGTGGCAATGTGCTGGAAGTGGCAGGGTGGTGGAGGTGGCAGGGTGGTGGAGGTGGCAGGGTGGTGGAGGTGGCAGGGTACTGGTGGTGGCAGGTGCGGGAATGGAAGGTGTGAGGGGGTAGGTGCTGGAGGTGGTAGGGTGGTGAGGTGGAGGGTGTGTGGATGTGGTAGGGTGGTGGATGTGAGGGTACTGGTGTGGTAGGGTACTGGTGTGGCAGGTGTGAGTGGTGGTGTGAGGTGTAGGGGCTGAAGGTGAGGGTGGTGAGGGCAGTGTGATGGTGGTATGGGTGTGGGGAGGTGGGTGCGGAGGTGGTAGGGTGGAGGTGTGGAGGTGGGTAGGTGGCAGAGTGATGTGTAGGTGGTGAGGGTGGTGGGTCGAAGGTGGTAGGGTGGGTAGGTGGTGGTGAGGTGCGGTGGTGTGTGCAGGGTGTGGAATGTAGGTTAGGGTAGTCTGGGTGGTGGTGGTGTGCTGGTGGTGAGTGGTAGGGTGTGGTGGTGCAGTGGGAGTGGGTGGTGGTGGTGGTAGGGTGGGTGGTGGTGGTAGTGGTGTTTTGTGATGGTGGTAGGATGCCGGAGGTGGTAGTGTGGTGGTGGTGGTAGGATGCTAGTGCTGGTGAAGGAGGTGTGGGCGTGGGGGTCAAGCAGAGGCCAGGTAATGCTTGCCAACTAACGATCGCCTTACCAGTTGTGTTGTTTTTGCATTCTGCGAAGCGGCATCTTTTGTGATGGTTACAGCCAGACGTGTGGACGATCCTTGAGGTGTTACCACATCTCAGTATCAGTGTGGACGATCCATGAGGTGTCATCACGTCTCAGTACCAAAATGCACTTTCTCTTCTGCTAGTTAGAGGTAATGTAGTTACCTATGTAATGACTTTTGTTAACTGTTGCTCTGTGGCGGAATTTCAGTAATTCAAGAGTAGGATTCATCCCAAGGAGACAGAGAGTCGTTGAACTTGCACTGACATTAATCATTCAAGCACTTCTCCACATGATAAATAAGCCACATGCGTAACACTTTGGTGGGGCATAAAATGACACGGGAACGAACACTTGGACATATTTATCAGAAGAAGTTTAGGTCCTGGGATCTTGATCATTTCTAACATGGTTTCAGGTAGTTCATGAGGTCAATGATTCTTGTATTGGACTTATTCTAGTTGAGAATCGTCTTTGAATGTGTTTTCTTTTTTTTTAGTTTTGTAGTTTCATAACCCCACCCCCCGTTACACACCCAATTTGGTCATTTTATTTCCGAAACTTTTCCCCGACACAGTATGCTTTTTCAGTCGAATGCAAAGGTGCCTAAAATTGGAGAGAGCAGCAGTAGTGGAGGGGTTAATATGATGTGATGAGTCCATCAGGCTTGAAGTCGTCGTAGTTTGGAGGTGGTCAACACCTCGGCCTTTAGAAGCGTCCAGCTCCCAAGATACCAGACTGTTGCACATGTGACATATTCAGTAACCTGTCGGTATCGTATGCCATTAAAATGCTTCCCAAAATGCTCAACAGTCTCTGTTGTAAGCAGAACCTCATAGCTGAAGAACCTGCCGTCTAGGTGGATACATGCATTAATAAATATCATTAAAAAATAAATGGAATGAAGACTTTCTATGGTGTCTTGGTGCGTCTGTCTTCTTATTGCGCTCTTAATTCTAGGGTCATGCCTCATACTCCCTGAAGAATTTGTCGTTTCCTAGACATTGGCACCATCTGGCCGTGGTGCAGGTGGCGTCAGGCCTGGTCACCTCCTGATGAGTTGCATGCAAAGGGCGTCGTTTAGCAGCGCCGGCGTAACCATCAGGCGCAGGCGGGGTGTGAGGTGACTACCAACGCAACGCAATTCTTGTTTCGTTTCTCGTTTATGTTTTCAGTGGCGCAGCTCCGCGTCGTCGTCTCCCTGGCCACCCAAGACGCCAATTTGAAACCTGGTTGTGGGTGGCATGACCTGGGTGCTCAAGTAGCTCCTGCTGCTTGTTACCTGGAAGCTCAAGTAGCTACTGCTGATTGCTGCTTCTTCTTGCTACCTGGAAGCTGAAGTATCTGCTGTTGCTTCTTCAGCAGCAGCACCAGCAGCCTGACCACCCCTCACAAGCTCACTCATTAGCTTATAATTATGGCAACACCATTGCAAGTTGTACACCATCAACAATCCTCAAGCTGTTTGACTCATGCGGATTTAGCCCTTGCTCCTAAATAATAAGAAGAAGCAGAAAAAGAAGAAAATGAGACACAGTTATGAATTACATGAGAGAGACTGAGGAACATGTGGACTTGGCAGTCAAAAACGAGAGAGAGAGAGAAATGTTAGATGGGGAGGTGGAGGTACTGGGAAGATAGAAGGAATATTTTGAGAAACTGTTAAATATTGATGAAGAAAGGGAGGCAGTGATCTCATGCATTGGGCAGGAAGATATAACATCTTGTAGGAGTGAGGAAGAGACAGATGCGAATGTGGGAGAAGTGCGTGAATGTAAGTGGGTAAAGCACATGGGATATATGGGATCATGATATATATCGCAATGTCGTGGTTGTCTGGTCGTTACATTGGTTGTCTGGTTGTTACACTGGTTGTCTGGTTGTTACACTGGTCACAGACACCTGAGACAGAAAACAGATGGCCAGAAGTTACCTGGTAGGGCCCTCCCACATCTTCGCCCCTTCAGTCCGGGTATGTCCGGAGGTGAGGTGATGACCCCTACCACCGGAAGCGTCACGAGGGTGGCCAGGTGAGGAAAGAGCAGGTGGTGGCCAGGCGAGGGTTAAAATGGATCGTTTGGGTGGCCAAACATCACCTTATGTGGTTGAGGGCCATGTTGGGTTCACGCTAGGGTGATGCTGGGACCATACTGAAGTGACGCTGAAAACATGTTGAAATCAAACATGGTCCATTAAAGGGTCCTCTCGAAAAATTAAAGTTCTATTACTTGATTACTTTTCAAGTGTTGAAGGTCCATCTCTTCAAGCGCCTCTAAAACATTAAGCACCTCCTAAAACGTTAAAGGTCCGTCCCTTTAAACGTCTCTAAAACATTAAACGTCCTTCCCTTTTAGCGCCTTTAAAATATTAAAGTTCCAATCCTTTAAGTGCCTCTTAAACATTAAGTTTCCTCGTTTCGTGAAAGAGAAATAATGCAGAGAGCAATTACCCTCGCTGGTGTAGTGAACGAACCATATGTATGATACCTGCCACCTTAATGGCTATCATGGATAATATATTTACTGTGTCCACACTTTACACCGCCTCACCGGGGCAGCTTTCCACCAAGGTAAGGATGACCAGAAACAGGAAAGCAATTGGTATATCGAGTATGAAGACCGTCAACAATACCAGGATCTGAGGTAAATGGTTTTCTAAACCCGACAAGTTTTGAAAAACACTGAGAGCATTCTTCGCGGGGATCATGAATTAGACTCATGCGCAGCATCTGGGTGTCCTTAAATGTACACGTTTCGCCTTCCAGTGACTTTACCAGAACATTACATGGACGTGATATGAAGATTGGAAATATGTAGATATTTCCACAGTCCTCATAAAGCCACTGGATGGAGACACGTCTGCAAATAAAGAAATCCAGATGTTGTTCATATGTTTAATTATATTGCAGGTATTGTATACCAGTGAGATAAACGAGGATCGTTCACGTTACATGTTAACTTGTGCACCTCCGGTTAACGACAACTAGATGCCTATTACAGTGATTAAAGTAAATTCACAGTGTATATACAATGAGATACATTCCCCTACAAGTGTATATAAAGTGTTGCTCGCAGTGTATATACATCAGAAGATTTAGACCCAGCACTATTCTCACTCTCTCTCTCTCTCTCTCTCTCTCTCTCTCTCTCTCTCACTCTCTCTCTCTCACTCTCTCTCTCTCTCTCTCTCTCTCTCACCTTACCTGAACAAACTCACAATACCAACTATTAAAAAAAGGCTTTGAAATAACATTTGAATATTTCTAAATTATTTTTGGGGACCCCCAAATTAATTTTGAACACTTCCAAATTACAACAAGGGTCATGCAACGCTGCATGACCCTTCTTGGTTTAGCGTTTTATATGATTATAATAATCAGATTATTTAGCGCTAGTTATAATAATGATAATCAGAAGATATCTAATCCAAAAAATTTGAGTGAAGTTTGGAGTGTCTTAGCAGGTGTATTCTCTACAGAGTATGTTTATAAGACACAATATGTGGTTAATGGCCTTTTATTGAAAAGACGTTTCGCCCACTAGAACTTCAGCATGTTGTAAATGGTCTGGTAACACCGACATACTGTGGAAAAGAACACTTGCATGCAGTTCAGGACATTTAATATTTATTAAAAAAAACGTTTCGTCACGAGTGGTTTCACCACAGTTATGAGGAAGACACTCGTGGCGAAACGTTTCCTTCGATAAGTGTCCCGAACTGTACACAAGTGTCCGTTTCCACAAGGCTTCATTTATTTTCACCCAAGAATTGATGACGTCCCTACTGGGCGAAACATCTCCCCCAGTCAACTACCACAACCTGCATATTGTCTCTCATTCACATACTTGTTAGGTAAGACACATATGCAACAGTTAGACAACTTTATTCCGAAACGTTTCGCCTACACAGATAGTTCCTGACTATGGAACTGAACTTCTCCAGGCCGAGGGACTGACAACCTCAAATTCTACGACTACAAGGGTGATGGACTGATTACATCGTCTTCACATCTCTACTGTTCCTGCCTACTTTCTGTATTCGACTGAAGAAGCCTACTGTGTAGGCGAAACGTTTCGGAATAAAGTTGTCTAACTGTTGCATATGTGTCTTACCTAACAACCTGTCGGTATTGTATACCATTTTGATGTTCATTCACATACTTGTCGGTATATAATTCACATACTTGTCGGTATATAATTCACATACTTGTCGGTATATAATTCACATACTTGTCGGTATATAATTCACATACTTGTCGTATATAATTCACATACTTGTCGGTATATAATTCACATACTTGTCGGTATATAATTCACATACTTGTCGGTATATAATTCACATACTTGTCGGTATATAATTCACATACTTGTCGGTATATAATACCACTGATGTACACTCACAACATACACAAAGTGAAAAGAAAAAGAATATTTACCAAAGTTCAGTCAGCATCTGTGTCGCTAGGCAGGCGGTGCCTTTACCCGTGTTTTGAGAAATGTCTAATTTCCTCCCACCATCGTGTGATTGCAAGACTCAACACACTGTGTTCACCTTGCTGTTTTTGTGATTGAACTGGAGTTGATTAAGGAATTTCCTTGAAATAATTGAAAGACTGTGATTCTCTGATGTACTCACCTGTTTGTGGTTGCAGGGGTCGAGACTCGGCTCCTGGCCCCGCCTCTTCACTGATCGCTAATAGGTCCTCCCTCTCTCTGCTCCATGAGCTTTATCATACCTCGTCTTGAAGTTATGTATGGTTCCTTCCTCCACTACATCCCTTGCTAGACTATTCCACTTCCTGACTATGACTGAAGAAATACTTCCTAACATCCCTTTGACTCATCTCAGTCTTCAGCTTCCAATTGTGACCCCTTGTTCCTGTGTCCCAACTCTGGAACATCCTGTCTCTGCCCACCTTGCCTATTCCACGTAGTATTTTATATGTCGTTATGATGTCTCCCCTAACCCTCCTGTCCTCCAGTGTCGTCAGGCCGATTTCCCTTAACCTCTCTTCGTAGGACATTCCTCTTAGCTCTGGAACTAACTTGTTGCAAACCTTTGCACTTTCTCTAATTTCTTGACGTGCTTGACCCTGTGTGGGTTCCAAACTGGTGCTACATATTCCACTATGGGCCTGACGTTCACAGTGTACAGTGTCTTGAACAATTCCTTACTGAGGTATCGGAACGCTATTCTCAGGTTTGCCAGGCGCCCATATGCTGCAGCAGTTATCTGGTTGATGTGTGCTTCCAGAGACGTGCTCGGTGTTATACTCACCCCAAGATCTTTCTCCTTGAGCAAGGTTTTCAGTGTGTGCGTGTGTGTGTGTGTGTGTGTGTGTGTGTGTGTGTGTGTGTGTGTGTGTGTGTGTGTGTGTGTGCGTGTGTGCGTGTGCGCGCGCGCGCATGCAAGGAAAATGGTAATGCTTAGATCGTGGTCTCTCTGGACCTCTTGGTCTTCCTGGAACCCATGGTCCACTAGGACTATATGGTCCTAAACCATATAGACCATATGGTCCTCGTGAATACCATGGTCCTCCTGAGTCCCATGGTCCTTCTGTATCCCATGGCCCTTCTGCACCCTTTGTCTATGGACCCCATGGCCTTCCTGGAACGCATGGCCCCACCTTGGACCACGCGATGCTTGACCACCCTTCAAGGGGGTAAGCCCCGATGATCTGGTGAAGGGCTCTTGATCCAAAGAACTGGAGCATGCCTCGCCTTACTCAGATCAAACTTCATAAGCTTCCACACTTGGGAGCTCTATGACCCCTACGAGTCACAGAGCTTCATGTTTTAAAACTATGTACTGTTATGGCTCTATATATCTTTTTGAAGCTCTGTGTACTGTTCTAAAGCTCTGTGTACTGTCTACTTGTGCTTTTCTACCAGTGGGATAGCCTTGTCTGCCTTTGGGTTAACCTTGTCTACCTGTGGGTTAACCTTGTCTACCTGTGGGTTAACCTTGTCTGCATGTGAGTTAACCTTGTCTACCTGTGGGTTAACCTTGTCTACCTGTGGGTTAACCTTGTCTGCCTGTGGGTTAACCTTGTCTACCTGTGGGATAACCTTGTTTGCCTATGGGTTAACCTTGTCTACCTGTGGGTTAACCTTGTCTGCCTGTGGGTTAACCTTGTCTGCCTGTGGGTTAACCTTGTCTACCTGTGGGTTAACCTTGTCTGCCTGTGGGTTAACCTTGTCTGCCTGTGGGTTAACCTTGTCTGCCTGTGGGTTAACCGTGTCTACCTGTGGGTTAACCTTGTCTACTGTGGGTTAGCCTTGTCTACCTGTGGGTTAACCTTGTCTACTGTGGGTTAGCCTTGTCTACCTGTGGAATAGCCTGGTCTACCTGTTGGATACCCTCGTCTACCTGTGGGATAGCCTTGTCTACCTGTAGGATAGCGACCAGTAAAGAGGCAGGGCCAGGAACTGTAAATCGACCCGTGCAACCACAACTAGGTGAGTACAACTAGGCGAGTACAGGCCAGAAATTAGGTTAAGGCTACCAAGGCTAGCAGGACACGGGTATCACGTTTTCTGTTGGCGTTATCTGGAAACGTGACCGAGGCTCCGGGGCTAGTTAGAAAAATGGATGGGATGATGGGAAACACAAGTTGCGTGTCTCGTTCGATATAGATCAACTTTGCTTGAAGTTGAACAGGTTAGGAAGCAGGAGGGAAAAAAAAATGGCGGAGGAGAGATCAAGTTGGGAATGTGGTTGGAGAAGCTGGTGTTACTTGAAGCATCACTCAAGTGGGGTGTTCCTTGAAGCATCACTCGCGTGAGGTGTTCCTTGAAGCATCAGTCGCGTGAGGTGTTCCTTGAAGCATCACTCGCGTGAGGTGTTCCTTGAAGCATCACTCGCGTGAGGTGTTCCTTGAAGCATCACTCGCGTGAGGTGTTCCTTGAAGCATCACTCGCTTGAGGTGTTCCTTGAAGCATCACTCGCGTGAGGTGTTCCTTGAAGCATCACTCGCGTGAGGTGTTCCTTGAAGCATCACTCGCTTGAGGTGTTCCTTGAAGCATCACTCGCGTGAGGTGTTCCTTGAAGCATCACTCGCGTGAGGTGTTCCTTGAAGCATCACTCGCGTGAGGTGTTCCTTGAAGCATCACTCGCGTGAGGTGTTCCTTGAAGCATCACTCGCGTGAGGTGTTCCTTGAAGCATCACTCGCGTGAGGTGTTCCTTGAAGCATCACTCGCGTGAGGTGTTCCTTGAAGCATCACTCGCGTGAGGTGTTCCTTGAAGCATCACTCGCGTGAGGTGTTCCTTGAAGCATCACTCGCGTGAGGTGTTCCTTGAAGCATCACTCGCGTGAGGTGTTCCTTGAAGCATCACTCGCGTGAGGTGTTCCTTGAAGCATCACTCGCGTGAGGTGTTCCTTGAAGCATCACTCGCGTGAGGTGTTCCTTGAAGCATCACTCGCGTGAGGTGTTCCTTGAAGCATCACTCGCGTGAGGTGTTCCTTGAAGCATCACTCGCGTGAGGTGTTCCTTGAAGCATCACTCGCGTGAGGTGTTCCTTGAAGCATCACTCGCGTGAGGTGTTCCTTGAAGCATCACTCGCGTGAGGTGTTCCTTGAAGCATCACTCGCGTGAGGTGTTCCTTGAAGCATCACTCGCGTGAGGTGTTCCTTGAAGCATCACTCGCGTGAGGTGTTCCTTGAAGCATCAGTCGCTTGAGAGGACAAGATAAGATGTACGCCTCGCTCTGTGTAGAACTATCAAATTATGACTTGATAAAGCTCTACATAGAGCGAAACGTTGTCCAAACAAACTCGTTCTGCGCATTGTCTGTATACCCAGACCTATGAGCATTACTCCTGTTGTTAGCGCTCGTTCATCTCAAGGAACATGAGTTGGCGCTGTACAGGAATAATCATAACCACAAATTTAAATGGTGACCGGATAACCAGCGAAAGTCCTCTAGCGTCAGATGACCAAAACTCGCGCGTAGTCTCAACATGACTAGACTTCATCGAAACACTTTCCTTTTCGTACCAAACCTAACGGTAACCTTACCTAAACTTAAGCGGTGCAGGTAGTGGTGGCCCGCTGAGAGAAACTACACACGTATACACAACACCTCTAATCTTGGTGGAACGATCACCTCAACCTGCTTTTTCTGTTCATTAACCTAATAGAACTGTACGAAACATAGAAGGTGCAGGTGTATCCCAGCTGAGGACGGCATCATACGCTGAACACAGCTGAGACTGTTACCTTATCTTCCAACTCGTTTCCATGTATAGTTATGCAAGCTCAGGGAAAGATTGACTTTTCTTCTGTCATTCGATAAAGATACCCGTATTGCACGGTAGACATTACTCAAGTCGTATGTATATACCACGGACAGGTTAAACAAGGACACATATAATGTGTCCTTGTTTCAAAGTCAAGCAGCGTCCGAGGTACGACTTGACCTCTCACGTCTTCGTGTCAGTTGAGGCCAAGTTGCATCATGACAAGATACGGTGAAAAACTTTATATCTTAATTGCCAAATTTTCGCCTCACAACAGATCCTTCGTCGTTTGGCAGGCGTACTGCTGTTGCATATTGATCACCCATGACCGAGTTGTTACTATACACGACAGTTAACACGCAGCCAGTGTATTGTGTCACTGCTTTAAATGGTGGGCAAGGGAGGCGTGGAACAGTTGCCTTATCCGCTGAGGGCATTGTTCAAGATTGAAGTACTTGGATCAACTGATACTCTCGTTTCGCGGTGCACCCAAATTACTTGTTTCATAATAATACAATGAAAATTATATATATTGTTGTTGTTCTCCTTCCGACATACTGGATTTTCTTTCTGGTACGTGGGATAACCTCTAGTTGGCACCTCAACTTTGTCAATCTTCCCTCGTATCCACAGAATTACCTCTCTCCTCCTTAACATATTAGGATTTTAATATAGAGAATGGTAAAGGTGTGCAAGAGAGAAAGGGGCGGATAGAAGAGTGTGGGAGAGCGTGTGTACACTCTCCTATTTAACCTATTTCTGGTTGCAGGGGTCGAGTCACAGCTCCTGTCCGTGTTGGTGGGGTGTGTGAGTGTGTGTTGTAGTGGGAATAAAAGCGTATGTCTAACGCGGTAGATAATACTTATGGATGAATAAGACACACGTGCAACACCTGATTATTGTGCAGACGGTTCACCAAACCAGTGGCTGTATCAGTCCAACACAGAGACTACTACTTTAGAAGGTAGAAGACGTGGAGAAGTAGTTTGAGGTGATCAGTCCCTCAGCTCTAGCATCTATCATTTTCTGTTCTTATCCTACTTCCGTGTTTGTTTTTTTTGTTCTTGCCAAAGCGATGTTGAAAGCTGGAAAGAAGTATCTTGAAGCATTTGTACCAAATGACGTAATAAGAGGACTCCAGTGGAAACTGAGGACCCTCAGTGGAGATTGAAGACCCTCAGTGGAAACTTAAGCCTTCCACTGGATATAGTATGTAATGAACCTAAAATTATTATTATTATTATTATTATTATTATTATTATTATTATTATTATTATTATTATTATTATTATTATTATTATTTGCATCGTGATCACCTTCTTGCTCTACGATTGCCGAACCATTCGTACTGTCCAACTCGGGATGTGTATTCCTCAAGTCACTGTTTACCGCCTCACGTCAATGTGCAGGTAGACTCACCTTCCTCACGTCATCATGCAGGTAGACTCACCTTCCTCGCGTCATCATGCAGGTAGACTTACCTTCCTCGCGTCATCATGCAGGTAGACTTACCTTCCTCGCGTCATCATGCAGGTAGACTCACCTTCCTCACGTCATCATGCAGGTAGACTCACCTTCCTCACGTCATCATGCAGGTAGACTCACCTTCCTCACGTCATCATGCAGGTAGACTCACCTTCCTCGCGTCATCGTGCAGGTAGACTTACCTTCCTCGCGTCATCATGCAGGTAGACTCACCTTCCTCGCGTCATCATGCAGGTAGACTCGCCTTCCTCGCGTCATCATGCAGGTAGACTCACCTTCCTCGCGTCATCATGCAGGTAGACTTACCTTCCTCGCATCATCATGCAGGTAGACTTACCTTCCTCGCATCATCATGCAGGTAGACTTACCTTCCTCGCATCATCATGCAGGTAGACTTACCTTCCTCGCGTCATCATGCAGGTAGACTCACCTTCCTCGCGTCATCATGCAGGTAGACACACCTTCCTCGCGTCATCATGCAGGTAGACTCACCTTCCTCGCGTCATCATGCAGGTAGACTTACCTTCCTCGCATCATCATGCAGGTAGACTTACCTTCCTCGCGTCATCATGCAGGTAGACTTACCTTCCTAGCGTCACCATGCAGGTAGACTTACCTTCCTAGCGTCACCATGCAGGTAGACTCACCTTCCTCGCGTCACCATGCAGGTAGACTTACCTTCCTAGCGTCACCATGCAGGTAGACTCACCTTCCTCACACCAAATAACGTTTACTCTCAACTGTACGTTCACTTACACCTTACATCCATCCCACCTTCCCTGCTGCTCATCCTTCACTGTTAGTCCCACACGTTTTAGAGCAGAGCAAAGGATCCCTCGGCTCTTGTATGCCGTTGTACTACCCATCTTGTCGGTACTCTGCCTTACAAGCAAATCCAGCGTCCAGTTGTGTATGCCAGTTTCCTTTCATAATACTACATGAAAAGTAAAGAATTATGCAAAACAGCCTAAGTTCTTTCCTTGTACATATCTACGTACGAATGCTTTCATTCTCTCTAGTATATTTGTCAACAATTGCCCGTGAAGGCTCTTCGGTGGTCGTGTTTTATTTGTCAGGAGAAATGTGAAAGTGTTTCCTGTCGTAGGTCTTAGACGATGACCAGTTCAGTGACAACTTTGATTATATGAACGAGGCTTTCTGCTGAATTTCCACGCCTCACTTTCTCTTATGCTTATTCCTTGTTCTGCCTTCCTCCTCTCCCTATCTGTTTCTTTCTCTTCCCTCCTACTCCTGCTTCTGCTGTTGATCCTCTTCCTCCTTTCCCCTCCTGTTTCCCATCCACGGAGCCAGAAAGCTGCGACCTCTGCCTCCATAATTAGAGGGTTCCGGCAGGTGGGGTAACCCGTGTTGTCCTCGACGCGAGGCTCAGCGTGGAGCAGTTCTCATTACCATCCCCTCACTACCTGCACACTCCCCTTCTGCTTCTGCAACACGGCAAATATACATGTCATTACCGGTGAAGGAATGGGAGAGGGAGGAGAGGAAGCAAGTCGGTAGAGGTACACTCCTGAGGAAGTTCTGGTCACCGTATTACAGAATGGATATAAATGCTCTGGAAAACGTACAGAGGAGGATGACAAATATGATCCCATGTTGTTTAGGTAAGACACATATGCAACAGTTAGGTATCTTTATTTCGAAACGTTTCGCCTACACAGTAGGCTTCTTCAGTCGAGTACAGCAAAGTTGATAGAAGCAGAAGAGACTTGAAGATGATGTAATCAGTCCATCACCCTTGAAGTTTTGAGGTGGTCAGTCCGTCAGTCTGAAGAAGAGTATTGTTCCATTGTCTGTAATAATATTCCATTGTCTGGAATAATATTCCATTGTCTGGAATAATATTCCAGACAATGGAACAATACTCTTCTTCAGACTGAGGGACTGACCACCTCAAAACTTCAAGGGTGATGGACTGATTACATCGTCTTCAAGTCTCTTCTGCTTCTATCAACTTTTCTGTACTCGACTGAAGAAGCCTACTGTGTAGGCGAAACGTTTCGAAATAAAGATACCTAACTGTTGCATATGTGTCTTACCTAAACAACCTGTTGGTATTTTATACCATTTTATTGTTCATGATCCCATGTATCAGAAATCTTCCCTATGAGGATAGACTGAGGGCCCTGAATCTGCACTCTCTCGAAAGGGGTTATGATCGAGGTGTATAAATGGAAAACAGGAATAAATAAAGGGGATGTAAATAGCGTGCTGAAAATTTCCAGCCAAGACAGGACTCGCAGCAATGGTTTCAAGTTAGAAAAATTCAGACTCAGGAAGGATATAGGAAAGCACTGGTTTGGTAATAGAGTCGTGGATGAGTGGAACAAACTCCAGAGTACAGTTATTCAGGCTAAAACGTTGTGTAGTTTTAAAAATAGGTTAGATAAATATATGAGTGGATGTGGGTGGGTGTGAGTTGGACCTGACTAGCTTGTACTGCTGGGTCTGGTGCCGTGCTCCTTCCTTGAGTGGAGGTGACCAGACTGGGTGGGTCATTGGGCTAATCCGGGGGGTGGGTCGTTGGTCTAATCCGGGGGGAGGGGGGACATGGACATGCTCCGCATGGGTCAGTAGGCCTGTTGCAGTGTTCCTTCTTTCTTATGTTCTTAAGTCCATAAGAACATAAGAAAGGAGGAACACTGCAGCAGGCCTGTTGGCCCATACTAGGAAGAAAAACTAAGCCCACTAACTGAAGAATTAACTGGTAAAGTCACACTGATACGCAATAGCTTATACAGATCTATGGAAGTATCGCGGTAGGCTGAGCCTAGTCGCAGATTTAAATGGAGTTGTGACAGTAAGACCCTGTTGTTGTTTTTCTCTAGATTACGTCACACTTGTTGAAGTTCAACATTTAAATTTTTCCTCTTTGGCACCTTAGATAAGCGCCATCTCCAGACTACAAGGTTTCTCTAGAAATGAGGCATCTTGAGGATTCAGTACTGATGAAGCCCTAGTATGCTACGTGAGTTGTTTGAAGAGAGCCTATTTAAGTCACTGACTAACCTGTCTATGAAAGGAAAGTAAGTATTTTTGAGAACTAGACATTTTCTGGAATTTATGAGAGCTAGAAATGTGACTGAAAGCGCTGTCGCACTTTTTCTAGTTGCACATCAGTGCTAGACACTTCACAAATGGACTGCATCTTGCCATGAATTTTCATAGCTTTTCAATCACATTCTCGTGATACGGCAGCGTATACCGGCGATTCTACTTCCCTAGACTGAGCTGGATATGCGGCTGTTTGTGTTTTTGTTTTTCCAAAATAAGGCAATGCAAGAACATTTACTAAAGTCGACCACTATTTTCACAGGAGTTATACTCAATACTCGCTGATATCCGCATTCCAACAATGTCCACTCATCATTCGCTATTATTTCAGACTCCCAGAGTGCATTACAAGCTATCAAGAAATTGATATCTTGTAATGATGCATTTCTAGCAAACACAAAGAAGTCGTGCCTTGCCGGGTCCCTGAACACTGACGCTCAGGGCAAGCGAAGCGCCGACTCAGCCACATGGTCCGCTAATCAAAATTCGCGTGTCTCCCACAATGAAGCTCCCCCCCTCCCCCTTTTTTTGGACTATTTTTTCGTGCTCTATTATTTTTTCATCTAATTACAGTTGAATTTCTAGCCATCTTTTTATTACTCTCGGTTCTGAAAAACTGCCCTCATATGATTGCAAAGTGGAAGCACAATTCACACACGGACACAACATCAAGAAATGCCCAGACCGCTCTGTGATGACTGTCAGGTGGACCTGACAATTCGCCATTTATTAGAGAGTTTGCAGAATTTCCTTTCAAAATCTTCAGCACCCTGATGTAATAAATGACTGCTCTCCTTGCCAAGAGTTCCATCTTCAGTGCAGACTCCCTCTTTGACTTTATGACAGAAACTAAACTGTTGCACCATTTATAATATTAATTTTGCTTGCACTAACCTTCAGCCTCACTAAGCCTTTATCTTAGCTCTTCTACCACTGCACTATATAACCTATATGGGTTTAGTGCTTATTTTCCAGTATAATATTAATCACAACACCTCTGGCAGGTATTAGTTATTTATTCAAGTTAAAATGGGCACTTGTGTAGACTGAGTAAGGTTACTTTAGCAAGAAAATCGTCTTCTCGAGAGCTTCCGTATTTTACACTCTGGGCATCTTGTTTGGTTTTTGATCTCTAGCTCCTGGCTCACCTATTTTAGTAAGGAAATAATATTTGCTTATTGAACATGAAAGATAATATGCTGACAACATATCTCCTAAATGGGTTGTTTAACTGAAATTACTGAATTCAGAATAGATGCTAATACAGTCCTGGCCCAGGGCCGGGCTGAGTCGAAAATTTTTCTAAATCCTGTAAAGGTTTCAGAGATGCTTAAAGCTGCAAATATTTTAGTTGATTCTTCAAAATTTTAAGGATTGTCATGTTGCTGCTGTTGAAGATCTTCATGATAACGATCATCATCTAGTGTCCGGGGAGCCGCATCATCCTCAAGTGATCGCGAGATAAAAGTCCGCTTGCATCATAAACCTGTACATCCGGGTGTCACGCTGTTATTACCTCCCAACCTTCATACACACACGAGGGAAAAAAAGCGAATGCTTTAAGTTTCAGAGACCGTTTTTAGATCCTTCACGATCGCCTCCATCCCTCACCATTCATCACCGGCTGTCAGATGAAGTAGAACACGTGAGTCCCTTGTAACCAGAACGTGTCGACACACCTGGCCAAGACGTACCGAGATTGAAAAAAAAGACATGTGCAGAACAAGCTCTTATTACTACAACGTATTCGCTCTTTGAAGAGATTTCCGTTGAGAGAAACATTATCACAGTAAAAGCTTGCTTTAGACCCGTTCTTACTCATTACTTTAGACAATGAACTTTCGTATCCCACATGCTGCAACTGTTGATGTTAGATTATTTATCAGAAAATAACCTGGGGCGTGGCTTTAACAAGAGATGACCCGCTCAGTGGTGGCGGCCGAGGCATGGTATTTAGAGACACGTGGAGGCAGGACAACCAATGACTCTGTGCTTGACCACGACAGCAACGACCACTGGATTATCCGTGCTGGATTAAGCGGTGTTATTACGGAAAGCCAGGAAGTATCATCACGAGAAGCCAGAAAGTGTCGTCACGGGACACCAGGAAGTGTCATCACGGGACGCCAGGGAGTGTCATCACCGGACGCCAGGAAGTGTCATCACGAGAAGCCAGAAAGTGTCATCACGACCCAGGAATGCATCCGGGACGCCAGGAAGTGTCATCACGGAGAAGCCAGAAGTGTCATCACGGACGCCAGGAGTGTCATCACGGGACGCCAGGAAGTGTCATCACGGGACGCCAGGAAGTGTCATCACGGGACGCCAGGAAGTGTCATCACGGGACGCCAGGAAGTGTCATCACGGGAAGCCAGGAAGTGTCATCACGGAACGCCAGGAAGTGTCATCACGGAACGCCAGGAAGTGTCATCACGGGAACGCCAGGAAGTGTCATCACGGGACGCCAGGAAGTGTCATCACGGGACGCCAGGAAGTGTCATCACGGGAAGCCAGGAAGTGTCATCACGGGACGCCAGGGAGTGTCATCACGGGACGCCAGGGAGTGTCATCACGGGACGCCAGGAAGTGTCATCACGGGACGCCAGGAAGTGTCATCACGGGACGCCAGGAAGTGTCATCACGGGACGCCAGGAAGTGTCATCACGGAACGCCAGGGAGTGTCATCACGGGACGCCAGGGAGTGTCATCACGGGTCGCCAGGGAGTGTCATCACGGGTCGCCAGGGAGTGTCATCACGGGACGCCAGGGAGTGTCATCACGGGACGCCAGGGAGTGTCATCACGGGTCACCAGGGAGTGTCATCACGGGACGCCAGGGAGTGTCATCACGGGTCGCCAGGGAGTGTCATCACGGGGCACCAGGGAGTGTCATCACGGGACGCCAGGGAGTGTCATCACGGGGCACCAGGGAGTGTCATCACGGGACGCCGGGAGTGTCATCACGGGACACCATGGGAGTGTCATCAACGGGCACCAGGAGTGTCATCACGGGACAGCCAGGAGTGTCATCACGGGACGCCGGGGAGTGTCATCACGGGGCACCAGGGAGTGTCATCACGGGGCACCAGGGAGTGTCATCACGGGACGCCAGGGAGTGTCATCACGGGGCACCAGGGAGTGTCATCACGGGACGCCAGGGAGTGTCATCACGGGACGCCAGGAAGTGTCATCACGGGACACCAGGAAGTGTCATCACGGGACACCAGGAAGTGTCATCACGGGACAGGGAGTGTCATCACGGGACACCAGGGTAGCAGCGACCGTAGGACTCGCTAGACTTGAGCGTGTTTACTGAGGTATCGTTACGGTATTCTACACTCTCCTCCGCCCTCCCTTCCCCGCACCATCGCCGTGACGTTGTCATTATACATAAACTTCAGCTACAAGAGCAAGTCACGACCCACCATCAGCCTAATGTATCAGCGGTCGAACTGCCTGTCTTTTACTGGCAAAAAAAAAAATAAAACACAGTTATTTCTTCAGATAAATTGTTGAACTGTAAGTAAAGTGCATATAGGATAGAAGACAGATGTTCCTTGCTTTATGCTGTAAAAATAATGATGAGACATCCGTTACTGTGAGTTGCACCAGCTGCTGGCGTGACCTGCTGTGTGGACGCTGCCACCACCTGTTACTCTAGCCTTCACCTGTGACACCTTCACTTATACTCTCTTAGTTTACCCATATATTTATCTGGATATTAATCTATCATATTTTATTCTATTTCATATGTTACATTCACAACAAGGTGAAATTTCAGTTTATATTGAGAAAAAATGAAGGGGAATGAACCTACTACTTTGTACTGGAGTTAGCAATGTGTATCAGTGAGAAATTGTTTGTAACAGTGGAACAAGAATGTGTTTGTTTTTGATAAGAAGTATCACAAATTCGAACCCCATGTAGCAGGAAACTTCAGAGACTCCGAGGATGAACGGAGGTCACACTAACCTAGAAGCTCAACTCACAGGCGTTTATTTTTCCCTTGCAACAAGAGGCTAGCCTCGTTGATCATCAAACCAGTAAGTAATTTTCTTAGAGATGACTTCTATATCAATCTCTCCAATCAACAGCAGAACTGCCGAGGTAGAGCTAACAATAGTTCCACTGAATGTAAGAATATCAGCACTCAGGTAAGTAAGACTTAAGAAAGCAATTTCCGATTAGATTTGTTATCAGTGAGGTCAAACTGGCCCTCACAGATGCCGTCCGGGTCAGTCAGTGGCACTAACTTTCCGAGTACCATCGTCCCCAACACATTCACTGTTTCTGCAAGTCACGCGTTTACAAAGTAATGGCAGCGTTCCCACCTGGCTCTACTGGCATTGAACAGAAGCAAAACCTCAGCACATTCAAGAGAGAGAGTTAATTCAGTTTTCGAGGAGATAGCGCAGATCTTCCAGTCAGAAATCACACTATTCAACATCCTGACCAGCCCAATTCCTGGCGAAATTAAACCATTCGTCGTCTCCCCTCTGTAACTAAAGTAGTTACACTCACTGTCGTAGCTAACACCTTCCGCCGCCTCGTTGTCAAAGCGGCTGTCAGTAGAATCTGTTCAGAAGCTGTCAAGATGCTTTGAGCCTAAACATTCTTGGGTTTAGGGTTCCTCCAGGCAGCAAATTAGCAGCGCATGAGACAACGCCTTTGTATATACACAACTTTTCCGATGGAAAGGTAGAATTAAAATTAGACATCAAAAATTTATTTCTCTAAATTCCTTTTCAGCTGAGTGCAGCAAAGATTGAACCTGACTGTTGGGAAGCATGAAATCATTTCCTCGGATGGAGTCCAGCAGGAAAACCCTTTCGCTAACTTCTTCTGTACAACGGTTAATCCCCAGGAGATTCACCAGCGAATTTAACAAGTGATTTCCGGAAGATGGTATCATGGCAGGATCGAAAGAATTAGTCCCTTTTATCAGTTCTGCAACTGATAAAGTCACAGGGAGGAGCTCGGAGACTTGAAATTAACCCTTTCATACGTCAGACAAGTAGCCAACCACTGCTTTAATATATAAGAATAGTCTCAGTGGCCTGGGCAGAATAGGACATAAAAAAATTATTTGGAGGCTGGTGACGCCTCGAACATTTCCACCCAGTGACTAAACTTGACTAAGCTAACCTATTCTTAGAAGTTTGTACAGCTGATCTGACAACTCAAGCCAAAGCGAATACAGCAAGCTCCTGATGTCGATCTTCTCGAAATCGTTTAATCCTTTTCGAAGAGAATGTCTTCGGGTTCAGACTAAATTGTCAACCAGACCCTGAGGAATAAGCGTCCTCAGGGCAACACAGAGAGCATCAACTGAATTCGTATCTTCGGGTGTTGCGTCTAACGAATTACTATTATCAGTGATCCTCCATAGTAGTTCAAAGTTTGTAACGGGATCCATGTTCCTAAATTCATAAAATTAGCTAGATAGTGGAATGACCTTCCAATCTTCCCAACCAAATTAACTTTCTATTCAATCCACAAACACTTCTACTGAAATGGCCTCATAGTAGAAAATGTTGCTTAAATTATATTGAAAATGATGATACCTCGCTTGATGTGAGAGTTACTTATGTCTGGGATTTCCTATTATCTTTCTCTAACAAGTTTCTTGGCACCAGTCTCCATTCTCACGAGAGTCACATTTACACAATGAGTGTCCTGGCTACTTCTGTCCTCCTTGGGTGGAGGTTTATCTGCAGTAGTCCAGAGGTAAACCAGTGCT
>NC_069411.1:30103489-30209050 GCF_026875155.1 Cherax quadricarinatus
CCCTTCTGCAACACTAACCCGGTGTTGCTGCTGCCGCCTCCAGGCAACACTCTCCTCCCTTCTGCAACACTAACCGGTGTTGCTGCTGCCCGCCACCAGGCAACACTCTCCTCCCTTCTGCAACACTAACCCGGTGTTGCTGCTGCCCGCACCAGGCAACACTCTCCTCCCTTCTGCAACACTAACACGGTGTTGCTGCTGCCCGCCTCCAGGCAACACTCTCCTCCCTTCTGCAACACTAACCCGGTGTTGCTTCTGCCCGCCACCAGGCAACACTCTCCTCCCTTCTGCAACACTAACCGGTGTTGCTGCTGCCCCCACCAGGCAACACTCTCCTTCTTTCTGCAACACTAACCCGGTGTTGCTGCTGCCCGCCTCCAGGCAACACTCTCTCCCTTCTGCAACACTAACCGGTGTTTCTGCTGCCCGCCACAGGCAACACTCTCCTCCCTTCTGCAACACTAACCAGGTGTTGCTGCTGCCCGCCACCAGGCAACACTCTCCTCCCTTCTGCAACACTAACCCGGTGTTGCTGCTGCCCGCCTCCAGGCAACACTCTCCTCCCTTCTGCAACACTAACCCGGTGTTGCTGCTGCCCGCCACCAGGCAACACTCTCCTCCTTCTGCAACACTAACCCGGTGTTGCTGCTGCCGCCTCCAGGCAACACTCTCCTCCCTTCTGCAACACTAACCCGGTGTTGCTGCTGCCCGCCACCAGGCAACACTCTCCTCCCTTCTGCAACACTAACCCGGTGTTGCTGCTGCCCGCCACCAGGCAACACTCTCCTCCCTTCTGCAACACTAACACGGTGTTGCTGCTGCCCGCCTCCAGGCAACACTCTCCTCCCTTCTGCAACACTAACCCGGTGTTGCTGCTGCCCGCCACCAGGCAACACTCTCCTCCCTTCTGCAACACTAATCCGGTGTTGCTGCTGCCCCCCACCAGGCAACACTCTCCTTCTTTCTGCAACACTAACCCGGTGTTGCTGCTGCCCGCCTCCAGGCAACACTCTCCTCCCTTCTGCAACACTAACCCGGTGTTTCTGCTGCCCGCCACCAGGCAACACTCTCCTCCCTTCTGCAACACTAACCCGGTGTTGCTGCTGCCCGCCACCAGGCAACACTCTCCACCCTTCTGCAACACTAACCCGGTGTTGCTGCTGCCCGCCACCAGGCAACACTCTCCTCCCTTCTGCAACACTAACCCGGTGTTGCTGCTGCCCGCCTCCAGGCAACACTCTCCTCCCTTCTGCAACACTAACCCGGTGTTGCTGCTGCCCGCCACCAGGCAACACTCTCCTCCCTTCTGCAACACTAACCGGTGTTGCTGCTGCCCGCCACCAGGCAACACTCTCCTCCCTTCTGCAACACTAATCCAGTGTTGCTGCTGCCCGCCACCAGGCAACACTCTCCTCCCTTCTGCAACACTAACCCGGTGTTGCTGCTGTCCGCCACCAGGCAACACTCTCCTCCCTTCTGCAACACTAACCCGGTGTTGCTGCTGCCCGCCTCCAGGCAACACTCTCCTCCCTTCTGCAACACTAACCCGGTGTTGCTGCTGCCCGCCACCAGGCAACACTCTCCTCCCTTTTGCAACACTAACCCGGTGTTGCTGCTGCCCACCACCAGGCAACACTCTCCTCCCTTCTGCAACACTAACCCGGTGTTGCTGCTGCCTGCCACCAGGCAACACTCTCCTCCCTTCTGCAACACTAACCCAGTGTTGCTGCTGCCCGCCACCAGGCAACACTCTCCTCCCTTCTGCAACACTAACCCGGTGTTGCTGCTGCCCGCCACCAGGCAACACTCTCCTCCCTTCTGCAACACTAACCCGGTGTTGCTGCTGCCCGCCACCAGGCAACACTCTCCTCCCTTCTGCAACACTAACCCGGTGTTGCTGCTGCCCGCCACCAGGCAACACTCTCCTCCCTTCTGCAACACTACCCCGGTGTTGCTGCTGCCCGCCTCCAGGCAACACTCTCCTCCCTTCTGCAACACTAACCCGGTGTTACAAGGCAAGCTTAGTGGTGCACTGAGAAGCATAGTGTTGCAGCGCTTTCCTCAGACCACAACAGAAGTTTTTAACTTGAGATGAAAATCTTCGGTGTTTAAAGAAAGACAGAGAAGAAACACTTTGTGTTGTGATGCAACACTCTTAGCTATGTACTGGAGGCTTGATCCACCCTCCGCTAACTGCGAGACAGAAGTGTATAGCAGAAGGTGGCTGTCTGCTAGGTGTTGATAGTTCCATGGATGGGGGGGGGGGCGTTAACCCTCATCCTACCCTCCCATCTCTCCCTCTCTGTTTCCGGACGGTGGATCGAGCCTTCCAGTCCTCGCCGTAAAGACCCCTCGAGGTTTTATAGAAACTGACGTATTTTTTCCTTCGTTCTAGCCTTTTCCAGTCTCTTTTTTGGCCATTAAAAGTTACAAATATATGTTTGTGTTAATTATAAAAATGTTTAAAATATATATTACAACAACAGAGAAAAAAATCAACAAACGAGAACAAGAACACAACAACAAAAGGAACAATAATAAACTGTACCAAGAGGAACAAGAACAACAATAACAATTAATAAATACAACAAACAAACAAAAAATAGCAAAAACTAGCCACAATGCCATAAACTAACAGAATAAACACAAAAGAACAAAACCATCGAACAACAGCAACAACAACAGCAACAACACGCAACAACAACAGCAACAACAACAATAATAACAAAATCAAAATGAACTCATAAGACCAAGAAGACGCGACTAACAAACACAAAATCAACACCAATCAAAAAAAAAAATGACAAAATTAACAAAAATTAAAAAAAAGGAAGTGAACAATAACAAAAGTGCACTAACACACACCACAGCCAACAACAACAGTTTCCTCAGACGCTGTTGTCTGATGTAATGGAGAAATAATAAATATATAATCAAATAAATATAATAAAATATAAAATTAAATACATAATAGGATAAAATCAAAAATAATAAAAAGAATAACTAATACATAATAAAATTAACTTTGATAAAAATAACAATTTTAACAACAATAATAATATATGGAGGTGCGTGTGACTTATGTTAGCGCCTGGTGTCACCTCACATTAACCTTCCCTCGCTGGCTGCACCGGAAATGACGTGCCTCTCAACGTTTGGCTCGTGCTGGTGTCAGATTGTGGTTGACAGCTGTGACCTCTATGGCAGAGGTCACTTCACCTAGTAAAGGTCATCCCCAGAGAATGGCAACACTGAATATACTGAAGGTGGAATTAATTTTATATGTATATATATATGTGTATGTGTGTGTGTGTTTGTGTGTGTGTATGTGTGTGTGTGTGTGTGTGTGTGTGTGTGTGTGTGTGTGTGTATGTGTGTGTATGTGTGTGTGTGTGTGTCGTGCCGAATAGGTAAAACTGGTCAGTTAGTAATAACTCAGTTAAAATTAAGTCCTTTCTAAAATTTTCTCTTATACGTTTAAAGATATATTTTTTTCAATTATATTAATGTAAAAATTAATAATTTTGTACCAAGAGAACCTTAGGAAACTTAACCTGATTATAACAAGTGCAATTTAATTTAGCCTAAACTAATTAAAAACATTTTAGATAAGTTTACGATAATTTAGTAATAAATACAATGAAATATATATTTTTCGCTTTTTTAGTTGGATTAGGCTAAATTAAATTCCCCTCATTATAATAATGTTAGGTAAGTTTTCTAAGGTTCTTTTGGTACAAAATTATTGATTTTTACATTAACATAAATGAATAATATATCTTTAAACATATAAGAAAAGAACCATACTACAGGTGGGGCTTAAACCCGCGGTCAGAGTCGTAAAACTCCAGACCGACGCATTATCCACTGGGCCAGTGGATAATGCGTCGGTTTGGAGTTTTACAACTCTCTGACCACTGGTTCAAGGCCCACCTTTGGTATGGAATGTTTGCAATCGTGTCACTACGATTTTGTGAGTATAACAGAAAATTTTAGAAGGGACTTAATTTTAAATTTTAAATCAGTTCTTGCAAATTTACCAATTTTACCTATTCGGCACGACCACACACACACACACACACACACACACACACACACACACACACACACACACACACACACACACACACGCTATGATTCGACCCCTGAAACAACAACTAGGTGAGTACACACACACACACACACACACACGCTATGATTCGACCCCTGAAACAACAACTAGGTGAGTACACACACACACACACACACACACACACACACACACACACACACACACACACACACACGGAATAAGATTATAAACGCCAACTAACACGAATTTATGGAAGGCAAATCCTGTGTCACAAACCTTCTGGAGCTTTATGATAAAGTTACAGAAATAAGACACGAGAGAGAGAGGGAGGCAGCAACGTGTCATGGTAAGTGATGATGTATCACAGTGGGCACCTGTGACGAGCGGGGTCCCATAGGGGTCGGTCCTAGGACCAGTGCTATTTTTGGTATATGTGAATGACATGATGGAAGGGATAGACTCAGAAGTGTCCTGTTCGCAGATAATGTAAAGTTAATGAGGAGAATTAAATCAGATGAGGACCAGGCAGGACTTCAAAGAGACCTGGACAGACTGGACACCTGGTCCAGCAACTGGTTTCTCGAATTTAACCCCGCCAAATGCAAAGTCATGAAGATCGGGGAAGGGCAAAGAAGACCGCAGACGGAGTATAGGCTAGGTGGCCAAAGACTGCAAACCTCGCTCAAGGAGAACGATCTTGGGGTGAGAATAACACCGAGCATGTCTCCGGAAGCACACATCAACCAGATAATTGCTGCAGCATATGGGCGCCTGGCAAACCTGAGAATAGCGTTCCGATACCTAAGTAAGGAATCGTTCAAGACACTGTACACCGTGTACGTCAGGCTCATACTGGAGTATGCAGCACCTATTTGGAACCCACACTTGATCAAGCACGTCAAGAAATTAGAGAAAGTGAAAAGGTTTGCGACAAGGTTAGTTCCAAAGCTAAGGGGAATGTCCTATGAAGAAAGGTTAAGGGAAATCTCCTGACGACACTGGAGGACAGGAGGGTTAGGGGAGACATGATAACGACATACAAAATACTGCGTGGAATAGACAAGGTGGACAGAGACAGGATGTTCCAGAGATGAGACACAGAAACAAGGGGTCACAATTGGAAGTTGAAGACCCAGATGAGTCGAAGGGATATCTCGACCCCTGCAACCACAATTAGGTGAGTACAATTAGACACACACACACACACACACACACACACACACACACACACACACACACACACACACACACACACACATACCAATACACACACACATACATACACATACACACACACATACACACACACATACAAAACACACATACACACACACACACACATATATATATATATATATATATATATATATATATATATATATATATATATATATATATATATATATATATTAATATAATATAAGGGGGTGGTAGGAGAAGAAAATATTCAAACACCTCCGGGTAGAACCTGGAGTTTTCTTTAAAGTACGTTTATTGTCTTTTCTGAAGATGAGGGTCCCCAGTCCAGTTACAGAGGTGGTACCTCCCTGTATATAAACGTGTATATATATGTGTACATATATATATATATATATTAACAAGTCGGCCGTCTCTCTACCATCAGTATATTCAGTGTTGCCATTCACTGGGGATGACCTCTACATGTCCGAACCATTGATAAATTAGACACATGTGCAACTCTTGGGTATCTTTATTAAGGAAACGTTTCGCCACACAATGGCTTCATCAGTCCATACACAGGAGAAACTTGAAGAACAGGAGGAGAATGAGATAATCAGTCCCTCAACCTTGAGTCGATGTGGTCAGTCCATCAATCTTGAATAGAGTATCAACGTGTCTGTTCTGTGAACCATTCATCTACAATGTCCAAACCACCTAAACATCCCCTCATCAACCCTTTGGATAATAGTTTGGGTAATCCCGCACCTCCTCCTAATTTCCAAACTATGAGTTCTCTGCATTATATTCACACCACACATATTGCCCTCAGACACGACGTCTCCACTGCCTCCAGCCTTCTCGCTGCAACATTCATCACCCATGCTTCACACCCATATAAGAGCGTTGGTATAACTATACTCTCATACATTCCTCTCTTTGTTTCCACGAACAAAGTTTTTTGTCTATACATACTCCTAAGTGCAGCACTCACCTTTTCCTTCATCAATTCTATGATTCACCTCATCTTTCATAGACCCATCTGCTGACACGTCCACTCCTAAATATCTGAATACATTCACCTCCTCCATACTCCCTCCAACCTGATATCACGTCTTTCGTTACCTATTTTTTTTAACTTCATCACCTTACTCTTGCCTATATTCACTTACAATTTCCTTCTTTTACATACCCTACCAAACTCATCAACCAACCTCTGCAACTTCTCTTCAGAATCTCCCAAAAGCATAGTGTCATCAGTAAAGAGCAACTGTGACAACTCCCACTTTGTTTTAGATTCTTTATCTTTTAACCCCACACCTCTTCCCAACACCCGAGTATTCGCTTCTCTTACAACCCCATCTCTAAATATATTGAACAACCATGATGACATCACACTTCCTTGTCTAAGGCCTAATTTTACTGGGAAATAATCTCCCTCTCTCCTGCATACTCTAACCTGAGCCTCACTATCCACGTTAAAACTCTTCATTGCTTTCAGTAACCTACCTCCTATTCCATACACCTGCAACATCTGCCACGTTGCTCCCCTATCCACCCTGTCATACGCCTTTGCCAAATCCATAAATATCACAAAAACCTCTTTACCCTTATCTAGATACTGTTCACCTATATGTTTCATTGTAAACAGTTGGTCTACATACCCTCTACCCTTCCTAACGCCTTCTTGTTCATCTGCTATCCTACTCTCTGTCTTACTTTTAATTATTTCAATAATAATTCTATAATACACTTTACCAGGTATACTCAATAGACTTATTCCCCTATAATTTTTTGCATTCTCTTTTGTCTCCTTCGACTTTATACAAAGGAATTATGCATGCTCCCTTACCTTTTCCATAAATTTATTAAATAAAATCAACCACTCCAAAACTATATCCCCACCTACTTTAAGATTTCTATCTTTATCCCATCAATCCCAGCTGCTTTAGCCCTTTCATTCTACCCGCTGCCTCATGATCTTCCGCCAAACTCACAACTGGCTCTTCCTCACTCCTACAAGATATTATTCCTCCTTGCCCATCGACATTTGACAATTCCTCAACATACTTCTTCCATCTTCCCGATACCTCTAACTCTCCGTTTAATAACTCTCCTCTCCTATTTTTAACTATCAAAGCCATTTGTTCCCTAGGCTTCCTCAACTTATTAATCTCACTCCAAAACTTTTTCTTATTTTCAACAAAATTTGTTGATAACATCTTACCCACTCTCTCATTTGCTCTCTTTTTACATTCCTTCACCACTCTCTTTTCCTCTCCATATACTCCTCCCTCTTTGCATCACTTCTACTTTGTAAAAACCTCTCATATGCTATATTTTTCTCTCTTACTACTCTCTCTACATCATCCCACCAATCGCTCTTCTTCCCTCCCGCACCCACTTTCCTGTAGCCACAAACTTCTACTAAACACACTAACACTACATTCTTAAACCTACCCTATACATCTTCAGCCTCATTGCCTATACTCTCACTAACCCATCAATCTTCCAATAGTTGTTTATATCTTACCCTAACTGCCTCCTACTTTAGCTTATAAACTTTCACCTTTCTCTTACCTGCTGCTTCCATTTTCCTTGTATTCCATCTACCTTTTATTCTCACCGTAGCTACAGCTAAAAAGTGATCTGATATATCTGTGCTCCTCTATAAACATGTACATCCAATACCCAACAGTCTTTTAACTACCAATATGTAGTCTAACAAACTACTGTCATTACGCCTTGCATCATATCTTGTATATTTCTTAAAATATGTATTACCTATAACCAAACCTTTTTCTATACAAAGTTCCATCAAAGGGCCCCCATTGTCCTTTACACCCGGCACCCTAAACTTACCACACCCACTTTAAATGTTTCTCCTACTTTAGCATTTAGGTCCTCTATCACAATTAATCTCTAAGTTCAAAAGTTTCTACACACTCGCTTAACATCTCCCAAAATCTCTCACTCTCTCCTCTACACTGATCTCTTTTCCAGGTGCATACACACTTATTATGACCCACTTTTCACATATGACTCTTATTTAAATCCACATAATCCTTGAATTTATGCATTTATATTCGCTCTTCTTCCATAACTGGTCCTTCAACATTATTGCTACCCCTTCCTTAGCTCTAACTCTCTCAGATACTCCTGATTTAATCCCATTTATTTCTCCTCACTGAAGCTCTCCTATCCACTTCAGCTTTGTTTTTCCTAGAGCTAGGAGTTTTTCATTCATAACATCAGTAATCATCTCTTTCTTATCATCCGCACTACATTCACGCACATTCAGGCATCCCAGTTTTATAAAGGTTTTCTTCTTCACTTTTGTTAGTAATTTCTACAGGAGAAGGGGTTACCCGCCCACTGCTACCGGCATTTTAGTCTCCTCATACGACACGCATGGCTTACGGAGCGAAGATTCTTTTCCACTTCCCCATGGAAAATGGAGAAAATAATGAACAAGAACTATAAAGAAAGAAGAAAAACCTAGATGTGTATCTGTATATATATCTATGTGCATGCCTGAGTAGTGTGATCTAAGTGTAAGTAGAAGTAGCAAGATATACCTGTTATCCAGTGTGTTTCTGAGATAGAAAAAGAAACCAACAATCCTACCATGATGTAATACAGTTACAGGTTTCTGTTTTACACTCACTTGGCAGGACGGTAGTACCTCCCTGGGTGGTTGCTGTCTACCAACCTACTATGTTTGTGTGTGTGTTAATATTGCAGTTTTATGACTGTAGTGTAAGCGCGCTTCTGACAAGACAGTGATGGAGTGAATGATGAAAGTTTTTTCGGGCCACCCTGCCTTGGTGGGAGAAGGCCGAAGTGTTATATATATATATATATATAGAAATGTTAAAAGCAGGTGGGGATATAGTTTTGGAGTGGTTGGTGCAATTATTTAATAAATGTATGGAAGAGGGTAAGGTACCTAGGGATTGGCAGAGAGCATGCATAGTTCCTTTGTATAAAGGCAAAGGGGATAAAAGAGAGTGCAAAAATTATAGGGGGATAAGTCTGTTGAGTGTACCTGGTAAAGTGTATGGTAGAGTTATAATTGAAAGAATTAAGAGTAAGACGGAGAATAGGATAGCAGATGAACAAGGAGGCTTTAGGAAAGGTAGGGGGTGTGTGGACCAGGTGTTTACAGTGAAACATATAAGTGAACAGTATTTAGATAAGGCTAAAGAGGTCTTTGTGGCATTTATGGATTTGGAAAAGGCGTATGAAAAGGTGGATAGGGGGGCAATGTGGCAGATGTTGCAAGTGTATGGTGTAGGAGGTAGGTTACTGAAAGCAGTGAAGAGTTTTTACGAGGATAGTGAGGCTCAAGTTAGAGTATGTAGGAAAGAGGGAAATTTTTTTCCCAGTAAAAGTAGGCCTTAGACAAGGATGTGTGATGTCACCGTGGTTGTTTAATATATTTATAGATGGGGTTGTAAGAGAAGTAAATGCGAGGGTCTTGGCAAGAGGCGTGGAGTTAAAAGATAAAGAATCACACACAAAGTGGGAGTTGTCACAGCTGCTCTTTGCCGATGACACTGTGCTCTTGGGAGATTCTGAAGAGAAGTTGCAGAGATTGGTGGATGAATTTGGTAGGGTGTGCAAAAGAAGAAAATTAAAGGTGAATACAGGAAAGAGTAAGGTTATGAGGATAACAAAAAGATTAGGTGATGAAAGATTGAATATCAGATTGGAGGGAGAGAGTATGGAGGAGGTGAACGTATTCAGATATTTGGGAGTGGACGTGTCAGCGGATGGGTCTATGAAAGATGAGGTGAATCATAGAATTGATGAGGGAAAAAGAGTGAGTGGTGCACTTAGGAGTCTGTGGAGACAAAGAACTTTGTCCTTGGAGGCAAAGAGGGGAATGTATGAGAGTATAGTTTTACCAACGCTCTTATATGGGTGTGAAGCGTGGGTGATGAATGTTGCAGCGAGAGAAGGCTGGAGGCAGTGGAGATGTCATGTCTGAGGGCAATGTGTGGTGTGAATATAATGCAGAGAATTCGTAGTTTGGAAGTTAGGAGGAGGTGCGGGATTACCAAAACTGTTGTCCAGAGGGCTGAGGAAGGGTTGTTGAGGTGGTTCGGACATGTAGAGAGAATGGAGCGAAACAGAATGACTTCAAGAGTGTATCAGTCTGTAGTGGAAGGAAGGCGGGGTAGGGGTCGGCCTAGGAAGGGTTGGAGGGAGGGGGTAAAGGAGGTTTTGTGTGCGAGGGGCTTGGACTTCCAGCAGGCATGCGTGAGCGTGTTTGATAGGAGTGAATGGAGACAAATGGTTTTTAATACTTGACGTGCTGTTGGAGTGTGAGCAAAGTAACATTTATGAAGGGATTCAGGGAAACCGGCAGGCCGGACTTGAGTCCTGGAGATGGGAAGTACAGTGCCTGCACTCTGAAGGAGGGGTGTTAATGTTGCAGTTTAAAAACTGTAGTGTAAAGCACCCTTCTGGCAAGACAGTGATGGAGTGAATGATGGTGAAAGTTTTTCTTTTTCGGGCCACCCTGCCTTGGTGGGAATCGGCCGGTGTGATAATAAAAAAAAAAAAAAAAATATATATATATATATATATATATATATATATATATATAATATATATATATATATATATATATATATATATATATATATATTGTAACCACGAACGAGTGGTATTTAATTAATAACACTGCGACTAGCCGAGGACTCAAACCCTTGTCGTTTGGCGCGCCTCATGGTGAGCGAAAATCGGCTAGTCGCAGTGTTGTTATTGATTGTATACCACTCGTTCGTGGTTACAATACATATATATATGTCGTGCCGAATATGTAAAACTGGTCAATTAGCAAGAACTCATTTAAAATTAAGTCCTTTCTAAAATTTTCTCTTATACGTTTAAAGATATATTTTTTTCATTAATGTTAATGTAAAAAAAATTAATTTTGCACCAAAAGAATCTTAGAAAACTTACCTAACCTTATTATAACAAGAACAATTTATTTTAGCCTAACCCAACCAAATATATTTTAGATTTGTTTACAGTAATTTAATACTGAACAAACACAGTGAGATATATTTTTTCGTTAGGTTCGGAATGATTTTGGCGAAATTATTGCATACACAAATTTTCACTTGTCCTATATGGCAAGATGAACGTTGCTATTTAAGCCAAGATCGCAAGTTCTGCCTATTCGGCACGACATATATATATATATATATATATATAATATATATATATATATATATATATATATATATATATATATAATTATTATTATTATTATATCTGATTAGTTTGGAAGAGCTAAATCCGAATGGGAGCAGTCAGGAATCGTTCGAGGAAGGGGAAAGTATTCCAGTTCCTCGGATCAAGAGCCCTCCCCCCCCTTTGGGAAAAGACATTGAGGGTCTGGAAACACCGACGCAAGCGTTACAACCTGCATGATGCAACACAGTCTTCACTGTGTGTCACGACATGCTAGGTGACACGTCAGGTAGCATGCTAGGTGACACGTCAGGTAGCATGCTAGGTGACACGTCAGGTAGCATGCTAGGTGACACGTCAGGTAGCATGCTAGGTGACACGTTCAGGTAGCATGCTAGGTGACACGTCAGGTAGCATGCTAGGTGACACGTCAGGTAGCATGCTAGGTGACACGTCAGGTAGCATGCTAGGTGACACGTCAGGTAGCATGCTAGGTGACACGTCAGGTACCATGCTAGGCGACACGTCAGGTAGCATGATAGGTGACACGTCAGGTACCATGCTAGGCGACACGTCAGGTAGTATGCTAAGTGACACGTCAGGTACCATGCTAGGCGACACGTCAGGTAGCATGATAGGTGACACGTCAGATACCATGCTAGGTGACACGTCAGGTACCATGCTAGGTGACACGTCAGGTACCATGCTAGGTGACACGTCAGGTACCATGATAGGTGACACGTCAGGTAGCATGCTAGGTGACACGTCAGGTAGCATGCTAGGTGACACGTCAGGTAGTATGCTAGGTGACACGTCAGGTACCATGCTAGGCGACACGTCAGGTAGCATGATAGGTGACACGTCAGGTACCATGCTAGGTGACACGTCAGGTACCATGCTAGGTGACACGTCAGGTACCATGCTAGGTGACACGTCAGGTACCATGATAGGTGACACGTCAGGTAGCATGATAGGTGACACGTCAGGTACCATGCTAGGTGACACGTCAGGTACCATGCTAGGTGACACGTCAGGTAGCATGATATGTGACACGTCAGCTACCATGCTAGGTGACACGTCAGGTATCATGATAGGTGACACGTCAGGTACCATGTTAGGTGACACGTCAGGTACCATGCTAGGTGACACTCCAAGTATCATGCCATGCTAGGCAAGTCAGGTACCTTGTGCGTGTGAAGACGTGAACACTGATGCTGATGCTGCTAGGACTGGTGTTGATGCTAGGACTGGTACTAATGCTAGGACTGGTATTGATGCTAGGACTGGTGTTGATGCTAGGACTGGTGTTGATGCTAGGACTGATGCTGCTAGAACTGGTGCTGATGCTAGGACTGGTATTGATGCTAGGACTGGTATTGATGCTAGGACTGGTGTTGATGCTAGGACTGGTGTTGATGCTAGGACTGGTATTGATGCTATGACTGGTGTTGATGCTAGGACTTATGTTGTTAGGACTGGTATTGATGCTAGGACTGGTGTTGATGCTAGGACTTATGTTGTTAGAACTGGTGCTGATGCTAGGACTGGTATTGATGCTATGACTGGCGTTGATGCCAGGACTGGTGTTGATGCTAGGACTGGTATTGATGCTAGGACTGGTGTTGACACTAGGACTGGTGCTGATGCTAAGACTGGTATTATCACCTCTGGTGTTGTTACTGTAGTCGGTGTTGTTGTTATCATAGTCACTTGCTGTATTTCCTAGCACTGTGTTTGCTGTTGCCTCTGTTGATGTTAATGCTGATGCAACTGTTGTAAGTGCTGTAATTTTTATATGCTGCTGTTGATGCAGCTGTTGTGGTTTCTCCGCAGCTGCTGTAGTTCCCAAGGCTGATGTCGTGGCATATGCTGCTGCTGCAGCTGCTGCTGCTGCTGCTGCTGCTGCTGCTGCTGCTGTTGTTGTTGTTGTTCCATGGATAGAATGTTGCTAAATCTATTTCCTGCTAATATTTATAGTCTATTTTCTACTCTCTCTGCCAATTTCTTACTTTCACCCACTAACTACTGCTTTCTTTCACTAAGCTTTCGAGTGCTTCTGGGAGGCATGACAGATTAAGGAAGACATGGAGATTTCACACTGAGTTACACGGATCGTCAGTGTTTTGAGTGGCCTCTCACGTGGAGGTAGTTCCGTGTAATGGCACGCACGGAGTGAAGGCCAGGCCACCACACTTAAAATACACGAAGGAATGGAAAAACCATCACACACACACACACACACACACACACACACACACTTGGACTCGACCCCTGCAACCTCAACTAGGTGAGTGCAGCTAGGTGAGTACACACACACACACACACACACACACACACACACACACACACACACACACACACACACACACACACACACACAAGTGTCCCTGTTTGCAGATGATGTGAAGTTAATGAGGAGAATTAAATCTGATGAGGACCAGGCAGGACTTCAAAGAGACCTGGACAGACTGGACACCTGGTCCAGCAAATGGCTTCTCGAATTTAATCCTGCCAAATGCAAAGTCATGAAGATAGGGGAAGGGCACAGAAGACCACAGACAGAGTATAGGCTAGGTGGCCAAAGACTGCAAACCTCACTCAAGGAGAAAGATCTTGGGGTGAGTATAACACCGAGCATGTCTCCGGAAGCACACATCAATCAGATAACTGCTGCAGCATATGGGCGCCTGGCAAACCTGAGAACGCATTCCGATACCTTAGTAAGGAATCATTCAAGACACTGTACACCGTGTATGTCAGGCCCATACTGGAGTATGCAGCACCTGTTTGGAACCCGCACTTGATAAAGCACGTCAAGAAACTAGAGAAAGTACAAAGGTTTGCGACAAGGTTAGTTCCAGAGCTAAGGGGAATGTCCTATGAAGAAAGATTAAGGAAAACGGCCTGACGACACTGGAGGACAGGAGGGTCAGGGGAGACATGATAACGACATATAAAATACTGCGTGGAATAGACAAGGTGGACAAAGACAGGATGTTCCAGGGAGGGGACACAAACAAGAGGCCACAATTGGAAGTTGAAGACACAAATGAGTCAGAGAGATAGTAGGAAGTATTTCTTCAGTCATAGAGTTGTAAGGCAGTGGAATAGCCTAGAAAATGACGTAGTGGAGGCAGGAACCATACACAGTTTTAAGACGAGGTTTGATAAAGCTCATGGAGCGGGGAGAGAGAGGGCCTAGTAGCAACCGGTGAAGAGGCGGGGCCAGGAGCTAGGACTCGACCCCTGCAACCACAAATAGGTGAGTACAAATAGGTGAGTACACAAGGTTCTGGGTGGACAGAATAGAGGGGGACGCCAACAAGGAATATACCAACAAGTGTTAGATGACATACACACAACTGAGGAGGAGGTGAAGAAGCCGCTAAGGGACCTTGATACCTCAAAGGCAATGGGACCAGACAACATCTCCCTGTGGGTCCTTAGAGAGGGAGCAGAAATGGTGTGTGTGCCACTAGCCACAATCTTCAATACATCTCTTGAAACTGGGCAACTACCTGAGGTATGGAAGACGGCAAATGTACTACCCATATTTAAAAAAAAGTGACAGAAAAGAGGCACTAAACTATAAACCAGTGTCACTGACGTGCATAGTATGCAAAGTAATGGAGAAGATTATCAGGAAAGTGGTGGAGCACCTGGAACGGAACAAGAGAATAAACGTCAATCAGCCCGGATTTATGGAGGGCAAATCCTGTGTCACAAACATACTGGAGTTTTATGATGAAGTAACTGAAGTAAGACACGAGAGAGAGAGGAGTGGTTAATTGCATCTTCTTGGACTGCAAGAAAGCCTTCGGCACAGTTCCTCACAGGAGATTGGTGCAGAAACTAGAGGATCAGGCGCACATAACAAGAAGGGTACTGGAGTGGATCAGAGAATATCTGACAGGGAGGCAATAACGTGTCATGGTACGTGATGAGGTATCACAGTGGGCATCCGTGACGAGCGGGGTCCCATAGGGGTCGGTCCTAGGACCAGTGCTATTTCTGGTCTATGTGAATGACATGATGGAAGGGTTAGACTCAGAAGTGTCCCTGTTCTCAGATGATGTGAGGTTAATGAGGAGAATTAAATCAGATGAGGATCAGGCAGGACTTCAAAGAGACCTGGACAGGCTGGACACCTGGTCCAGCAACTGGCTTCTCTAATTTAACCCCGCCAAGTGCAAAGTCATGAAGATCGGGGAAGGGCAAAGAAGACCGCAGACGGGGTATAGGCTAGGTGGCCAAAGACTGCAAACCTCGCTCAAGGAGAAAGATCTTGGGGTGAGTATAAGACCGAGCACGTCTCCGGAAGCAAACATTAACCGGATAACTGCTGCAGCATATGGGCGCCTGGCAAACATGATCCCAGTCGGACCAGGGTTCCAATTTTACCTCAGAGATCTTCAAAGAAGCCTTGTCGCGTCTGGGAGTAAAGTCACTACGGGCTACCAGTTATCGACCCCAATCCCAGGGAGCCCTAGAAAGGTTCCATCGTACCCTGAAGACGATGCTGCGTTCTTATTGCGAGCAGTTCAGCAAAGATTGGGACGAAGGTCTTCCATTTCTTCTCTTAGCAATAAGAGAAAGTGAACAAGAGAGTTTGGGTTACAGCCCATTCGAACTGATATACGGCCACACTGTACGCGGTCCCCTAGCAGTGTTAAAGGACGTGTGGACCGGGTGCTCTAAACCAACTTTACGAGTCTCCCCTGATTTGATGCAAGAACATCTAGCCTTCACAAGAGATTTAGCTTCAAGGAACTTAGTCAAAGCCCAGGCTACGATGCCTTACATTACTAAGGAATCGTTCAAGACACTGTACACTGAGTACGTCAGGCCCATATTGGAGTATGCAGCACCTGTTTGGAACCCACACTTGATCAAGCACGTCTAGAAATTAGAGAAAGTGAAAGGTTTTGCGACAATGTTGGTTCCAGACCTAAGAGGAATATCCTACGAAGAAAGGTTGAGTGAAATCGGCTTGACGACACTGGAGGACAGGGAAGACATGATAACAACGTACAAAATACTGCGTGGAACAGACAAGGTGGACAGAGACAGGATGTTCCAGAGAGGGGACACAGAAACAAGGGATCACAATTGGAAGTTGAAGACCCAGGTGAGTCAAAGGGATGTTAGGAAGTACTTCTTCAGTCATACATTAGTCAGGAAGTGGAATAGCCTAGCAAGTGAGGTAGTATAGGCAGGAACTATACATAGCTTTAAGATGAGGTATGATAAGGCTCATGGAGCAGGAAGAGAGAGGACCTAGTAGCACTCGGTGAAGAGGCGGGGCCAGGAGCTGAGTCTCGACCCCTGCAACCACAATTAGGTGAGTACAATTAGGCGAGTACACACACACACACACACACACCATACATAGCTTTAAGAAGAGGTATGATAAAGCTCACGGTTCAGGGAGTGTGACCTAGTAGCGACCAGTGAAGAAGCGGGGCCAGGAGCTAGGACTCGACCCCTGCAACCTCAACTAGGTGAGTACACACACACACACACACACACACACACTGGTAAACTCTGTTTACCACCACTAGCTGGTAATCTACACAGAATGCGACCTCCACGTGCTATTATTATAAGTAGGGTAGACTTCAATACCTTATTAACATAAGAGTAGGCTTCAGTACTCTATTAGCATAAGAGTAGGCTTCAATACTCTATTAGCATAAGAGTAGGCTTCAATACTTTATTAACATGAGAAGGGTAGGCTTTCACACACTATTAATCAACGAGGGAAGGGATGGCGTCCACGGTGTCTATAGACTAAACATACAGTGTGTTTCAAAATAATAAAATATTTCTTTTAGTGTTTCAAACTCCGTACTCTTAGTATGGAATTCTCAAGTCGTAGATGAAACGAGAATATGTGTGTGTGTGTGTGTGTGTGTGTGTGTGTGTGTGTGTGTGTGTGTGTGTGTGTGTGTGTGTACTCACCTAGTTGAGGTTGCAGGAGTCGAGTCCTAGCTCCTGGCCCCGCCCCGGTGTGTGGCTCCTGGTGTGTGTGTGTGTGTGTGTACTCACCTAGTTGAGGTTGCAGGAGTCGAGTCCTAGCTCCTGGCCCCGCCCCGGTTGTGTGGTCCTGGTGTGTGTGTGTGTGTTGTGTGTGTACTCACCTAGTTGAGGTTGCAGGAGTCGAGTCCTACCTCCTGGCCCCGCCCCGGTGTGTGGCTCCTGGTGTGTGTGTGTGTGTGTGTATGTACTCACCTAGTTGAGGTTGCAGGAGTCGAGTCCTAGCTCCTGGCCCCGCCCCGGTGTGTGGCTCCTGGTGTGTGTGTGTGTGTGTGTGTACTCACCTAGTTGAGGTTGCAGGAGTCGAGTCCTAGCTCCTGGCCCCGGTGTGTGGCTCCTGGTGTGTGTGTGTGTGTGTACTCACCTAGTTGAGGTTGCAGGAGTCGAGTCCTAGCTCCTGGCCCCGGTGTGTGGCTCCTGGTGTGTGTGTGTGTGTGTGTGTGTGTGATGTAACTTCACCAGGGCTGATATTAAGAAAATTACTACGAACATGTAACTGTTTATATTTTTTTTTCTCTTTCGGCTTTATTATAGAAATTAGAGAGGCAGGTGAAGGTGTAATATAAGGCGAAGTGTAACTCCTGGTTACCCAATTTAACCAAATTACTTGCTCCGGGTGAACAAAAAAAAAATCAGTCATGCCCCTTTGAGAGGAATTTCCGGTACGTGTTCATAAATTATGGAACCAAGAATGTTCAATATCTGGTAGTTTCTCCATGTATGTGTGTGTGTGTGTGTGTGTGTGTGTGTGTGTGTGTGTGTGTGTGTTGTGTGCTCGCCTAATTCATCTAACTGTACACACCTAATTGTGGTAGCAGGGGTCGAGACTCAGCTCCTGGTCCCGCCTCTTCACTGAACTCCATGAGCTTTTTCATACCTCGTCTTAAAGCCATGTATGGTTCCTGCCTCCATTACCTCACTTGTTGGACTATTCCACTTCCTGACTACTCTGAAGAAATACTTCCTAACATCCCTTCGACTCATCTGAGTCTTCAATTTCCAAGTGTGACCCCTTATTTCTGTGTCCCATCTCTGGAACATCCTGTCTCTGTCCACCTTGTCTATTCCATGCAGAATTTTGTATGTCGTTACTATGTCTACCCTGACCCTCCTGTCCTCCAGTGTCGTCAGGCCGATTTTCCTTAACCTTTCTTCGTAGGACATTCCTCTTAGCTCTGGAACTAGTCTTGTTGCAAACCTTTGCACTTTCTCTAATTTCTTGACGTGCTTGACCCGGTGTGGGTTCCAAACTAGTGCCGCATACTCCAGTATGGGCCTGACGTACGCGGTGTACAGGGTCTTGAATGATTCCTTACTAAGGTATCGGAACGCTATTCTCAGGTTTGCCAGGTGCCCATATGCTGCAGTAATTATCTGGTTGATGTGTGCTTCCGGAGACATGCTCGGTCTTATACTCACCCCAAGATCCTGATCCTCATCTGATTTAATTCTCCTCATTAACTTCACATCGTCTGAGTCTATCCCTTCCATCATGTCATTCCCATATACCAAAAATAGCACTGGTCCTAGGACTGACCCATGTGGGACCCCGCTCGTCACAGGTGCCCACTGTGATACCTCATCACGTACCATGACTCGTTGTTGCCTCCCTGTCAGGTATTCTCTGATTCATTGCAGTGCCCTTCCTGTTATACGCGCCTGATCCTCCAGCTTCTGCGCTTATCTCTCGTGAGGAACTGTGTCGAAGGCCTTGTTGGGGTCCAAAAATTGCAGTCAACCCACCCCTTGTAGCAAATAGTGAAACTTATTTGGAACTGTTCCTTTATACTGAAGACAGCAGCCGTGGTATTTCCGAAAGGTTCTAAGAGACCAAGGATGTAATGGAGCGACTGCCCAGGGGTCAACTATAGTAAGGAAATATATTTGATTGAATTTCTAAATTTACAAGTGCTCAAAAGTTCAAACTGGGTAACTGTTGACTAAATATTCTCATTTTTCAAGTACTTGCTGAAGAACCATTGAAGTTTCCCCAGTGAAGTGCCACCTTGATTACTCTTCTGCTATAAAATGGAAGAATGCAAACTTTTATACACTTAATTCAAGTGTTACAGTACATGTAGTGTTAATATATATGGCGGTACACTCGGTGGCAAAATATAGTTATTATTAGAGAACAGAGGCAATATGTAGGGTATGTTACTAGAGTACAGGGGCAATATGTAGGGTATGTTACTAGAGGAAAGAGGCAATATGTAGGGTATGTTACTAGAGGAAAGAGGCAATATGTAGGGTGTGAAGGCTTACTCAGCCCTGTAAGATTTAGATAGGTCTTACCAAGGCTGGCTCCTCCTTAGGAAAATTAATGAATAGAAAAAGAATAATAACATACAAATATAAACACTTTGTTATAATTGAAAATGTAAAACATTTAAATATGAAATTTTATCCTACTTGAAAGAGAAATGAAAAATGAAATATAAAAATGATATTTGAATTCAACGCTAATATGTACAGTTAGACTGTGATGTCTGGTGTTGACACCACGCCTTGTAGAAATTGTAGCCGTTGCTGATGATGTGGGGGGGGGGTCACAGTTGTTGAGTGACAACCCAACGACTATTTCATCACAGTGTCTCTAGCCTTGAATGATCCGTCAAGATGATAGGAAGGCAGGTCCTTCACCACTGCAAAGATGAGGGGTAGTTGCCTGGGGTTGGCTACACTCACGTATGTAGATAAAAAGTGACGTCCCAGAACTCATGTGAAGTTCGTCTCCTTCAGCACTGTCTCTGTGGTTGCCAGATGACCCAAGCTGACATTCCAAGCTAGAAAGAGACAAAAGTTAACCACTGCTCGATAAATCACCTCGATGATAAGTGTAAGGTACTTAAAAGAATGGTGAGGATTTAAAAGCAATATGTGACACATGAAAGTCAAGGCATTATGAACTAAGTTTCAGGACTAGTTAAGAGTGAAGCTTTGAACCGATATACCCACTAAAATAGGAGCAGAGGCTTTTACTTACAGTTGTGTTGGGAGCTGTGAGTCAAGTGAGTATCCATTTGGTAGGAGCCCCACACGTCACCTTTCCGGGTGGAAAAAAGATGGGGGGGGGGATAGCGGGAGCTAGACACTGACCCTACCTTAACAAGCAGACTGGCAATCAAACTATCGTCACCATATACTCGCTCGCTACTCCTATCTGTTGAACTTTTCCCTCACATAGGGTATGTTACTATAGGACAAGGGCAGTATGTAGGGTATGTTACTAGAGGACAGGGGCAGTATGTAGGGTATGCTACTAGAGGACAGGGGCAGTATGTAGGGTATGTTACTAGAGGACAGGGGCAGTATGTAGGGTATGTTACTAGAGGGCGGAAGTAATACAGAGGAACCTGAGGAGAGATATTCACTCAGTTTCTGTGAGAATGACACTATGTCTGAAGTCAACCTTTCATTACATTATTGTAATAAATGATTCACTGCTAACACAGCGTCTTTCTCACTACTTGCCAGCTTAGGTCATCAGTCATTCACTCGACCTTACAGCTGACCTTCACTCTGGCACTCTGGGATCCCATACACATAAGTCTCCACCTAGCATGCCAGGCGGCACATCTAAATTACTATTTGGTTAATGGGGGTTTAAAGCCTATCGACTACACTTGGGCTTTAATTAAGCTTCATGTAACCTTTTCACCACCAGACAAGAATACTCTAGTTCCTAAAATAGGGATTAAAGTTAATTTTTATCATACGTACGCTGAGAGATAAACACCTCTCGGTGTATTTACTCTGCGATAACTTGTATTTCTTCACTATTATATTCTCTGCTCGTCTGTTGGTGTGAGCAGACGTGCGCCTGCTGCCCTCTCTCGGTGATTGGAAAGACTTCTTGTTTTCTCCAATATGGCGCAGGGTGTGAGGAGGGTAAATACTGTGGGCATTGAGATGGTTCGCGAGGCGATTTCGCCACAAGCTGTTCCCGTGCTGTTGCCATTAATCATCCGGGATACGTATGGTATACAGGATGAAGAATTGTATGGTGTAGCACTTAGTGGCACATACAGGGTGTTTGTCAAGTTGTTGAACACTGGCATCTATGAGAGGCTGGTAGAGCAATACCAGGATGTGCGCATGGACGTCAATTCTATGGTGAGTGTCCGCCTTCATGACGTCTCCAGGCATTATACTTGGGTTAGAGTGCGAAATGTGCCTTTTGAGGCAGATGAAACGGACATACACAGTGTTTTCAAGGACTACGGGACAGTTCACCTGGCACAGCCCGGCAAGTGGGTAGAAGGTGCACATGTTGGATTCCTGGAGGGCACGTTTTCGCTAAAAATGACGATACAGCACCCCATACCGTCATATGTTATGTTGGAGACCTTCAGGACTCAGCTCATGGTGTCCTATGCTGGGCAACGTAGGACCTGCAGGCATTATGGTGGTTTTGATCACATTGCTGCGTATTGTGAACGACAGACTCGACTTCATGGTCTGGAAAGTGTTGCCGCAGGGGAATCTGGGCAGTTTGGACGTGCTCTGGAGCTACAGGAAGGACGTGGGCCTGGTCGTCTGTGGAATGAGGAGGTGGAGCGAGCAGAGGCAGTGGCGGGTGTGGACTTGACTGCCCCTGTGTCTAGGGGCCCTGTAGGACCCATTTTTGCCTGATGGAGGGGGATTGGCAGGGTTCGGCAGATCAAGCCATCGATGAGGTCTTGGAGACGGTGCTCACCTCGTGGTTTTCCCAGTCAGATGGGGAGGGTGAGTCGGGACGAGGACTGGTGTGAGGAATGCTACAGACCTGTGTGGACAGCAAAATGAACCCATTGACTTGGTGATGTCTCACAGGGCAATGTGCCCAGATGGTGGGAAGGTTGGACATGTGGTGAAGGTGGAGGTTCACCGTGAGGTATCACAGGAGGTGGAGATGGAAGCGGGTGGAGTCACGTGCAAACGTGAGGCTGTGACATCGGATACGGATGATGTCCTGACTCCAGCACAGAGGACCAGCAAGGTAGTGGTGGTGGAAGAAGATGGTGGTGGTCCCTCGGGGACTTCAGACCCAGAGCTGGACTGGGGAGGGGTCAGGGCTGCCAGTAGAGACATGCGTAAAGGAGGTCGACAGGACATGGTGGCGTTGTGAAGAAGGTGTCAAAGCACAGGGAGAAGAAATCACCGCTGCCCTAAGGTGTATGATAGTTAACATTACCTAGCTTCTCCCTACGAGCCCCGTGAGGGCGGGGAATGTGGCTAGGCCTGGGAACAGTTAGTCCCAAAGGTGAGGGGGTACTTATACCTCCTCCCATGGGAGACTTAGGTCTCGAGACACTCCCGAGATAGGGAGCCAAGGCCGGGTCACCACTACTTGGAAAAGACCCGGGCCGGGAGAATACCGGCGAATAAAAAAAAAAAAACATTAATGGTTTGTGTCAGGATGTGAAGCGTGCGTGGTTTGCAAGTTTCATGTGCCGGCATAGAGTGGATGTCGTTTTTGTGCAAGAGCACAATATCAAGGTGGGGCGTGTATTGGAGGTGGATGGATATAGGGCTTTTGTGATGCAGACAGGATGCTTGAAGGGAGGGGTGGGAGTCCTATTCTGGGAGGCGAGCCCATTTGTGGTTAGTAGAAGTGAAGGGGGGGAGGGGCGTATAATAAGAGTGGATGAATGGTGGATGGGCGAGCGAGTGGTGTTTGTGTGTGTGTATGCACCTGTGGAGAGTGATGCACATCTGAAAACAGATTTCATGAGGGATGAGCTCGTTTATTATTTCCGTTCTTTACCAGCTGTTGCTATCGTGAGGGATTGGAATTGTGTTATTTGCAGGGCAGACATTGAGCCGCATGGGGTGGGGCATTTTTCAACTATCCTAGGTGGTCTTCTGAGAGATGTGTGTCTCCGTGACGTATTTGGGGGTGGGGCTTGGGAGGTGGAGCACACTTTTGTTAGACATGGATATGCAGCGAGGCTAGATCGGGTGTACGTCACAACACAGGTGAGAGTAGAGTCCTCGCGGACAGTGGAGGTGGAATATTCTGATCATAGGGCGGTTGTGGTTGAGCTGGGGTGGGATGGGCTGGCCAGGAGGTCCAAGAGCTATTGGAAACTAAATACGAGGATTTTGGGTGATGAGGAGGGGCAGGGAGGCTTCGAGGCATTGTGGGCAGAGCTCAGTGAGGAAAGGCGGGGTGTAGAGGATTTGCTGGGGTGGTGGGATGGGGTGGCTAAGGGACGAATACGTCAGTTTTATGTGAGGGAAGGGAAACACATAATGCAACAATCATATGGGCTCCTTCAGTACCTAGAGGGTAGGGTGAGGGATTGCTACAGAAGAGGTGGACATGGGGGAGTATATCCTGTGGAGGAGATAGAAATGTTGAAGGGAAGAATTCGTGAGCTGCAAAATGAACGGTTTAATGCGGTGCGTGTGCAGGGGGGAGTTGAGGAGGTGTTGTGGGGCGATCGACCATCGGCGTGTGTTTTACGGGGTCAGCAGCACCATCAGAAAGCCACTGAGGTTGGTAGGTTAGTCATCACTCTGAAGTGGGGGGTTATCAGGAGGGGCAAGTGTTGCAGACGACAGAGGGGATGAGTGGTTATGTGGATGCATGGTATGAGCAGTATTTGGGGAGTAGTGGAGTGGGAGGTGAGGGTTTGCATAGTGTCTGTGAGCTAGTGTCATGTTCATTGGGGCATAGTGATCAAGTAGCGCTGGGTGGGGAGATAGATGAGGGCGAGGTTTGGCGGGCATTGATGAGTATGCGTATGGGAAAGGCTCCGGGGATAAATGGATTGCCCTGTGAATTTTACCTGCAGAATTGGAAGCTGATGAGTGGACTCCTGGTGGAGTTAATGAATATCATGAAGGAGAAGGGGGTGCTGGGGGAATTACAAGCCACAGTGGTAGTTGCTCTGGTCCCGAAGGGAGAGGTCCAGAATACCCTAAAGGATTATCGGGCGATTTCTTTACTATGTGTGGATTATAAATTGTTTGCAAAAATACTGGGTAATCACCTGAAATGCGTCGTGGGGCATGTCGTATCGGGAGGGCAATATGAGTTGCCTGGCAGATCTACAGTCGAGGGCCACGGACGTCTTAGGGGGGTTGTTGAGGGTTTGGGGGGAAAAGGGGGGGCTTACTTGCTTTGGATTGGCAGGGAGCATTTGACCGTGTGGAATGGGAGGCATTGTGGCGGATCCTTTTCAAGCAGGGATTTGGGGAGGAAGTTGCGGAATGGGTGGAGACATTGTATCGAGGGGCACGGGTGCATGTGCAAATCAATGGCCATATAGGGAGGCGTATGTATGGGGCGGGGCCTCAGACAAGGATGTCCACTTTCTCAACTTCTGTTTGCCTGTGTTCAGGACCCTTTTTATAGACTCATTGAGGCACGTATCTGTGCGGGGTGGGGATGGGAGGTGGGGTGTGGGCCGGGGATCGTAGGTTATGTTGACGACACGACAGTACTCGTGCAGGAGGAGAAAAGTTTGAGAGGGGTGGGAGAGGCCATTTGTACTTTTGGGGAGGCTATGGGGATGAGGATCAATGTGGAGAAATCATGCTTATTACGGCTGGGAAATTGGAACTGGCAGGGAGATTGGGATGCTGGTGTGGAGTGGAGGGTAGTAGATAGCTTAAAGATAGTGTGGCATAGTGTTTATGGAGGATCAAGTGCGGTCGAGAGAGGTGAACTCCGAACGTATTGTGGAACGGGTGCAGTATAGATTGGGGAGTTTGCGACCATACCATTTGACATTGTTGCAGAGGGCCATCGTGGTAAACACGTTACTATACAGTAAGGTTTGGCACATGGCTGGCAGTTTACCCCATAGCGGGGAAAGGAATTACGAGTATCTTAAAGAGGATGTTTAAGTTTATATGGGGTTCCAGGTGTGATTGGCTGAGGAGGAAGGTGGTAATGCTGCCAGAACATCAGGGGGGGTTAGGGCTGTTGGATCTGCAGCATTGGGTAAAATGTGTTTACTTACGAAGGGAGTATGTACGAGTCATGGGGTGTGGGGGGGTTAAAGCTTCTGTATGAGGGAGTGAAGAGGTGGTATGTGGGTGCAGAGTTGAGGGAATGTGAGGAGGTGCTGCGTACCCTCATGGTCCTACGGGAGCCTGGCAAGATCCGCGTGGGGGTGTTGGCGAGAGTGATTGGGAGCCAGGTGGTGGTGCCGGTGGAGTGAATATACCCCATGTATGGATGGGGAGATATTTGGTGTCGTCTTCGTAAGTTGAAACTCAGGCCTCGGGTGTGGGAGGTTATGTTCCATTTCCTGCATGGCATTTTGTAATCAGGAGCGATTCTACCTGTGAGATGAGTAGTGGAGGAGAGTGGGTGTGGGGTGTGTGGTGGAGAGGATACGGCATATCATGCAGTGTATTTTTGCGAATGTTTGGGGAATGTTCGGGATTGGATAAGTAGGCTAATGAGACGAGTGGGAAGGGGGGGCATACCGGTGTTGAGAGCGCTCGTTTTGGATGTGGGAGGGGTGCCAGAGAGTACACAACGAGCATTGGCATATTTAATGGTAGATTTTTGTGTACGTGTCATGGGGTATGCGTGGGAATGGGGATTGGGTTGCGAGGAAATGGGTAATGGCAGCTACTTTCTATAGGATGGTTTGCAGGAATAGGGAAATATATGGATGGCGGTGGGAGGGAGCCTTCCCCGCAGGTTATCGTGGTTTAACTGTTGGGATCTTGCTAGCTTTTTAGTGGGGGGGGGTTGTAATGGCTGGGGCAAAGATTGGGACTGTCATCCGGGGTTCCAGTGGGCTCGCCGCTGGTAGTGTGAGTGTGAGTGTGAGTGTGAGTGTGTGCGTGTGCGTGTGCGTGTGCGTGTGCGTGTGCGTGTGCGTGTGCGTGCGCGTGCGCGTGCGTGTGCGTGTGTGCGTGTGTGTGTGTGTGTGTGTGTGTGTGTGTGTGTGTGTGTGTGTGGTATGGGCTTAGACGTGAACAAGGGATGATTCAGTGTGGTTAGTAGGTGTTAGGATGTAAGTGTGATGACAGCAGGAAGTGTCCCAAGGGATGATGACTGCATTACTATCTATGTATATATGGCCTAGCACTTGCTTGGTCACTTGCCATCACACACATATTAGAGGGTGGAGGTGTATATTTTTTTAGAGGTAATGTACGCATGTGTGCTGTAAGTATGCTTGGGTGAGGATCGTAGTGATTGTGAAACTGTCTCGCTGTGACAGGTTATATGCTCATGTACGGCTAGAAGACTGTGTGACAGGGTTATGTGTTATGATGAGGGAAAGTGGGCGGTTCCCCAAATGGGGGGGAAGAGGAGGGTAAGGAGTGTTGGAGAGACTGAATTTGCAACTTGATAGTGCTGCAACCCCTGAATGGTTGCAATGATTATTAAGTATATATATATAATTATTACTTTTTCATTTAATTTTATATTGCTTATATTTGCGATAATAGCTAAATCGTAAATGTATTGCTTTATATTGTTATTTGATGTAGTTTCCTTTGTTAGGTAGGATGTAACATATTATGTGCTCAGTTCAAGTCTTGATTGTCTAACTACTATAATTATAGCTTGTTGCTTGTTATACTGCCAGCTTCTTGCTGGGCGACTGTTGTCCACAGAGCTATCACGTGATCTAGGGGGGGGGTGTCCTCACCTCGCTTGAAGTATTCAGTCTGCTCTAGACTCTCTTGGTGGTTGAACAGATTGTCTGTCTCATTATTCTTGTTAGTTCTGTAGAACTCTGTTCACAGAACATTGTATAGACTTAGTGATTTTCGACGTTGTATTGAGGTTGTGTGTCGCATAGACACTCTAAACAACTCAGGTCCTGAACTATAGCTTATGACCTAATTTGTACTGGTTTCTGTGTATTATCACAGTCGGGGATTTTCTTATGCTGAACTTAGATTCAGTATTATGGGAGTTTTGTGACTTTTGTGGAGGATCTGCAGATGGTCCCTACTTAGTGTCGTTATATTATCTCCTTGTTCCTGATTCTGTGTCACAGTTGCTTGTTGTATTGCTATTGGGCTTAGCATTCTTTTTGTCGTTCAAGCAGACTGTTCTGGTTGCCAGTCGGTCAAGAAGTTAGTTTATTTGAGGACTTTGTCAGTCACTTGTTTAAGTCTAGTCGAGTCGTGAGACATAGCGAACTACTTAGAGCTCTACACTTACACACATACATACTTACTTGTACATATTTGTAATATCTAATTAAATGTTAATGTACCTGATGGTACTTAAGAATTATAAATGTGATATGTGCTTTCAGCACAATAATATTGTACTTGAGAGAAGTGATATTATTTTGATTATTGTGATTAATTTAATTTAATTTAATTTGATAATATACCTCTAGACTTAATAAATTTATTAAATTTTAATTTCTCTATTTAGTAGCCTACCAGTTGTAATCCTGAAGCACTATTGAACAATACTGAATTTTAATGAATAATTGGACAAGGATACTGACTACTTGTTACGAAAACCCAGTAACAGGCTGGATGCTAGAAGGGCAGTCCTTTCTAGTATTCACTGGAGATCTCTAAGCTTTTAGAATCGCGTTTTTTGTAACAATAGTGTCTCTTGTATACACCTTTGCTTTGCACGTTGACTTTTGTGCAGTGAAAAGGTTGTAATAGAGTAGTTTTTATTTGTGTTCGCATTAGGTTATGGAAGCTTGTGCTGTGAACTTGATTTGTTGATAGCCTTTACTATGCATGATGATATATCTATGTATGTGTACAACAATATGATAATTTAGTAATTGTGGCCAGTGTATTTCGTGGAGGTGTGTGTACCTCCGGCGGATATAGATACTTCTGTAAGACACTCCCAAGAAAGTTTTTTTTTTTTTAGGAATGTGCGTTTCTTTTACAATAATATATGTGTGTGCTGTTTCTTGTACTTACACCTACATGAGTATGGTGTGATAATTTCATGTGCTTTTCTTATATATACTGATAGGAGGCTTGAGTGATGTATAGTGTGCTTGATGCTCTTTCTTTTGTTTTTGTCTGTGACGGGTTGCTTCTCCTGTGTCCAACAACGTGTGCGTGTGTGATAATTTATGTGTTATACTATATGTATTGTGTCTCTACAAGATGTGCTCTCAATAAAATATAAAAAAAAGGAAAAAAAGTTCCTAAAATAGAGATTAAAGTTATTTTTTATCATACGTACGCTGAGAGATAAACACCTCTCGGTGTATTTACTCTGCGATAACTTGTATTTCTTCACTATTGTCTATGTAAGGACCTATACACCGTTCAGATATACAATTATCATACGAACATATTACCAAGTGGAGCAGGGTGAATCTGGATATACGGAAAAAAACTACATTAATCTTTGGTTATGTAGCCAACCCTGGACGCGACACGCGGTGAATAACGAAGTTTTTTTAGGTTAGTAAACAAACCACGGTACGGGTGGGGGTTGAACCCAGGGCGAGTGAGTCGTAAAACTCAAGGGCAGAGCGTGAGGTTAACATGTGGTGGTGGAGGTAGGGTGCATATGGTGCTGAAGGTGGGATGCATGTAGTGGTGGGGTGCATGTAGTGGTGGGGTGCATGTGGTGGTAAGGGTGCATGTGGTGGTGGGGGTTCATGTGGTGGTGGGGTGCATGTGATGGTGGGGGTGGGTGCATGTGGTGGTTGAAGTGCATGTGCTGGTGGAGGTGCATGTGCTAGTGGAGGTGGGAGCATGTGGTGGTTGAGGTGGGGGTGCATGTGGTGGTTGAGGTGGGGTGCATGTAGTGGTTGAGGTGGAGGTGCATGTGGTGGTGGAGGTGGGTACATGGGGGTGGTGGAGGTGGGTACAAGTGGTGGTGGGGTGCATGTGGTGGGGATGCATGTGGTGGTGGAGGTGCATGTGGTGGTGGGTGCATGTAGTGGTGGGGGTGGGTGCATGTGGTGGTGGAGGTGGGTGCATGTGGTGGTTGAGGTGGGGTGCATGTAGTGGTTGAGGTGGGGTGCATGTAGTGGTTGAGGTGGAGGTGCTGTGGTGGTGGAGGTGGGTACATGGGTGGTGGAGGTGGGGTGATGTGGTGGGGGTGCATGTGGTGGTGGGGATGCATGGGTGGTGGAGGTGCATGTGGTGGTGGGGTGATGTAGTGGTGGGGGTGGTGCATGTGGTGGTGGAGGTGGGTGCATGTGGTGGTGGGAGTGGGCGCATGTGGTGGTTGAGGTGGGGTGATGCGGTGGTTGAGGTGGGGGTGCATGTGGTGGTGGGATGCATGTGTGGGGCGGGTTGCATGGTGGTGATTGGTGGGGTACACCTCACCTACCACACTCCCACCCACTCACGACCACCACCACCCACACCACGGCTCATCACCAGCTCACACCACCATGCTGCACCCTCGCAGCACCACTCACCACCACTCCACTACACTATAAACACACCACTCACCACACACTAACACTCACACCACATCACCACTATCACATACACACACTCACACTACACCACACCACCACCACCACACTCACACCACTACACCACACCACCCACCACCACCACACCACACCACCCCCACCCACCACCACCCCACACCACCACCACCCCACCACCACCACCACCACCACCACCACCACCACCACACCACACCACCACCACCACCACCACCACCACACCCCACACCCCCACCACCCACCACCACACCACCACCACCATCACCACCACCACCACACCACACCACCACCCACCACACACACCACACCACCCCACACACACCACCACCACCACCCCACCACCACCACACACACCACCACCCAACACACCCCCCCCACCACCACCCACCACCACCACCACCACCACCACCACACACCACCACCCCCCACCACCACCACACCACCACCCCACACCACCCCACCACACACCAACCACCACACACCCACACCACCACCACACCACCCACACCACACCACACCACCACCAACCACCCACCACCACACCCCACCACCCCCCTCCACACCACCACCACCACCACACCCACACACCACCCCACCCACCACCACCACCCACCACCCCACCACACCACCACCACCCACCACCCACCCACCACCCCACCACCACCACACCACCACCACACCACACACACCACCACCACCACCCCACACCACCACCACTCACACCACACACACAACACCACCACCACCACCACCACCACCAACCACCCCACCCCACACCACACACTCCACACCACCACCACCACTACCCACCACCACACTCACACACACCATACCACCACCACTCAACACCACCACCACCACTCACACCACCACCACACCACACCACTCACCACACACACCCACCACTCACCACCACCACCACCACACCACCACACCACCACCACTCACACCACACCACCACCACTCACACCACACTCACCACTCACACCACCACCACCCACCACCACCACACCACTCACACACCACCCACACACCACCACTCACACCACCACCACCACCACTCACACACCACCACACACCACCACCACCACCACCATCAACACCACCACTCACCACACACACATCACCACCAACCACCACTCACACACCACCACTCACACCAACACCACCCACCAAACACACACCACCACTCACACCACTACCACCACCACACACACCAACCACACCACTCACACCACAACACACTCACACCACCTCCACCACCACCACCACCACCACCCCCACCACCACCAACCACACACAACCCCACCACCACCACTCACCACCACTACCACCACCACTCACACCACCACCACCACCACCACCACCACCACCACTCACCACCACCACTCACACCACACCACCACCACTCACACCACCCCACCACCACCACTCACACCACCACCATCACCACCACCACCACCACCACTACCACCAACCACCACTCAACCATTCACACCACCACCACTCACCACCACACCACCCCACTCACACCACCACTCCCACCACCACCACTCACCACCACCACCACCACTCACACCATACCACCAACCACCACTCACACCACCACCACTACCACCACCACCACTCACACCACCACCACCACCACTCACACCACCACCACCACCACCACCACCACCACACAATAATCACCCACATTTTACACCCCAACACTTTATTATATTATTAATACTTTCAACTGTCACTGTAAATTTTCTGGACGCTCCCTGCGTTCAGAAATTTCTGGTAAAACGTAAATAAACGTTAATGCAGCGCGTGAAAGCTTTTCTTATACTGGTCACTATCTCGCGAAAACTCGCTGAATGAAACCAAAAAAAATGTGCAAACTTATAATTTGCTCCTAAGGGGCACAGTGGCTAATCAATTTTTTAAAATATATAAACAGAAAATAGTAGGTTTCACACTTTGCACGTAGAGTCGTTCTTCCTTATTCTGTGTTCTGAGATGTGGGTCTTGTAGCTTTTCTTTTCGCTATTTACGTTTCGCCTTTTTCTTGAGGTGATGCTCACCTGTTTGCCTACATACCATCCTAATTTTTTTTTTTACCTGCTTACCTACCTGTCTGACTGCCTACCTGTCTGGTGATTCATTCGTAAACTACCGCCTCTAAACCTGCCTAGTGAAGCAGGCCTTACTGCCTGCTTCACCTCATGTTTGCTTCACCTCATGTTTGCTTCACCTCATGTTTGCTTCACCACATGTTTGCTTCACCACATGTTTGCTTCACCACATGTTTGCTTCACCACATGTTTGCTTCACCACATGTTTTGCTTCACCACATGTTTGCTTCACCACATGTTTGCTTCACCACATGTTTGCTTCACCACATGTTTGCTTCACCACATGTTTGCTTCACCACATGTTTGCTTCACCAAATGTTTGCTTCACCACATGTTTGCTTCACCACATGTTTGCTTCACCACATGTTTGCTTCACCACATGTTTGCTTCACCACATGTTTGCTTCACCAAATGTTTGCTTCACCACATGTTTGCTTCACCACATGTTTGCTTCACCACATGTTTGCTTCACCACATGTTTGCTTCACCACATGTTTGCTTCACCACATGTTTGCTTCATGTTCTGTCTTCTTTGACTGATCCTTTACCTACCTGCTTCCCCTCGCTGCATACCAGCTTTTCTGCCTCTGCTTCCTTCCTACCTTTGCTTCCCTTTCTATCTTTTATTCCTTTTCTGCCTGCCTGCCTGCCTGCCTGCCTGCCTGCCTGCCTGCCTGCCTGCCTGCTGCCTGGCTGCTTGCCTGCCTGCCTGCCTGCCTGCCTGCCTGCCTGCCTGCCTGCCTGCCTACCCGCCTACCCACCTACCCGCCCTCTTGCCTTGATGAGTGCTACCCACTGCAGCTCTGTAATAACAACACATCAAAACACACTAAACTCGTGAATGTACAGCTCTCTCAGTAGCTATTTCAATTTTCCAATTATCCTCGGCTGAGAAATCTTGTTTTATAATAGTGATAGTATTTTCCCAATCAGCAGAACACTGTGACTAAGTTCCTGAAATTAGTGGTCAATATATTACCAGGAAAAACAAACAATAAGCCTAATGTTATTCTCTTCAGAGAGTAAAAGTTTCAGATTTATTGACTGGCATCACTGGGGGTTTTTCCCCTCCCGACTCTCCGGTATCTGATAATCTTCCCGAACCATTATTTTTACAGCTTTTACTGAGTGAGTCCTGCCACCACCTGTGCTGCCACCACCTGTGCTGCTACCACCTGCGCTGCTACCACCTGTGCTGCTACCACCTGTGCTGCCACCACCTGTGCTGCCACCACCTGTGCTGCTACACCTGTGCTGCCACCACCTGTGCTGCCACCACCTGTGCTGCTACCACCTGTGCTGCTACCACCTGGCTTCACACTGTGCTGCCACCACCTGTGCTGCTACCACCTGTGCTGCTACCACCTGCGCTGCTACCACCTGTGCTGCTACCACCTGTGCTGCCACCACCTGTGCTGCCACCACCTGTGCTGCCTACCACCTGTGCTACCACCTGTGCTGCACCATCCTGTGCTGCACCACCTGTGCTGCCACCACCTTGCTGCACCACCTGTGCTGCCACCACCTGTGCTGCCACCACCTGTGCTGCCACCACCTGTGCTGCTACCACCTGCGCTGCCACCACCTGTGCTGCCACCACCTGTGCTGCCACCACCTGTGCTGCTACCACCTGTGCTGCTACCACCTGTGCTGCCACCACCTGTGCTGCCACCACCTGTGCTGCTACCACCTGTGCTGCTACCACCTGTGCTGCCACCACCTGTGCTGCCACCACCTGTGCTGCTACCACCTGCGCTGCTACCACCTGTGCTCCCACCACCTGTGCTCCGCCACCTGCCACACCTGTGCTGCCACCACCTGTGCTGCCACCACCTGCGCTGCTACCACCTGTGCTGCCACCACCTGTGCTGCTCACCACCTGTGCTGCCACCACCTGTGTGCTTGCTACCACCTGGGTGCACCCTGCGTACCACCTGTGCTGCCACCACCTGTGCTGCCACCACCTGTGCTGCCACCACCTGTGCTGCCACCACCTGTGCTGCTACCACCTGTGCTGCCACCACCTGTGCTGCTACCACCTGTGCTGCCACCACCTGTGCTGCTACCACCTGTGCTGCTACCACCTGTGCTGCTACCACCTGTGCTGCTACCACCTGTGCTGCTACCACCTGTGCTGCTACCACCTGCGCTGCCACCACCTGTGCTGCCACCACCTGAGCTGCCATCACTTGTCACACCCCACAACTCCTTCCTAGTACCTATATACCTAGTTCATACCCCCCCTCTCCTAGTACCTCAACAACTAGCACTCCTAGGCACCCCATCAGCTTCCTCTCTTCAATTTTTAGTCACGCAGCAACCCGTACGTGGCTAGTGTTGAAGAACTAGCCATCAGCAACCCGTACGTGGCTAGTGTTGAAGAACTAGCCATCAGCAACCCGTACGTGGCTAGTGTTGAAGAACTAGCCATCAGTAACCCGTACGTGGCTAGTGTTGAAGAACTAGCCATCAGCAACCCGTACGTGGCTAGTGTTGAAGAACTAGCCATCAGCAACCCGTACGTGGCTAGTGTTGAAGAACTAGCCATCAGTAACCCGTACGTGGCTAGTGTTGAAGAACTAGCCATCAGCAACCCGTACGTGGCTAGTGTTGAAGAACTAGCCATCAGCAACCCGTACGTGGCTAGTGTTGAAGAACTAGCCATCAGTAACCCGTACGTGGCTAGTGTTGAAGAACTAGCCATCAGCAACCCGTACGTGGCTAGTGTTGAAGAACTAGCCATCAGTAACCCGTACGTGGCTAGTGTTGAAGAACTAGCCATCAGTAACCCGTACGTGGCTAGTGTTGAAGAACTAGCCATCAGCAACCCGTACGTGGCTAGTGTTGAAGAACTAGCCATCAGCAACCCGTACGTGGCTAGTGTTGAAGAACTAGCCATCAGTAACCCGTACGTGGCTAGTGTTGAAGAACTTGCCATCAGTAACCCGTACGTGGCTAGTGTTGAAGAACTAGCCATCAGCAACCCGTACGTGGCTAGTGTTGAAGAACTAGCCATCAGCAACCCGTACGTGGCTAGTGTTGAAGAACTAGCCATCAGTAACCCGTACGTGGCTAGTGTTGAAGAACTAGCCATCAGTAACCCGTACGTGGCTAGTGTTGAAGAACTAGCCATCAGCAACCCGTACGTGGCTAGTGTTGAAGAACTAGCCATCAGCAACCCGTACGTGGCTAGTGTTGAAGAACTAGCCATCAGTAACCCGTACGTGGCTAGTGTTGAAGAACTAGCCATCAGAACCCGTACGTGGCTAGTGTTGAAGAACTAGCCATCAGTAACCCGTACGTGGCTAGTGTTGAAGAACTAGCCATCAGTAACCCGTACGTGGCTAGTGTTGAAGAACTAGCCATCAGTAACCCGTACGTGGCTAGTGTTGAAGAACTAGCCATCAGCAACCCGTACGTGGCTAGTGTTGAAGAACTAGCCATCAGCAACCCGTGTGTTGCTAGTGTTGAAGAACTAGCCATCAGCAACCCGTACGTGGCTAGTGTTGAAGAACTAGCCATCAGTAACCCGTACGTGGCTAGTGTTGAAGAACTAGCCACCAGATCTATTCTCAGCTTCTTCCGTTGAATTTCATGGACTATTTTCTATTTTCTTTTATTGCCAGAGCAGCAGTTGTAGTGACTTCGTTCTTAATACAAGTTTAATACATGAATTTGTAGTATATTATACACTAAACTGCTCTTCTAATATGTAAAATAAAATACCTGGCTTGTATTGTTTGGATATACTTGTTCATAAACAGTAGTAGTAATAGTATTAGTAGCAGTAGTAACAGAAGTAGCGGTAGTAGTAGTAGTAGTAGCGGTAGTAGTAGTAGTAGCGGTAGTAGTAGTAGTAGTAGTATTAGTAGCGGTAGTAGTGGTAGTAGTAATAGTAGTAGTAGTAGTGGTAGTAGTATTATTAGTAGCGGTAGTAGTGGTAGTAGTAGTAATAGTGGTAGTGGTAGTAGTAATGGCAGTAGTAGTAATAGTAGTAGTGGTAGTAGTATTAGTAGCGGTAGTAGTAGTAATAGCAGTAGTGGTAGTATTAGCAGCGGTAGTAGCGAGTGGTAGTAGTAGTAGTAGTAGTAATAGTAGTAGTAGTAATAATAGCATTAATAGCAGTAACAGCATTTGTTGTTATTGTTATTAGTCGTTGTTAACACTGATTTTGTTTGACTTCTTGTTTTGTTTTTGTTTTGCTGTCTTCATTGTTTATTTAATTCCTTTACTGTTGTTGGTGTTGTTGTTGTTGTTGTTGTCGCTGCTAATTCCGCGTGGAAGAACTAAACCCTTATCATCGTAGAGCAGATTACAGGTACGTTGAAATAACCATGGAGAATCGCTAAACCCAGAGGGGTCACTGAGAGCCTGGGGGAGCCGGAAGTAATCACTTTTGAGCCGGAAGCAGGAGAGGAAACCTCAGAGTTCTCGAATCAAGAGCCCTTCACAAGCATCAAGGACGACACACATCCCCTCCCTCCCTCCCTCGTTAAGGCCCTTGTAGGCGCAAGTTGTTGCTAGTGACGGTGAGTGGGCCTGACCATAGTGACGGTGAGTGGGCCTGACCATAGTGACGGTGAGTGGGCCTGACCATAGTGACGGTGAGTGGGCCTGACCATAGGACTGGCAGGAAGGAGATGGAAAGGCTTGGGATAGGGATAGATATTAAGATAGGACGGAGGGACAGTAAGTAAAGATCACTGATAAACTTAAGTGACTAGAGAAGCTCTTGGCTGGGATCTTATAATGATTGTTAGGGTGTGTCTCTAAGACAGACAGACACATACACACTCACACACACACACACACACACACACACACACACACACACACACACACACACTTAAAACACACACACACACACACACACACACACACACACACACTTAAACACACACACACACACACACACATTATATATATATATATATATATATATATATATATATATATATATATATATATATATATATATATATATATATATCCATTACTATTAAAAAGTGGATAATTACCTGATCCATGATGTTGTTCCTGGCTCACAATGTATTTCGTCATAACATTGAAATGAAGTGACGCTTCCGAAATGAGCATTTGGCGTGTTACAACCTGTATTTAGGGTTTAAAATATAAAAAGACAGTCAGTCACTATGATCATATATCTAATTACAATGTCCTTCTATTTGTTGGGTTAATAAAATGCTAATTATTCATACCCTTAGGACATCTTTTTCAACAATAAAAATGTACGACGTGTGTCCATTCATTCTATTTAAAATGCTGCTTCTTGCATGCGTGCGATATGTGACTGACGACTGAGTCAGTCTACCCTGGTAAGTCATTTGAGTTTGACTGTAGGATGCTGTGGTCTCTCATGTGAAAGATTTCGTCATAGAACAGTTTAACAGTTAATTGTAGTTAACAAGTTATTAAACCGTGTCACAAACTCATTTTTTATGGTTCTTTAACAGTTGCTGGTAGTAACTCTAACATATCTGTTAGAATTTGTTTTAGGTTTAAAATATTATGACAATCATTTATTTTGGTCATGGATTAAATTACACTTTCATGGTGTTCATTAGATTATTAAAATGTTGATAGTTTTATGCATGAGTGACCTTAGTGAAAAAGTAATTCAGACTAACTTCCTAACTTCTTTCAGTATGGTTGCTGAAGGTTGTAGTTACTTTCAGGATTTTTACAGGTCTTCGTCAGGTACTGGCAGGGTACAGGTCTTCGTTAAGTGTTGGTGGGAGCATACAGGTTTCCATTAGGTGCTGGTGGGAGCAGGCAGGTATTCGCCAGGTGTTGGTGTGGGGCCTACGGGTCTTCTTCAGGTGCTGGTCGGAGTGTACAGATCCCCCGTCAGGATAATTACACAGCGGTCGTAACATATTTTATCTCTGCCTGACGAGGCTCGTGGTGTTGGTTGGGTTAGTGTGACGCTGATGCGAATTTACGGCATGACGGGATTTCTCGTAGCCTCACCTGAGGCAGCAACTTTCCAGTGGTACTGTTGTTGACCGCTGAGCAAACTTCGCTGGGGTACTAGCTAACCTCGACACCAGCTTTTAACTGGTGCTAGCGAACCGCAACACAAACTTTCCACTGGGGCTAGTAGACCGAAAGACAAACCTTCCAACGGTGCTAGTCGACTGCAAGACAAACCTTCCAACGCTGCTAGTCGACTGCAAGGCAAACCTTCCAACGGTGCTAGTCGACTGCAAGACAAACCTTCCAACGGTGCTAGTCGACTGCTAGACGAACCTTCCAACGGTGCTAGTCGACTGCAAGACAAACCTTCCAACGGTGTTAGTCGACTGCAAGACAAACCTTCCAACGGTGCTAGTCGACTGCAAGACAAACCTTCCAACGGTGTTAATCGACTGCAAGATAAACCTTCCAACGGTGCTAGTCGACTGCAAGACAAACCTTCCACTAGTGCTAGTTGACTGCAAGACAAACCTTCCACTAGTGCTAGTTGACTGCAAGCCAGTTTTTAATAGTAATGGAGATTGAAAAAATATATAAAATGCCTGAGCTGCATTTGTTTCACCTCAGAAAAACATTGAACCTGGTACCCCGACAAGGACTGGTCTACACACACACATCAGAAGAACAAGCAGGAATAAGAAGCAGAATGTGAATGGTAGACAACAGCAAAAATGAAGAAGGAAGCTCCAGGTTGGCTTTATCTCCTCCTCTTCTAAGACCTGCTGATCTGGGCTTCATGTATACCCGCCTCCTACTGCAGGTCTTCTTGTTCTGTAACTCTGATGTCCGTACCAGGACATATTTTATTAGTTACTTCCAGTCAGAGGGGCAAAAAGCAACAGAGGTTTTCTTCTGAGGCAGAAAGAAACTTGTCTGAGAGCCACAGAGAGCCAAGAAAGGCTCTAGTGGGCTGCAACTTTAGCAAGAGACCGGAAAAGTATGTGCTAAAAAAAGTTCAGGTATTTTCTTCTTGGTACCTCCCTCTCTCTCTCTCTCTCTCTCTCTCTCTCTCTCTCTCTCTCTCTCTCTCTCTCTCTCTCTCTCTTACCCTCAGCAATATTCCCCAGTTTCCATATAGAGATATTTTAAATTTTATTCAGCAGAATAGCTAAGTTATAGAAGCTCTCTTGCAGCTTCTACAACCAACACAGTTGTGCTGGTTATAGATTCATCCTATTGTAAGCTTCCTGGCTGAGTGGTTGCAGTACCGGGCCTGCAGTATGTGTGCACCTCGGTTTAACCTATATGAGGATAAACCCTTGTAACAGTTGAAGTGGTCAGTAAACAGTAAATTTCCCCTTGACTCTCAATTCCTCCATTTGATCCATTATCCTAAGATTATTATTATTATTATTTGTGTTGAAACATGGATGAGTGGTTGATCCAGTGATGTGTGGATGGTGGCGACGCAGTGCACTAACTGACCCATAGTACGAGTGAAGGTAATTATGCACTCTGATCTATTTTATTAATTGAAATTAGGTTGCCGGAGGATTTAACTTGATACATAAGACGCAGCCTGACATGCTGAAGGAACGTGTCTGACCTCACTAGGTCAAGGCATTGCTTAAGCCGGTGGGAGAATTAGATCTGCCTGGCATAGGCCAGTAGGCCTGCTGCAGTGTTCCTTCTTTCTTATGCTCTTATGTTCTTAACTAACTTGATTAATTAATTACGAGGCAAGGGATGTAAATTATACTATGCGTATTTGTTTAGGGTTCATGTGTACACACCGAGCTGTGAGTACAGCTGGGTGTGTACACATGAACACCTTGTAACTTGCATCTGTACATTACTAGTGTTTACGTGTTCGATGTTTGTTTAATAATTAATATTTAAAGATAGATTTGTGTTATGCTAATGAGTGAGATACGCCAGTGTTCGTCAGCTGGGGACAGCAACAAGAGAGCTTTGCTTAAATAACGCAATGTCTCATGGTCATTTACTATGTATATTGTATATATTTATGTCAATTAATGTTAACAGTGTAAGTGTGCTGAGTTGGCAGACGGTACAAATGACCTTCTAGCCTGGTCACCCGTTCGTTGATTTGCGTAATTACTTCTTAAACAGCGGCTTCCCTACAAGCTACAGCTGGCGTAAGTGTGGTGGGGGTCCTCCCTCCTGTTACCAAGCAAGCGTCAGTCGTGTCATAGACTCTAGTCAGGTATAATATTAATCAACGTTTTGGAATATAATACCTACATGTTGATGACTAAGACACATGTGCAACACCTGGTGTGAGGGACTGACCACTACCTCCAGAGGGCGACGAACCGATCAACCTCAAAACTGCTTCTACTAAATAACAAAAAGGCACAATACCGTGACTGGAACGATACACAAATAACCCGCACATAAAAGACAGAAGCTTACGACGACGTTTCGGTCCGACTTTGTCAATGGTCCAAGTCGGACCGAAACGTCGTCGTAAGCTTCTGTCTTTTATGTGCGGGTTATTTGTGTACTGCTTCTACTGTTTCTAGAATTGTATACTCCTGTGTTCGACTGAAGAAGTCTGCGCTGCAGGTGACATGTTTCGGTGATTAAAGATACCCGTGTGTTGCAATTTTTTTTTTCATAGACTCTAGGCGTGGTCAGCAAGATGGCCAGCATATCCATCGGACACTTTACACATTTACAACCTCTTATCATACACTGTTCTCTATATATCGAAAGAGACTTTTTGCACTGCCATGTGCAGACAAAATTGGGTCACAGACCCTGAGCTGCTTTGGGGATTAGTGTGGACGGTTACAAAGCATGGCTTGCTTCTGCAGTGTTTTAAAAATTGAGGTTGGAGAGTTGAAGGAGGAGGTCTTGCTTCTCCAGGAGGAGATTAGGAGGCTGAAGGTCCACCTCAATGGGTCTGGGAGAGAGTGTGGGGTGGCTGGAGTTGTGGGGAATGAGGCTTCTAGCAGTGAGGTGCAGTCTGTCTCTCGCTGTGAGGAGGCTGTAGCTGGGGAGGTAGCAACGGATACCAGCAGTGAGGTGCAGTCCAGCACCTGCTACAAGTGGCGAGTGGTTCACAGTAATGGAAGGCGCATCAGAGTAAGGAAAGTTAAGAGTGAAGATCTGAAGGTAGGAAATCGCTTCTCTGTTCTTCAGGATGAATGTACTTCAGTGGCCAGTGAAGGTAAGGGTACTACTGCCCCTGCTAATGGAGGTAGGCGCATTCTTGTGGTTGGTGACTCTCAGGTAAGATATATTGACCGTGCTTTTTGTAATAGGAATAAGAAGATGAGAGATAGAGTGTGCTTCCCTGGAGCTGGTGTTGGGGACATTGTCAACAGGCTGGATAATATCACGTCAGGTAATGGGAACAAGCCCATTATCTGTCTCAGTGCTGGTGGAAATGATATTGGGAAGGGTAGGAGAGAAGAGCTGCTAGATAAGTACAGGTCAGCTATAGATTTCATTAAGTCTAAGGGAGGGATCCCAATCATATGTAGCATCTTGCCTAGAAGGGGAGTAGGAAATGAATGGTTGTCTAGGGCAATTGGTGTAAATTGCTGGCTAGACAGATACTGCAAGGAACTTGCAATCCCATTCATTGACAACTGGAACAACTTTTATGGCAAACATGATATGTATGCAAGGGATGGGGTACATCTCTCTGGGGCTGGGGTGGTAGCACTTGCAGACTCGATTGAGAAGGCCATTGGTGAAATGCCTATGATTTTAAACTGATGGAAGATAGAGGTATGGGTGTGTGTGGGAAACAAGCAGGTTGCAACACTTGGGTTGGAAACAGTAAATGTATAAAAGGCATTCAGCATGAAGTTATAAATAAAGACAATAGATCAGGTCAGCAAACAAAGGGGGACAGCAGAGGGCAGCAAGGGACTAGCTCCCTTAAGGTTTACTATACTAATAGCAGGAGTGTAAGAAATAAGATAGATGAGCTAAGATTAATTGCAAGTGCAGGAAACATAGATATTATTGCTATAACAGAGACCTGGCTTAATCTGAAAGATAGAGAGATGCCCTCTGAATGTCACATACAAGGCTATAAATTATTCCACACTGACAGGGTCAACAGGAAAGGTGGTGAGTAGCGATGTATGTCAGAGACAATTTAAATTGTTGTGTTAGACAAGATATTAAATTAGAAGCGTCAGCCACTGAATCTGTTTGGTTACAGCTTCTCGAGGGCCGAGAAAAACTAATTTTGGGTGTGATTTACAGGGCCCCAAATCTTGATAGGGAGTGCAGTAAACTTCTATGGGACGAAATTCGTAAGGCATCTACATACGAAAATGTTGTGCTAATGGGAGATTTCAACTATAGACAGATTGACTGGAGCAATTTGACAGGAAATTTAGAGTCAGGTGACTTTCTTGATACGATCCAGGATTGTTTTTTAAAACAGTTTGTGACAGAGCCAACTAGGGGAAATCCTCCTTGACTTGGTTCTTGCCAGTAGGGAAACACTAATTAATAATCTTGAGGTTAATGATGAGCTTGGGGAAAGTGATCACAAATCACTCAGTTTTAATATATCATGGAATTCCCCTAATAATGGCAATCAAGTCTCCGTCCCTGACTTTCGCTTGGCTGATTTCATAGGACTGAAAAATTACTTAGGTGGGCTGAACTGGAATGACCTGACTAAGGGTCAGGTAGGTGGTGATGGTTGCCGATATGATGCTTTCCAGGGCATAGTTCTAGCTGCTCAGTCAAATTATGTTCCAAATAGGGAAATCAGATCAACAAAAAATGATCCTAAATGGATGAACAATAGATTAAAATATCTGATTGGTCAAAAGAGAGGCATATATAGGCAAATCAAAAGAGGAGAGGGGCAATTGAGAAATCGATATATTCAGTTAAAGAGAGAAATAAAAAAGGGAATTAGAAAAGCAAAAAGAGATTATGAGGTTAAAGTTGCAAGAGAATCGATGACTAACCCAAAAGGATTCTTTCAGGTATACAGAAGTAAGATCAGGACAAGATAGGCCCACTCAAAAGTTCCTCGGGTCAGCTCACTGACAGTGATAAGGAAATGTGTAGAATTTTTAACACATACTTCCTCTCAGTTTTTACACAGGAGGATACCAGCGATATTCCAGTAATGATAAATTATGTAGAACAGGACGATAATAAACTGTGCACTATTAGGGTCACAAGTGACATGGTCCTTAGGCAAATAGATAAATTAAAACCTAACAAATCCCCAGGCCCTGATGAACTGTATGCAAGGGTTCTAAAGGAATGTAAAGAGGAGCTTAGCACACCTTTGGCTAATCTTTTCAACATATCACTACAAACTGGCATGGTGCCAGATAAGTGGAAAATGGCAAATGTGATACCTATTTTCAAAACAGGTGACAGGTCCTTAGCTTCGAACTATAGACCAATAAGCCTAACCTCCATAGTGGGAAAATTTATGGAATCAATAATTGCCGAGGCAGTTCGTAGCCACCTTGAAAAGCATAAACTAATCAACGAATCTCAGCATGGTTTTACAAAGGGGCGTTCCTGCCTTACGAATTTATTAACTTTTTTCACTAAGGTATTTGAGGAGGTAGATCATGGTAATGAATATGATATTGTGTATATGGACTTCAGTAAGGCTTTTGACAGGGTCCCACATCAGAGACTATTGAGGAAAATTAAAGCACATGGAATAGGAGGAGAAATTTTTTCCTGGATAGAGGCATGGTTGACAAATAGGCAGCAGAGAGTTTGCATAAATGGGGAGAAATCAGAGTGGGGAAGCGTCACGAGCGGTGTTCCACAGGGGTCAGTGTTGGGCCCCCTGCTGTTCACAATCTACATAAACGACATAGATGAGGGCATAAAGAGCGACATCGGCAAGTTTGCCGATGACACCAAAATAGGCCGTCGAATTCATTCTGACGAGGACATTCGAGCACTCCAGGAAGATTTGAATAGACTGATGCAGTGGTCGGAGAAGTGGCAGATGCAGTTTAATATAGACAAATGCAAAGTTCTAAATGTTGGACAGGACAATAACCATGCCACATATAAACTAAATAATGTAGATCTTAATATTACGGATTGCGAAAAAGATTTAGGAGTTCTGGTTAGCAGTAATCTGAAACCAAGACAACAGTGCATAAGTGTTCGCAATAAAGCTAATAGAATCCTTGGCTTCATATCAAGAAGCATAAATAATAGGAGTCCTCAGGTTGTTCTTCAACTCTATACATCCTTGGTTAGGCCTCATTTAGATTATGCTGCACAGTTTTGGTCACCGTATTACAGAATGGATATAAATTCTCTGGAAAATGTACAAAGGAGGATGACAAAGTTGATCCCATGTATCAGAAACCTTCCTATGAGGATAGACTAAGGGCCCTGAAACTGCACTCTCTAGAAAGACGTAGAATTAGGGGGGATATGATTGAGGTGTATAAATGGAAGACAGGAATAAATAAAGGGGATGTAAATAGTGTGCTGAAAATATCTAGCCTAGACAGGACTCGCAGCAATGGTTTTAAGTTGGAAAAATTCAGATTCAGGAAGGATATAGGAAAGTACTGGTTTGGTAATAGAGTTGTGGATGAGTGGAACAAACTCCCAAATACCGTTATAGAGGCCAGAACGTTGTGTAGCTTTAAAAATAGGTTGGATAAATACATGAGTAGATGTGGGTGGGTGTGAGTTAGACCTGATAGCTTGTGCTACCAGGTCGGTTGCCGTGTTCCTCCCTTAAGTCAATGTGACCTGACCTGACTAGGTTGGGTGCATTGGCTTAAGCCGGTAGGAGACTTGGACCTGCCTTGCATGGGCCAGTAGGCCTTCTGCAGTGTTCCTTCGTTCTTATGTTCTTATGTTCTTATGTTCTTATGTGTAGGACTTAACCACTGAGTGTTGTGATGGGACTTACTTTTCCGACGGTTCAACCCTTTTGGGACTATCTGTACTCCGCTTAACTTTCTGATACCACAGTGTTGTGAGAACATAAAAAATAATCACCAGATGTTGACACTGTATCCATATGGTCGAGTGTGACATTTGTCTCGTGTAAAATTCTGGTATATTTTCACATGGGCGATTATGGAGTTGCATAGTGTTTATTGAGAAGAGCTCTGGGTTGTGAAAGCCTACCACAGGCTACAAGTCAAATAGTATAGTAGGCAATTATTTCATAAGTGGGGGCCTGCCAGGGTAGATGTTAACTCTCCTTGAACTAGAATCAGCCTTTTTAAGTGTCTAGTAGTTGGAGAGCAGCACGACTGAGAGTTCTGCTTTGGAGAGAGTGAACGCTATTGCATGTTATTCTAGAGTTATCCTCGTGTATGTAAAAGTTGACTTCATGTTGTCTCTTCTTGTACCAACAGTAGAACTTAGTAACTTGCGTTCTGACAAAATGAGGTCAGTTTTATTAATAACTTTACCGAATGTAAATAGAAGCCGTGGAAGATACAGACTCGAGTTAACGTTTACAGTTTCGTCTGTCTCACTACTAGGAAAGTATTTGAGTAAGACACTTGAGTGACAGGTATTTAGTCACTTCTGTATTCAACTGTGGACGAAACTGTTGCACAAGTATCTTACTTATCTACTTGCGGTATTGTATATCATTATTATAATGATATTACAAAAGTGTGAAAAGTAGCACGGCATTTTTGGCCATTCTTTAGTACACTTGAAACCACATAAAATGTCAGACATGTCAGAAGACACCTCAGACCACCTCGAAAATACCGAAATTATCAGGAAAAAAAACGTTTCTTCACATGTTTCTATAAATGAATATATTTCACCACTTTTAAATTAAAAATGAAAAGTTTGTATTTTTCGGCGACTGTTCAACGGCAGATAATCTCTAGATGCCGAAACTTTTCATAAAGACCCAGCAGGATACATACACCGAGAGACGTATTTCTCTCAATGTGTATATGCTGAGAATTATCGCATGTTTGTCTGGTGGTAGAGAGGTTATGTGCAGACTTAATGACCCTAGTACCGTCGAAAGGCTTTAGAACCCCATTCACCAAACAATGAACTACTTAAGGAAGACATGGTTAATGTAAGCATGATCCTGAAACAGATCCTGTGTGTGAAATTGTGGATGAGGAGCGCTCGAGGAGACGCCTCTCGGAACTCTGGTCTTGGATGGATTGAGACGCTTGCCTAATGCCTGTCAGACTGTACTCGACCAGCTGCACACACCCAGCTGTACTTGCCTAGATGTACTCTCACACATGTAATCGCCAAAGTGTACTCACTGACCCCCTCAAGAGGGGGTTCCATGATCCAGGCAATTGTAGACGACCTTCCCCTCCTTAAAGCGTGCCTGATTGCCTACCATTCCTCAAAGTGTCCTATGGGTTTAGCGTTTTCCCCTTGAAACTACTACTACAACTGCTACTATTGTTGCTACCACTACTACTACAACTGTTACTACTGTTACTTATTCTACCACAACTACTACTACTGTCACTACTACCCACCACTACTACTGCTGTAACTACACACAAATAACCCGCACATAGAAGAGAGGAGCTTACGACGACGTTTCGGTTCGACTTGGACCATTTACAAAGTCACACAAAAACGAGAACGAACGAACGAATGAACGAACGAACGAACGAACGAACGAACGAACGAACGAACGATAGTACAGGTAAGATCCCAAATGGGATGAGTGGGGAAGACGGGACAGACGAAGAATAGTGCTGGAGAGGAGTGTTCTTGGTCATAGAAATAGAGCCAGGGCTTAACCCAGCAGCGAAGGCGATCGTGGGACAGATATTGAGAAGAGAAATTCAGGCTCTTCCGTTGGGACTCCGGTGGGGTGAGCGGGGAGGAAGGGACATGCCAAGATTAGCGCTAGAGAGGAGTGTAGAATTGAGCCATGTCTTAAGAACATAAGAACATAAGAACGAAGGAACACTGCAGCAGGCCTACTTGCCCATGCGAGGCAGGTCCAAGTCTCCAACCGGCTTAAGCCAATGCACCCAACCTAGTCAGGTCAGGTCACATTGACTTAAGGGAGGAACACGGCAACCGACCTGGTAGCACAAGCTAATCAGGTCCAACTCACACCCACCCACACCCACTCATGTATTTATCCAACCTATTTTTAAAGCTACACAACGTTCTGGCCTCTATAACTGTACTTGGGAGTTTGTTCCACTCATCCACAACTCTATTGCCAAACCAGTACTTTCCTATATCCTTCCTGAATCTGAATTTTTCCAACTTAAAACCAGATATTTTCAGCACACTATTTACATCCCCTTTATTTATTCCTGTCTTCCATTTATACACCTCAATCATATCCCCCCTAATTCTACGTCTTTCTAGAGAGTGCAGATTCAGGGCCCCCAGTCTATCCTCATAGGGAAGGTTTCTGATACATGGGATCAACTTTGTCATCCTCCTTTGTACATTTTCCAGAGCATTTATATCCATTCTGTAATACGGTGACCAACACTGTGCAGCATAATCTAAATGAGGCCTAACCAAAATGTATAAAGTTGAAGAACAACCTGAGGACTCCTATTGTTTATGCTTCTTGATATGAAGCCAAGGATTCTATTAGCTTTATTGCGAACACCCATGCACTGTTGTCTTGGTTTCAGATTACTGCTAACCAGAACTCCCAAATCTTTTTCGCAATCCGTAATATTAAGATCTACATTATTTAGTTTATATGTGGCATGGTTATTGTCCTATCCAACATTTAGAACTTTGCATTTGTCTATATTAAACTGCATCTGCCACCTCTCCGACCATTGCATCAGTCTACTCAAATCTTCCTGGAGAGCTCTAATGTCCTCGTCAGAATGAATTCGACGGCCTATATTGGTGTCATCGGCAAACTTGCTGATGTTGCTCTTTATGCCCTCATCTATGTCGTTTATGTAGATTGTGAACAGCAGGGGGCCCAACACTGACCCCTGTGGAACACCGCTCGTGACGCTTCCCCACTCTGATTTCTCCCCGTTTATGCAAACTCTCTGCTGCCTATTTGTCAACCATGCCTCTATCCAGGAAAAAATTTCTCCTATTCCATGTGCCTTAATTTTCCTCAATAGTCTCTGATGTGGGACCCTGTCAAAAGGCTTACTGAAGTCCATATACACAATATCATATTCATTACCATGATCTCCCTCCTCAAATACCTTAGTGAAAAAAGTTAATAAATTCGTAAGGCAGGAACGCCCCTTTGTAGAACCATGCTGAGATTCGTTGATTAATTTATGCTTTTCAAGGTGGCTACGAACTGCCTCGGCAATTATTGATTCCATAAATTTTCCCACTATGGAGGTTAGGCTTATTGGTCTATAGTTCGAAGCTAAGGACCTGTCATCTGCTTTGAAAATAGGTATCACATTTGTCATTTTCCACTTATCTGGCACCATGCCAGTTTGTAGTGATATGTTGAAAAGATTAGCCAAAGGTTTGCTAAGCTCCTCTTTACATTCTTTTAGAACCCTTGCATACAGTTCATCAGGGCCTGGGGATTTGTTAGGTTTTAATTTATCTATTTGCCTAAGGACCATGTCACTTGTGACCCTAATAGTGCACAGTTTATTATCGTCCTGTTCTACATAATTTATCATTTCTGGAATATCGCTGGTATCCTCCTGTGTAAAAACTGAGAGGAAGTATGTGTTAAAAATTCTACACATTTCCTTATCACTGTCAGTGAGCTGACCCGAGGAACTTTTGAGTGGGCCTATCTTGTCCCTGATCTTACTTCTGTATACCTGAAAGAATCCTTTTGGGTAAGTCTTCGATTCTCTTGCAACTTTAACCTCATAATCTCTTTTTGCTTTTCTAATTCCCTTTTTTATTTCTCTCTTTAACTGAATATGTCGATTTCTTAATTGCCCCTCTCCTCTTTTGATTTGCCTATATATGCCTCTCTTTTGACCAGTTAGATATTTTAATCTATTTTTCATCCATTTAGGATCATTTTTGTTTGATCTGATTTCCCTATTTGGAACATAATTTGACTGAGCAGCTAGAACTATGCCCTGGAAAGCGTCATATCGGCAACCATCACCACCTACCTGACCCTTAGTCAGGTCATTCCAGTTCAGCCCACCTAAGCAATTTTTCAGTTCAATGAAATCAGCCAAGCGGAAGTCAGGGACAGAGACTTGATTGCCATTATTAGGGGAATTCCATGATATATTAAAACTGAGTGATTTGTGATCACTTTCCCCAAGCTCATCATTAACCTCAAGATTATTAATTAGTGTTTCCCTACTGGCAAGAACCAAGTCAAGGAGGTTATTTCCCCTAGTTGGCTCTGTCACAAACTGTTTTAAAAAACAATCCTGGATCGTATCAAGAAAGTCACCTGACTCTAAATTTCCTGTCAAATTGCTCCAGTCAATCTGTCTATAGTTGAAATCTCCCATTAGCACAACATTTTCGTATGTAGATGCCTTACGAATTTCGTCCCATAGAAGTTTACTGCACTCCCTATCAAGATTTTAGAGCCCTTTAAATCACACCCAGAATTAGTTTTTCTCGGCCCTCGAGAAGCTGTAACCAAACAGATTCAGTGGCTGACGCTTCTAATTTTATATCTTGTCTAACACAACAATTTAAATTGTCTCTGACATACTTCGCTACTCCACCACCCTTCCTGTTGACCCTGTCAGTGTGGAATAATTTATAGCCTTGTATGTGACATTCAGAAGGCATCTCCCTATCTTTCAGATTGAGCCAGGTCTCTGTTATAGCAATAATATCTATGTTTCCTGCACTTGCAATTAATCTTGGCTCATCTATCTTATTTCTTACATTCCTGCTATTAGTATAGTAAACCTTAAGGGAACTAGTCCCTTGCTGCCCTCTGCTGTCCCCCTTTGTTTGCTGACCTGATCTATTGTTTTTATTTATAACTTCATGCTGAATGCCTTTTATACATTTACTGTTTCCAACCCTAGTGTTGCAACCTGCTTGTTTCCCACACACCCGTACCTCTATCTTCTATCAGTTTAAAATCATAGGCATTTCACCAATGGCCTTCTCAATCGAGTTTTACAAGTGCTACCCTACCAAGTGCTTAACCCTAAAGCTAAGGCGAAAGTGGGTCAGAGAAGGTACCTGTCAGAGACTCCAAGGTTATTTGTAAATAGGGTTAGGAGCAGGATCATGCAAGGAGTAGAAAAGGTTGTGTTGGTTTGTGGGTCTGCGAATGTCTTCGTCAAGGAGAGAGGTCCAGTAGTCATGTCGTGTTTCAAGTTTGTCTATCTGTCTGTCACTGAGCGTCTTCCAGTACAGATTCAGCGCAGGGATGTCTAATTGGGCATGGAGAGACTCGCTTGTGGCGAAGTCCTCCCATCTGACATCGAGCACCCAGCGCAGCGCCTTGTTCTGGACACGCTGCAGTTTAAGTAAGTTCGTTTTAGCTGCAAGAGAGAGGGCTAGAGGAGAGTAAGTTATCCTTTTCCGTTTACCGCAAACCTATGCACAGTGGCATGTACATTCACTACTTTTCCTATCATGCTTCCCCTGTCAAGAAAAGTGTTCTTATCTCCCTCTTCCTCCGTGCCCTCCGCATCTGTGATCCTCAGTTCCTTCCAGCAGAAATTTCCACTCTTCATAATTCGTTTTCCCGTCTTGGCTATGACAAAAGTATTGGTAGGGAGGAATGGATGGAGGAGCAGTGGAGAAGGATGAAGCAAGAATGGGAGAGAAAACTAGGAGAGCTTTCTGAAAAAATGGATAAAGAGCTCTCTGTGAAATGGGAAAAGAGGTTGGAGAAGGAGACGAAGAAATGGGAGGCACAAGTCGAAACTGCAGTAGACAGGGTAAGGGTCCTAGAGTTTGAGGTAAACAGGCTGAAGCAAGTCTCAGGGGCAGTGACCAGCGTAGACACAGCATATGAAGCCGAGAGGATGAACAGGAAGGAATGAGATATGAATTATGCTAAGGTCATATCAGCCTGCAAAGAAGGGTCAGGGAGTAAAAGGAAAGGGCAGCTGGGTGCAGATAGAGAGGGAGATAAGTCGAATGCTGAGGTACAACCATGCTACCAATAGCCACTGGAAAAATCAAGGGAGAAAATGACCACATACAGACAGGAACCAGAGTCACAGAGGGAGAGGCAATGGGAGGAGGAAAGGGCAAAATCAGTGATTATCCATGGGCTTCGGGAGAGAGAGGAAAAGACACACACTGAAAGACGGCAGGAAGAAAGAAAGGAAATTGGGAAAATCATCACGGAAATAGGGGAAGAAGACATGGACGAGATTGTAAATTTTCAGAGAATAGGGGGGTACGTGAAGTGGAGAAACCGACCGATCAAACTGATTCTCAGGACAGAAACACTGAGGAACAGGATCCTCCAAGAGAAACTAAGGTTGAAAAACTCGGAAGAGTACAAGAAGGTGTTCATAGACAGAGACAGAACACAAACAGAGAGACAGCAGCTGAGGGAGAGGACAAAAAAACGAAAGGAAATAGGAAAGGAAACAAGGATGGAATCAGCAGAGGTCAGTCAGAGCAGAGCAGAAAAGCAAGGGCAAGCACACACACAACTATCCTCAGAACCCCACAACCTATCACACCATTCCAACACAAACTACAATCCATACCCACAGCTTCCACCCAACCCCCAATCATAGAATCCCACAGTATGCTACCAGGTCTCCCACCCCCACAGGCCCCCTAAACCACAGTATTGGAAAGGAAACTGAAGGTATGGTACACAAACGCTGATGGAATAACAAACAAGTGGAGGAGTGGCACGAAAGAGTCAAAGAAACATCACCGGACATCATAGCGCTCACAGAAACCAAGCTTACAGGTATGATAACAGATGCCATCTTTCCAACGGGATACCAGATCCTGAGGAAAGACAGAAGGAACAGGGGGGGTGGAGGAGTGGCACTGCTGATCAAACACCGATGGAATTTTGATGAGCTGGAGAGAGGAGACAGCGGAGAAGAAAGTGATTACATAGCGGGAACGCTTCACTCTGGAGTCCCAAGGTGGTAATAGCAGTGATGTATAACCCACCACAGAACAGCAGGAGACCAGGGCATGAGTATGACGAAGCAATAGAGCGATGGTTGACACACTGGCTGCAGTGGCCAGAAGAGCTCATGCATGCAGGGCAAAGCTCCTGATCATAGGTGACTTTAACCACAAGGAGATCGACTGGGAGAACTTGGAGCCACATGGGCGCCAAGATACATGGAGGGCTAAGATGATGGAGGTGGTACTGGAAAACTTCATGTACCAACACGTAAGGGACACTACAAGAGAGAGAGGAGAGGATGAGCCAGCAAGACTGGACTTAGTGATCACCTTGAGCAGTGCAGATATTGAGGACATCACATATGAAAGACCCCTTGGGGCCAGCGATCATGTGGTTTTGAGCTTCGAGTACACAGTAGAGCTACAAGTGGAGGGGGAAGCAGGAAGGCCAGGACAAATGAAACCAAACTACAGGAAAGGGGACTACACAGGAATGAGGAACTTCCTGAATGAGGTTCAGTGGGACAGAGAACTGGCAGGGAAGCCAGTTAATGAGATGATGGAATATGTAGCAACAATGTGCAAGGAGGCTGAAGAGAGGTTTGTATCCAAGGGAAACAGGAATAATGAAAAAGCCAGGATGAGCCCATGGTTCACCCAAAGGTGCAAGGAGGCAAAAACCAAGTGTGCTAGGGAATGGAAGAAATATAGAAGGTAAAGGACCCAGGAGAATAAGGAGAGCAGTCGTAGAGCCAGAAACGAATATGCACAGATAAGAAGGGAGGTCCAACGACAATATGAAAACGACACAGCAGCGAAAGCCAAATCTGACCCGAAGCTGTTATACAGCCACATCAGGAGGAAAGCAACAGTCAAAGACCAGGTAATCAGGCTAAGGAAGGAAGGAGGAGAGACAACAAGAAATGACAGTGAAGTATATGAGGAACTCAACAAGAGATTCAAAGAAGTGTTCACAGAGGAGACAGAAGGGGCTCCAGAGGGACTGAGAGGTGTGGCACATCACCAGGTGCTGGACACGGTACACACAACCGAGGAAGAAGTGAAGAGGCTTCTGAGTGAGCTAGATACCTCAAAGGCAATGGGGCCAGATAACATCTCTCCATGAGTCCTGAGAGAGGGACCAGAGGCGCTATGTGCACCCTTAACAACAATATTCAATACATCTATCGAAACAGGGAGATTGCCCGAGGCATGGAAGACAGCAAATGTAGTCCCAATCTTTAAAAAAGGAGACAGACATGAAGCACTAAACTACAGACCAGTGTCACTGACATGTATAGTATGCAAAGTCATGGAGAAGATTGTCAGGAGAAGAGTGGTGGAACACCTAGAAAGGAATGGTCTCATCAACAGCACCCAACATGGTTTCAGGGACGGGAAATCCTGTGTCACAAACCTACTGGAGTTCTATGACATGGTGACAGCAGTAAGACAAGAGAGAGAGGGGTGGGTGGATTGCATTTTCTTGGACTGCAAGAAGGCGTTTGACACAGTACCACACAAGAGATTAGTGCAAAAACTTGAGGACCAAGCAGGGATAACAGGGAAGGCACTACAATAGATCAGGGAATATTTGTCAGGAAGACAGCAGCAAGTCATGGTACGTGGCGAGGTGTCAGAGTGGGCACCTGTGACTAGCGGGGTCCCACAAGGGGTCAGTCCTTTGGACCAGTGTTGTTTTGGTTTTTGGAAGGGACATGCAAAAGGGGAATTTTAAACTCTAAAGGTTGTCACTGTTTGCAGATGACGGGGAAAGTTGATGAGAAGAATTCATTCGATCGAAGACCAGGCAGAATACAAAGGGATTTTGGCAGGCTGCGGGACCGGTTTCCAGCAATTGGCCCCCTGGGTTCAATCCCCCCAAGTGCAAAGTCTAAAGTTTGGGGAAAGGGCCCAAAAAAGGGGCCGAGAGGGAAAGGTTACAGTCTAGGGGGCCAGAGAAAAAAAAAACCTCACTAAAGGAAAAAGATCTTGGGGTGAGTACAACCCCAGGAAACATCCCCTTTAAAAGCACCCCCAAACCCCAAAATAACGTTTGAAAGCATTTGGGGCGCCGGGCCCAAACCCCCAGAACAGCATTCCGACTTTTTAATAAGGGGGCGTTCGGGCCCCCTGTACCCCTTTGTACGTTGGGCCCCCTTTTGGGAGTTTGGGGCCCACCATTTTGGGGGAACCCACCCCTGGGCCAAGTGAAAAGAAACAAGAGAAAGTGAAAAGGGCTTGCCAAAAGGGACTAGCCCCCGGGCTAAGAGGTTTTGTCCTCGAGGAGGGGAAAAAGGGAAAAATTCAACCGGGAGGGCACGGGGAGGACGGGAAAAGAGAGGGGGGATAGGGATAACGATTTTACAAAATACTGAGAGGAATTGAAAAGGGGGTGGAAAAAGAAGGATTTTTCTAGAAGATGGGCACAGCACAAGAGGACACAGTTGGAAGCTAAAGGGACACGATGAATAAATGGAGGAAGGGAATTTTTTCCCAGCACAAAAGTAGGGGAAAAGGGAATAGTTTGGGAAGAGGGTTGTGGAGGTGGGAAAATTCCTTTTACATAGTTTTAAAGCAGGTGTTGTTAAAGCTCACTTTTTCAGGGAGGGGCCCTTTGGGTAGCGCCCAGTGAAAAGGGGGGGGCCCAGGGGGCTTGGGACTGGGCCCCCGAAACATCAACTGGGGTGGGGTCCCAAAACTAGGTGAGTAAAAAAAACCACACACACACAAAACACACCCCACACAAAACCCAAAACCACTGCGTCCCCCCTCCCCTTTTTTACAACGGTCCCTAAAAAATTAAACCACACATACGCAAGCTTCCTCCACCCCCCGAAAATTTTCCTGCCCTTTGGGTCCTCTGCAACACGTTCCTGATCCCCCGCGCCCCCTCTCACCCTGTACCCCCCGTAGCCATGTCACCGTCCGAAAAAAAAATAGATTATTTTACAAGGGTTTCCCTTTTTAAAAGGGGGTAACTACTAAATTCCGGGGAAGGGTTCCTACTAAATTTGTTTTTCGGGTCTCGTCGCTGAAGTTGTTTTTCCTCGGGTGAACTAAAAAAGTTTTTTAAATATTTACAGTTAAAAACCCCAAAAAGTTTAAATTAATATTAGGAGTATTAATTCTAGATATTTAATAATATTTTGGATATTTCTTGGGGGTTTTAAATTTTTAGGGTTCCCTAAGGGTTAATAAATTTTTAGGGTTACCTCAGGGAAAAAATTTTTTTTAGGGTCCCCTCAGGGTTAAAAATTTTTTGGGTTAACCCAGGGTTAATAATACTTGGGGTTTAAAATCTGCAAATTAATAATTTTTAGGGCCAACTCTTAAAGTTTAAAAAATTCAAACGTTGTTAACCTTCTCAGGCAATATTCACGGTTATAAAAATTCCCCCCGGGGTTTAACCCCCCCCCCAAAACTACGAATATTAACTTGGGGGGTCAATAATATTCGGGTCTTAATTCCCAAAGGGATAAAAAATCAGGGACATTAACCCTGGGTGAATTAAAATTTCCCCCTTTAAAGCACCAGAGTGAGCCTTGAGCATTTGGATAGGCTTGGCAGATACCCGCAAGGCTCCAAAGGGGAGCTCCCCTCTCATTGGGGAGGGTTCTTGTCCCAAAGACCTGAGCCTGTTTTTCCCCCCTCCTCGGGTCGAACCTATTTCAGGCCCCCAAAACCCCCTCATATAGCTTTACGCTCTTCCCAGCAAAAAAAAAAATGATGGAAAACCACCCCCGGGGCTCACTTGGTCAGTAGAAGATTCCTTTTCGGTTTGTTTTTGATCCCATCCAAATACAGCCAAGAAAGCCCAAACCATGTTGTGGTTTTTTTCTTTTTCCATGGAGTGTAATTAGGTCCCCTTTCCCCGAGGATACGACGGAAAAAATAGGCTACTACTCGATAGGTATCCATGAAACCCGTTAAAGGGGGAACAGGGCCAGCAGGGTTTGGAGGGCTTGGGCTTTTCGTTTTCGCCTTTGTCCTGGGTTGATCCCGGTCGTTCAGCTGTGAGTCGAGTGTATTACCAATGAGCTGTGTGGGGATCTCTTCCAAAAATATTAAGGAAGAGAAAAGTTTACAAAACCTCTCCCGTTTTGCTGTGGGAAAAAAGGTCACAACACGCCCCCCCCCTCCCGGGGTAGCGGGGGGGGAAAAAGGTCACCCAAAACCCCCCCTCCTGTTTAGTGGGGGGGAGAGAGGTCACAAAAACCCCCTCCTGTGTAGCTGTGGGGGGGAGAGGTCACAAAAAAACCTCCCGTTTTAGTTTTGGAGAGAGGTCACAAAACCTTCCGGGGTAGAATTTTGGGGAGAGGTCACAACCACCCCTCCTGTGTAGCTGTGGGAGAGAGGTTTACAACCACCCCCCCAGTGTGCTGGGGAGGAGGCCATAACACACCCCCCCTGTTAGCTGTGGGGAGAGGGGGTCACAGCATTTCCCCCCCCTGTGTAGCTGTGGGGGGTCCCAAAAACACCCCTTCTGTGTAGCTGTGAGAGGTCACCCAAAACACCCCCCTTTGTGTAGCTGTGGGAAAGAGGGACAAAACACCCCCCCTCCCGTTTGCCCGTGGGAGAGGGTCACAAAAAAAAACCCCTCCGTGTAGCTGTGGGAGAGAGGTCACAACACACCGGGTTCTGTTTTAGCTTTTGGGGGTCACCAACCCCAAAACCCCCCCTGTGTACCTGTGGGAGAGGGGGGGCACAACACCCCCTCCCACGTAGCTGTGGGACGAAGGGGAACCATACCCCCCCTTTTTGTAGCTGTGGGAGAGAGGTCACAACGAAACCCCCCCCTTTTGTAGTGTTGGGGGAGAGGTCACAAAACCTTCCTGTGTAGCTGTGGGGGAGAAGGGTCACAACCCCACCCCTCCTGGGGTAGCTGTGGGGGAGGGTCACAACACACCCCTCCCGTGTAGCTGGGGAGAGAGGCCTAACCCCCCCCTCCCGTGTAGCTGTGGGAGGAGGTCACAGCCCTAACCCCCCCTGTGTGCTTTTGGGAGGTCACAAAACCACCCCTTCTGTGTAGTGGAGAGGTCACCCAAAAAACCTTTTGTGTAGCTGTGGGGAGAGGGTCCCAACCACACCCCTCCTGTGTAGCTGTGGGAGAGAGGTCACAACACACCCCTCCTGTGTAGCTGTGGGAGAGAGGTCACAACACACCGCTTCTGGGTAGCTATGGGAGGTCACAACACACCCCTCCAGTGTAGCTGTGGGAGAGAGGTCACAACACACCCCTCCTGTGTAGCTGTAGGAGAGAGGTCACAACACACCCCTATTGTGTAGCTGGAGAGAGGGTCACAACACACCTATCCTGTGTAGCTGGGGAGAGGTGTCACAACACACCTCTTCCATGTAGCTGGGAGAGAGGGTCACAACACACCCCCTCCTGTGTAGCTGGGGAGAGGGTCACAAAACACCCCTCTTGTGTAGCTGGAGAGAGCTGGGGAGAGGGTCACAACACTCCCCTCCTGTGTAGCTGGGGAGAGGTGTCACAACACACCTCTCCCGTGTAGCTGGGAGAGAGGGTCACAACACACCCCCTCCTGTGTATCTGGGGAGAGGGTCACAACTCTCCCCTCCAGTGTAGCTGTGGAGAGGTGTCACAACACACCTTTCCTGTGTAGCTGTGGAGAGGGTCACAACCCTCCCCTCCTGTGTAACTGGGGAGAGGTGTCACAGCACACCTCTCCTGTGTAGCTGGGAGAGAGGGTCACAACACCCCCCCTCCTGTTTAGCTGGGGAGAGGGCCACAACACACCCCTCCTGTGTAGCTGGGAGAGAGGGTCACAACACACCTTCTGTGTACCTGGGGAGAGGGTCGCAACACACCTCTTCTGTGTAGCTGGGGGAGAAGGGTCACAACACACCCCTCCTGTGTAGCTGGGAGAGAAAGAGGGGGTCACAACACACCCCTCTTGTGTAGCTGGCAGGTTGATCACAACACACCCCTCCTGTGTCTACCTACCTGGAGTCAACCTTGAGGGCTTTCCGGAGATCAACGCCCCTGCGTCCCGGTCCACGACCAGGCCTCCCAGTGAATGAGGCCCGGCTGATCCGGCACTGACTTTAGATATCTGTCTAGCTCCCTCATGAAGACAACCAGGGGTGTATTGGTAATGCCCCTTATGGCTGGTGGGAGGCTGTTGAACAGTCTTGGGCCCCGGACACTTTTCACTGGGGTTATGTTGCATCGCCTGCCAAGTCCTTCCAGAATCTTCCAGGTATAGATTATGATATATCTCTCTTGCCTGAGCTCCAGTGAGTACAAGTCAAGTGCTTCCAAGCGTTCCCAGTAGTTAAGGTGTTTGATGGAGCTTATATGTGTAGTAAAGGTTCTCTGTACATTCTCTAGATCTGCAATTTCACCTGGCTTGAATGGAGATGTTAATGTACAGCAGTATTCCAGCCTAGAGAGAATAAGTGATTTAAAAAGGATCATCATTGGCTTAGCATCTCTTGAATGTTCTCATTATCCATCCTATCATTTTCCTCGCAGATGTGATAGTGGCATTGTTGTGGTCCTTGAATATGAGATCCTCAGACATTACCACTCCCAGGTCCTTCACATTACTTTTCCACTCTGTGTGATTAGAGTTTTAGTATACAGAGTCCTAGTTATTATTTCCTCCAGTTTTCCATAACGGAGTAGTTTGAATTTGTCTTCATTGAACATCATATTGTTCTCCGTTGCCCATTAGAAAACTTGGTTTATATCTTCTTGGAGATTTGCCGGGTCCTCAATGGATACCACTCTCATGCAGATCCTACACCCCTTCTGTGTAGTAGGGGGAGAGGGGTCACAAACACCCCTCCTATAACAATATATCCTAAAAATGTACGGGTAATTCCTATTTACATGATTTATGTGACCTCTAGTAGGGAGTGAAACGAGGAAAGTCTTATGTACGTGGAGAAGTAAACGTTGAGTGTCAGGAATATGGAGCAGCGAGCTGAAGTACTACCTCGCAGTGATATAAAATCTCTCTCTCTCTCTCTCTCTCTCTCTCTCTCTCTCTCTCTCTCTCTCTCTCTCTCTCTCTCTCTCTCTCTCTCTCTCTCTCTCTCTCTCTCTCTCTCTCAGCGTCTGTGCTTACTCTCTGGCTTTTTACCTTCCCAAATTTTCATAAACTTAAAGTAGCTGGGAGAAGTGAATTCCGGTAGGTAATTATCCGATCTTTTCTGCATTATTTCAAGTCTTCACGTAGCCTTCCCTTGTCACTACCAGCTTTTTTCTCTTCAGTATTGTACTCACCTAAGTGTGGTTGCAGAGGTGGATACTCAGCTCCTGGCCCCCGTGTGTGTGTGTGTGTGTGTGTGTGTGTGTGTGTGTGTGTGTGTGTGTGTGTGTGTGCGCGTGTGTGTGTGTGTGTTTGTGTGTGTGTGTATTTGTGTGTGTGTGTGTGTGTGTGTGTGTGTGTGTGTGTGTGTGTGTGCGTGTGTGTGTGTGTGTGTGTGTGTGTGTGTGTGTGTGCGCGTGTGTGTGTGTGGTGTGTGTGTGTGTGTGTGTGTGTGTGTGTGTGTGTGTGTGCGTGTGTGTGTGTGTGTGTGTGTGTGTGTGTACTCGCCTATATGGGGATGCTTGTGTCAATTTACATAAACGACATAGATGAGGGAATAAATAGCGACATAAGCAAATTTGCTGATGACACCAAAATAGGCCGTCCAATTCATTCTAATGAGGACACTAGAGCACTCCAGGATGATTTGAATAGCCTGATGCAATGGTCGGAGAAGTGGCAGATGCAGTTTAATATTGACAAATGCAAAGTTCTAAATGTTGGAGAGGTAAATAACCATGCCACATATAAACTAAATAATGTAGATCTTAATACTACTGATTGCGAAAACGATTTAGGAGTTCTGGTTAGCAGTAATCTAAAACCAAGACAGCAGTGCATTAGTGTTCGCAATAAAGCTAACAGAATTCTTGGCTTCATATCTAGAAGTATAAATAATAGAAGTCCTCAGGTTGTTCTTTAACTCTATATATCATTGGTTAGGCCTCATTTAGACTATGCTGCTCAGTTCTGGTCACCGTATTGCAGAATGGATATAAATGCTCTGGAAAACGTACAGAGGAGGATGACAAAGATGATCCCATGTATCAGAAATCTTCCATATGACGATAGATTGAGGGCCTTGAATCTGCACTCTCTCGAAAGGCGTAGAATTAGGGGGGATATGATCGAGATGTATAAATGGAAAACAGGAATAAATAAAGGGGATGTAAATAGCGTGCTGAAAATTTCCAGCCAAGACAGGAGTCGCAGCAATGGTTTCAAGTTAGAAAAATTCAGATTCAGGAAGGATATAGGAAAGCCCTGGTTTGGTAATAGAGTTGTGGATGAGTGGAACAAACTCCCAAATACAGTTATTCAGGCTAAAACGTTGTGTAGTTTTAAAAACGGGTTAGATAAATACATGAGTGGGTGTGGGTGGGTGTGAGTTGAACCTGACTAGCTTGTGCTGCTGGGTCTGGTGCCGTGCTCCTTCCTTGAGTGGAGGTGACCAGACTGGGGCACATGGACTTGCTCCGCATAGGTCAATAGGCCTGTTGCAGTGTTCCTTCTTTCTTATGTTCTTATGTTCTTTAACTTTTTTCCCGCCTTTTATATAGTCTATCTCTCTTAAGCCCAATCAGTTCCTTGATGTATTTTGCATGTTATAATGTCTCTCCTGGTTAATCTGCTTCTCCTTTTACCTCGAACACCATAGCTCTGGAACTTTCTCTTTGCACATCTCTACACTTTCTTCTGTTTCTTAATATGATTTATCAGGAGCGGGTTCCATACTGGTGCTGCGTACTCCAAGATGGACCTGATATATGTTATATAAATGACTATGAATGACATTTTGTTGAGATTCCTGAAGACTACGCTTAGATTTTCCAAATGAGCATTGGCTGTAGAGGTTATTCGGTTGATGTGTGTCTCCGGCTATTGTCGGAGGCACTATGTCACTATGCTCACCCCAAGATCTTTCTCTTTGAGTTAGTGTGCAGTTTTCCCCTCGAGACTTAGTTTTCTTGTCGCTTCCAAGACCTCATAACCTTGCATTTGTTGGGGTTCAGTTCAGGTAACCACTAATCTAACAGATCTTGCAGTTTGTCCACATCCGTTTCCAGTCCTTCCGTCCTCATCGGTTGTTATTCTCATTGACTCAGTCTCATCTGGTATATGATTCCCATATACCGGAAACAGTACTGGTCCTAATACCGATCCTTGCGAAACCCCGTGTGTTACTCCTCCCCATCTTTACATCTCTCCTCGGATAATCACTCTTTGTTTCTTTCATTTAGGAACTACTTGATCCACTAGAGTATATTCCACGTTATTCCTGCCTTGAACATTAAAATGGTATAAAATACCGACAGGTTGTTAGGTAAGACACATATGCAACAGTTAGGTATCTTTATTATGAAACGTTTCGCCTACACAGTAGGCTTCTTCAGTCGAGTACAGAAAAGTTGATAGAAGCAGAAGATACTTGAAGACGATGTAATCAGTCCATCACCCTTAAAGTTTTGAGGTGGTCAGTCCCTCAGTCTGGAGAAGAGCATTGTTCCATAGTATGAAACAATATGGAGATGAAGTGAAAGGATGGAGCTTTATATAGCGCCAAGAGGTGAGACGTAGGTCACTAGAAGAGGTAAGAACTCAGATGTTGAGAGGTCAGGTCCCTCTCAAATCCAGCCGCTCTCACTAGTGGAAGTTGTCGAAGTTGATTGCAGGTCTGTACCAAGATACCCTTGTGTTGCAGTGTCTGACAGATTGAACATTAAAATGGTTGCATATGTGTCTTACCTAACAACTATTCCTGCCTTCACGTCAAGGTAGTCTCTTATGAAATACTGTATCAAATGCCATTTAAAGTCTGAAACCCACCTGTCCTTCACCTGTCTCACTTCTGTCACTTTGTCATAGATCTCCAATAGATTTGTAAGACAAGATTTTCCATCTCTAAACTCACGCTGGTTACTGTTTATGAATCCACTTCACTCCAAGTGCTCTAGCACTGTCATTATTATCCACTATATTACCTTATATGTCCTACATGTCAGTGATGCTGGGCTGTAGTTCAACGCTTCCTGTTTAAGAATGAAGAATACATTTGCTGTCTTCCAGATCTTTGGCACATATCACATGTTTAATGCCTTGTTGTAGATCATAGCTTTGTGTGGTGTGTGTGTGTGTGTGTGTGTGTGTGTGTGTGTGTGTGTGTGTGTGTGTGTGTGTGTGTGTGTGTGTGTGTGTGTGTCAGTTCTGCCTGAGTGAGTTTTACCGAGCATGTCTTGATATTGATGCACCCTAAGTAGCGGGGTTCCGTCTTTTGATCAAGAGTTTACAAGTGAAACCAGTGATCTTCTTGAAGAACAAGAGCACTTATTAGATAGCAGAGATACGACAACATGACGAAGGTTAAGTATAAGTGTGCAGCAAGTGAAGGCGCAGCTGGAACAGATGAAGATGTAAGTAGATTATCCCACCACAGAAAACCTAATGGAAGGGGAATTTAAGTATATTATCAAACTAAGCAAAACCTTAAGTGAGAGAGAATCATACGAGATAATAGCATGATCTGAGAACACAAGAATTTATTTACATATATCCACAGAATAAATTGCTTAAAAGAAATGATAGAATAAATCAAAATGTGATATATACACACTGAGAAAAGACTGGCATCTCAGAATATATACACTCAGAACTTACGTAAGAACTTACGTAGTGATGAACAGACTGCAGTCGTGACTCTCATGTAGTCGATAGTTTTATAAATGGAATAAACAACAGGTCATTACTATGGGATATTTATGTTCTTTAAATGGAGTTAAACCCAGCTGGGGTAGGCCAGCTGAGGCTTAACCATTTAACGGGACATTATCAGTCAAACACCACCGTCACGTGCACTTGTTCTGTTTCCTGACAGTCATGACTTCCACTATCACCACCTGACAGTCAAGCGTTCCACTATCACCACCTGACAGTCAAGAGTTCCACTATCACCACCTGACAGTCAAGTGTTCCACTATCACCACCTGACAGTCAAGCGTTCCACTATCACCACCTGACAGTCAAGAGTTCCACTATCACCACCTGACAGTCAAGCGTTCCACTATCACCACCTGACAGTCAAGCGTTCCACTATCACCACCTGACAGTCAAGCGTTCCACTATCACCATCTGACAGTCAAGCGTTCCACTATCACCACCTGACAGTCAAGAGTTCCACTATCACCACCTGACAGTCAAGCGTTCCACTATCACCACCTGACAGTCAAGCGTTCCACTATCACCACCTGACAGTCAAGCGTTCCACTATCACCACCTGACAGTCAAGAGTTCCACTATCACCACCTGACAGTCAAGAGTTCCACTATCACCACCTGACAGTCAAGCGTTCCACTATCACCACCTGACAGTCAAGCGTTCCACTATCACCTCCTGACAGTCAAGCGTTCCACTATCACCTCCTGACAGTCAAGCGTTCCACTATCACCACCTGACAGTCAAGAGTTCCACTATCACCACCTGACAGTCAAGCGTTCCACTATCACCACCTGACAGTCAAGCGTTCCACTATCACCACCTCACAGTCAAGAATTCCACTGCCACCACCTGACAGTCAAGAGTTCCACTATCACCACCTGACAGTCAAGAGTTCCACTGCCACCACCTGACAGTCAAGAGTTCCACTATCACCACCTGACAGTCAAGAGTTCCACTATCACCACCTGACAGTCAAGAGTTCCACTGCCATCACCTGACAGTGATAAATTAGACACATGTGCAACTCTTGGGTATCTTTATTGAGGAAACGTTTCGGAACACAGTGGCTTCGTCAGTCCATACAAAGGAGAAACTTGAAGAACAGGAGGAGAATGAGGTAATCAGTCCCTCAACCTTGAGTCGATGTGGTCAGTCCATCAATCTTGAATAGAATACCGCAGATGAGCGGAGAAGCAGCTTATAAACCGTAGGCAGGAGAGGTGCAGCAGTCGTAGGTGGTGTCACATTTGTCCAATGTGGAAGTAGGTCGTGCCCAAGGGAAATGTTACGTGTTTATGATAAATTAATATACCACTTTATGGTTAGTATTTACGATTTCTCGTAGTAGTAAGCCAGATTATACTTGTTTGTGATGTAATCAACTCGGGAGCGTGAAGATATGATAGAAACGTGCACACAGGTACTGTGTAACGAGATCCATTATCGATAACTTTTCGCCTCGCGCAATGGACTTTTTCGAGTCAGTGACTTGAAAAAGCCCACTGATACTGCGTGGGCTAAATAATGACAATAAAAAATCTCATTACACCACATTTGTGTCTGTTTTCAACATGTCGTTATTATATACCATTTCTCTCCTTGAAGACAGGTTGCTAAGCTGCTGGCTGTCACCTTCCAGCAGCCACCACTACCCCTACTAAGCCACCCCTGTAAAGCCACCCCTGTAAAGCCACCCCTGTAAAGCCACCCCTGTAAAGCCACCTTTATCAAACCACTATCCCTGTCAAGCTACACCTGTCAAGCCACTACCCCTGCCAAGCCACCATTGCCAAGCCACTACCGCTGCCAAGCCACTACCGCTGCCAAGCCACTACCCCTGTTAAGCCACGACCCCTGCCAAGCCACCCCTGCCAAACCACTACCGCTGCCAAGTCACCCCTGTCAAGCCACTACCGTTGCCAAACCACTACCGCTGCCAAGCCACCCCTACCAAGCCACTACCCCTGCCAACCCACTACCGCTGTCAAGCCACTACCGCTGCCAAGCCACCCCTGTCAAGCCACTACCGCTGCCAAGCCACTACCGCTTCCAAGTCACCCCTGTGAAGCCACTGCCGCTGCCAAGCCACTACCGCTGCCAAGCCACCCCTGTCAAGCCACTACCGCTCCCAAGCCACCCCTGTGAAGCCACTACCGCTGCCAAGTCACCCCTGTCAAGCCACTACCACTGCCAAGCCAATACCGCTGTCAAGCCACTACCGCTGCCAAGTCACCCCTGTCAAGCCACTACCGCTGCCAAGCCACTACCGCTGCCAAGCCACCCCTGTGAAGCCACTACCGCTGCCAAGCCACTACCCCTGCCAAGCCACTACCGCTGTCAAGCCACTACCGCTGCCAAGCCACCCCTGTCAAGCCACTACCGCTGACGAGCCACTACCGCTGCCAAGTCACCCCTGTGAACCACTTCCGCTGCCAAGCCACCCCTGTGAAGCCACTACCGCTGCCAAGCCACCCCTGTCAAGCCACTACCGCTGTCAAGCCACTACCGCTGCCAAGCCACTACCGCTGCCAAGCCACTACCGCTGCCAAGCCACTACCGCTGTCAAGCCACTACCGCTGCCAAGCCACCCCTGTCAAGCCACTACCGCTGTCAAGCCACTACCGCTGCCAAGCCACTACCGCTGCCAAGCCACTACCGCTGTCAAGCCACTACCGCTGCCAAGCCACTACCGCTGTCAAGCCACTACCGCTGCCAAGCCACTACCGCTGTCAAGCCACTACCGCTGCCAAGCCACCCCTGTCAAGCCACTACCGCTGCCAAGCCACTACCGCTGTCAAGTCACCCCTGCCAAGCCACTACTGCTGCCAAGCCACTACCGCTGCCAAGCCACCCCTGCCAAGCCACTACCGCTGCCAAGCCACCCCTGCCAAGCCACTACCGCTGCCAAGCCACCCTTGCCAAGCCACTACCGCTGTCAAGCCACTACCGCTGCCAAGCCACCCCTGCCAAGCCACTACCGCTGTCAAGCCACTACCGCTGCCAAGCCACCCCTGCCAAGCCACTACCGCTGTCAAGCCACTACCGCTGCCAAGCCACCCCTGCCAAGCCACTACCGCTGCCAAGCCACCCCTGCCAAGCCACTACCGCTGCCAAGCCACCCTTGCCAAGCCACTACCGCTGTCAAGCCACTACCGCTGCCAAGCCACCCCTGCCAAGCCACTACCGCTGTCAAGCCACTACCGCTGTCAAGCCACTACCGCTGCCAAGCCACTACCGCTGCCAAGCCACTACCCCTGCCAAGCCACTACCGCTGTCAAACCACTACCGCTGTCAAGCCACTACGGCCAGCCACTACCCCTGCCAAGCCACTACCGCTGCCAAGCCACTACCCCTGCCAAGCCACTACCGCTGCCAAGCCACTACCCCTGCCAAGCCACTACCGCTGCCAAGCCACTACCCCTGCCAAGCCACTACCGCTGTCAAGCCACTACCGCTGTCAAGCCACTACCGCTGTCAAGCCACTACCGCTGCCAAGCCACTACCGCTGCCAAGCCACTACCCCTGCCAAGCCACTACCGCTGTCAAGCCACTACCGCTGTCAAGCCACTACCGCTGCCAAGCCACCCCTGCCAAGCCACTACCGCTGTCAAGCCACTACCGCTGCCAAGCCACCCCTGCCAAGCCACTACCGCTGTCAAGCCACTACCGCTGCCAAGCCACCCCTGCCAAGCCACTACCGCTGTCAAGCCACTACCGCTGCCAATCAACCATGCAACAATATTCAGTAGTATAACGTTAATATTCAGCAGGTTTAGGATTCGAATAAAGGCACAGCAATTTGCTTTAAAAATTGTGACAATTACCTTCCGTGAGACCACAACCAAAACCACTCGGAACAAAACCCATCTAGTACAAATGCCACTTAGTAAGAAAACCACTTAAGGATTATTTACATTCTAACCGAATATAATTAAACAGAAACAGCCTGGTTGACCAGGCAAGCACCAGACGAGCCTGGCTCAGGGCTCCGAGAGTAAAAGACTCTTGGAACTCATCAAATGTGTAGGTAAAGGTATAACCTAACCTAATCTAACATAACCTAGTCAAATCTTCCATAATCTCACCTAATGAGACCTAACCTACTCTAACCTAACCTAACGTATTGATTTAACTAAACTTAATAGGTGGCTGAAGACAGGCTGAAACTTCAGTCTTTTTTTGCATTAAGACCAAGTGGTTATTATCCGGGAATGAGTTTAGTCCAAAGTGATGTTCGGCTGAACCTCTCCTTTTGTTGTGTGATGGCTGGTTGAGGTTCATAGCCGGGGTAGAAGCCCCCAGTAACCATCATTACTGGTGAGTTGTTTGCTTGAGGACCTAACAATCTCTAAGAGTAATATTATATTATATTAACAATGGCGTGTAGATAAAGATCCTTCGCAATATATTTCAACCTGAAACTGGGGCAGTCATTTAGGGCAATTGTAATCCGCTCACCCGTGAAGTCTGGCTAACCACACAGCCTCTTACGCTGACTCTCCCAGTACGCACTTCTCGTCTTCTTTATAACAGAATACAAGTGCTTCAGGACGGTGCTCTTGGAAGACGGCATTCGACAAGAATATAAGTTACAGCACCTTGGTTGGAGCTATCTCAGCTGCGCCAGCTGCGCTGCAAGTAATCAAGTGCCGCACACTAATTGTTGATGAGACCGCGTATGTTCTCAGTGATGCCAACTTTGTTGAGGAGGCGAGTTGTTAATATTTTGATAGTCTAAATATTTTTTTTGCTGTGTATTTATTCTTCTTCCAAACTTATGAGCTATATTAACTATTGGAGTAAGATACCAAAGTGGTATCTTACTCCAAGTGGTATTAGAACATTTTTTCTTTTTAAAGGAACATAACGGCCGTTAGGGGATTTATCAGTCTATTACAGAAAGTAAAGTAGACCGAGCATATACAGTATACCTGGCACAAGGTGAGGGAGGCTACATGTGGGGCCTGGGGCTACGTAATGACTGTGTCTGGTTTAATCAGGTTGATCCTGGAGACAACATCTGAAATCATAACACTGCCAGAACTTTGTATGATGTTATTGTCACTGGTGCTAAGATAAAATTTTAAACTACACCTGAGCTGCTGGTCAGTTTTTTTGAAGTTCATGAGATTTTTGTTGGAATTTTGGTGAATAATTTAGGCTTTGTAATTTTATTTTAAATTACATAAGTAGGTTGTAACATGTTCCCTGAAACTTGACTAACAGGAAGAATTAAAAAGTACGGTGGGTGTTGCAGTTTATTAAAAGCTTGATACTTGTAGCTATATTTCTCTTTGAGGATACTACAGGTAGAAATCCTAAATACTCTCATAAAAGTATCCTATAATAACACCTCTGTTTATCATCACATAATGATGTGACAAGAAGTGTAACAGGTCAACTTTGTTACTTGGCTTCCTGTACACCTTAATTACACTGGTGAACTTGAATGAAGGTTCTACAGAGTGCATTTTTTTTTTTTTGGAGTTAAGTGGTGTGGAATCACCAGGGAACGATGGCTAGGATATCGTCCATGTAATTCAGCCACGTTGCTCCACTGGAGAACTGTGGTTATATTTCTTCTCCAGCTGTTCCATATACAGGTTATCCAGGACAACAATGAGTGTCGATTTCATGGTCATCTCAAAGGATTGCCTGACGACGAAATCCTTACCTGGAAGAGAAAGATGTAGGTTGTTAGTGACCTTTTTGGCAGATTAGAGCGATGACAGATGTAGAAGGAACCCCAGTAAAAAAATGATAGGATGTCATAACTAAGGAATTTTTGTTCTTGATGTCAGCGTTCTTAATTCTGTCTAATAAATCACTTAGTGCTTGAGGTGAGCGGAACTGATAGTGGCTGGAAGTTTTAATAGATTTTGTGCCCAAATTCCCGCTGGTCTGTGTGGTGCCATGACGATGCCGGAGGAGACAGGTCATAGTGGTAACCCATACTTGTGTGCCTGTCTCGGGTTGTTAGTAAACAGATTTTTTTTTTATCTTGCTCTATGTGTTTCAAGACTTGAGTGTTAGTGAAGAAGAGTGTCATCAATATGTCCCTATCGTGGATCAGAGAGGCTGGTAGGCAATGACCACAGGCCTACATTTTTGAGGCCCTGAAGCTTGAGCTGTTATGGGTGCCATCTTCGCAACTAGCAGCGGCTGGTCTACATGATACTTGAATAACCTTTTAATTTTTATTTTAACTATTGTATTGAATTACACTACAATAATAATATCATTATTTAAAAAAAACCTTCTCATACAGTAGACTCAAAATTTTTAACCAATGTGGACTAAAGTGGCTACTGGGGCCCCTCTGGGATTAGGGGCCCTGAAGCTTAATTAAGCCTCATTAGTTTCACAGTAGATCTGCCCCTGCTGGTATGTGTCTCTTTGTGGTACCAGCAATGATATACAAGACCAACAAATTGATGAATAAGACACATGTGCGACACCAGGCATCTCTTCTGAAAACGTTCTCCATCCAGTGTTCTTTATCACTCCAACACAGGTTAACTGAAGGTCTTGAAACTGCAGACAGCAGAAGACGTGGCAATCAGTCCCTCAGCCTCGATGAAGGTGTTCATCATCGTAGTCTCGATTCATCCTGACTACGGTTAGAAATAAATGGTATCAAATACCGACACAATGGAAATATAAACACATATGCAGTATAATGTGATTCTATACTGACAACGTTTCGCCCACACAGTGGGCTTTATCAAGTCAATAAAGGACCACATTATACTTCATATGTGTTTATATTTCCATTGTTTCGGTATTTTATACCATTTATTTCCATCGTGTCAAACACTGCAGTAGAAATGGATCCTTCACACAGAGAATACCTGGATCTTCTTCTAAAAACTTACTCCCTTCGCAATAAACACAATTTTCTTCGTGACTGCATCCAAGAAATGGTCTTACCAAGATCTACTCTCCTCAAATTGCCAACATCAAACCTCCTTTCTCCGCAACAGCTCGAACCTACCTTCAAGAATGTGCAGATGACTTAAAATGCTTTTGTCCAAGCCAGAACACCAGGCACGTCACTCCGGGGCAACAGGAACAGACGCACCGCCGAAATCATTCAGATCTGTTTTTGACAAAAACCCACTGTGGGGCGAAACTTTGTCAAAAAGGGATCCATAACGCATATTTTTAAATATTTTCCAAGACTACGGTTGGGTTTGGATTAGTTTAGGTCACACAAACATAAAAAAATCGTTTATTTAACCACAAGCAACTTTAGACAAAAATAAATCTGGCAACGAGGCTGTCTGGAAAAGTTTTGAAACAATGAATTGGCGTTTATCTTTCGGGTGCGAGACGCCCTCCACCCCACAACTCTCTCTCTTTCTCCCCCTTCTCCTTTCCTCCCCTCTCCCCCTTCCCCCTTTTCCCTCTCCTCCCCCTTCTCTCTCCCCCTCTCCCCCCTCTCCTTCCCCCTCCTAAACCCTCCCTCCCTCTCTTTCCTCTCTCTCTTCTCTTTTCCCTCTCTCTCTCCTTTTCCTTCCCTCTCCCCTTTCCTTTTCTCTCTCCCTCTCTCTCTCCCCTCTCTCCTCTCTTTTCCCCCCTCTCTCTCCTCTTTCTCTCTCTCCCCTCTTTCTTCCTTCTCTCCCCCTCTCTCCTTTCCTCTCCTCCTTCTCTCCTTCTCTCCTTCTCTCTCCTTCCCCCTCTCCTCTTTTCCTCTCCTCTCCCTCTCTCGCTCGGAAAATGGGCCTGAAACATAACTTGATGGGATCATTCTTCGGGCTACCACTGAGCCTAGTGCCCTGTAGCCAGGGTACATCTTTCAGCAGACGGACTTTGAAAAAGCCCCACTGCCCCCTTTTTGTTCCTTTTCACCAGCAGTAAACAGATGCCAAGACACTGCGCAACACTTGCATCTTATGTGAAACGTTTCGCCTGCAAGGAATCTTCATCAATCAAATACAGAGATATTATAATGCCGAAACAGTAAAGGGGAACGGTTTGTTTGAGGTAATCCTTCCCTTCACATTTCGTTTTCAGATTTTTCCTCTGTATTGGACGATGAAGCCGGGGGCGGAAAAAACTTTTGGGTTTATAAAATACGTAGGTTGCACATGCGTCTTACAATCAACTTGCGGTATTGAAACCCATTTATCATAATGTTACGTAAAATTTTATTCGATTTTTGTGGGGGCTTTAAAGGTAGACAGGGTGAAAGTACTCGAATTCTGGTTTTAAAATATCAATAGATGAAAGTTACTGTTTTTTGAAATGTAAAAAAAAATGAATCTAAACGCCTGGGGTCTCTGGAAGTCTCCGAATCGCACTTTAGCCTTTTCCACCAAACCCAAACCGGGCAGTTACGAGATTTTTTACTATTTCCTTGTTTTTTAATTCACACAAAGGCTTCTTTGTGTATTGTTGAGCCCTTTACTCTGGGGCTGAATTTATATTCCCCTCGTCACAGCAGCCCCTGGAGATGGATAAAAGGGGAAGAAAACAAACTAAAAAAAAAAATGAAGAAATGCAGCACCTGACGTATTTCCCGTAAAACTGATCAAAGTAAGATAAGCAAAAAATTAAACACCGCACTTATTTTTTTTGCAAATTACTCATTTTTTGTGATTTTTTTACATGTGAATGACATACTCGCGAAATGAAATGACACGATTGCAAAAAAACCTCCCACGGGGGGGATTGAACCCGCGTCGAGAGTCTCAAAACCCCAGCCCGTCCGTTAGCCACTGGGCCAAATGGGGTCACAGGGGTGCCTATGCTAACCTTCCTATGGTGTAGAAAAAACCCCTATTGGATAATTTATTGTGGCACCTGGCCATGGCTAACGCACGGTTGGAGTTTTGAGACCTCGCCGGGGAAAAATCCCCCCGGGGTAGGGTTTTGATATGACAATACTAACCCTGACATGAGGGAGAATCTTACAAAGTGTGACATTTGACAAGCTCTGGCATTTTACTTCCACAACTTATTTCCCAAACACAGTTTATTTAAATTTATATCCCTGCCTACTTTGTACAAAATTATTGACTGTAATCGATACAAAAAAGGACTTACAGCACCTCAGGTTTCAGTCTACCGGGGGTCTTGTGTTTTTTACGGGTGCATGTTAACACTGCATGTTGATAAACTTGGTCTTTTTTTAATGTATCCCTAATTTCAAAGCCCACTTTTGGGGCGTTTTTTTGGGCTTAAGTTCAGAAATTTCACTGACCCTTAAATTTAGTCTCGTGCTTAACTAGTGACCTTGAAAAGCCAAGAAAAATAGAGGCCTGGTTTTCTCTTGCTAATACTTTCAGGGAACATACAAATTAAATAGCTTCTGTCCTCTCTGGATCGTAACGGGAAAAACTAATGCCCTCGGGCATTTCAACGCCTGGCCTACGTACGCGGGGCTCTGGCCCCTGGAATTTTGCCACAACTCGAAAAAAAAACCCTTATTATTTCCTCAGAAAAACTGAACGTCATTCTAGAATAAACCCATCAATCTTTATTTTAGAACAAATAGACCCCTCAAACCGGCTGGAATCTGGGCTTGCCTGCAGAAATTTTGAGTGGGAAATTTGTTATTTATGGGCCCTTGGGCAGCCGGTTAGCGGTAAGGGGGGCCCCCGTTCCCTGTATCGGCCCAAAAAAAGGATTCGGGTACACGGAAATTAAAAAGTTCCCACAGTCACACAACAATGTACACTCGCCCAAAAATTAAGAGGGAAAAAAACGTCGTTTAGTATAAGCGACTTTTTAGTTTTCTTCTAGTTCCTTTTTACTACCCAGGTCAAAAGTGTAATGAAGGGCCATTTCACCATGCGATACACCTCAAAACAGTTGGTATTATAAAAGTTTTGTCTTTGCACTTTAAAAACCCCATATCTTCCAGAATTAATTATTATTATAAGCGAGGGCAATTTTTTTACACCAATGAGGAAGCTTCCGACTCGGGAACTAACTACTCTAATGTGTCAGGATACGGCGCTTTTTACTCTTTGAGTGCTTTTTTGCCGCTATTTTTTTTTTTTTGCCTCTGTCTGTGTCTTCCGGGATGTGAATCCCCAATTTCCCCCGGCGGAAAAGGGGTGGGGTGTAATTTTTTAAAAATTACGGGGCTTTTTGTGGGGGCCACCGTGGGGCCCGTCCCGGGGACCTCGGGATTTTCATTTTTTATGGTTTTTTGGGGCGTCGCCGGGACGGCCCCCCCGGCCTCTTTACTTCCATGGTAATGGGGAGTTAGTGGGCACACCTTAAATTACTTCCCGATGAAAAGGTACCAGCCTGCGTCCCCCTCGGCTTTTTTGGTTGCCTGAACCCAAACAAAGCGTCGACCAAAGCTTTAAGCCCAAAGGTAAGAAAAAAAAAAAAAGGGGTAAAACTCGAGCTGAGACCATGTCAAGATTTTCATCACGCTCTCTGTGTTACCCTCCCTCAGTAAGTTATACCAAGAATACACGAGGGTAGTAGTTTATCATCTTTTTTTATATAAATTTGGTAAAGATACGACAAAAGGGTTTAGAAAGACACTGAGCAAACACAGGAAAATTGTCCTAGTTTTTGCTGACTTGTTTTTTTTGAACCACATCTTGTGCCCTTCGGGGGGTGAATAGGTTTAAAAGGGGGCAAACTAAACAGACATTGGCTGCATACAACGACAGGGGGGAAAACCTCATCTCCCGCTTAAAGTAATGTTAGAGTGCATCACTGGTGTGGCCAGGGTTATTGAGGAAACTTTTAAGTGGTTCCCTAAAGTAGAATTTCCATACAAGATCTTTCTTGACCGGGACCCAAAGATTCATCTCTATCAGGACCTCTGATCTTTCGTGACCAAACTCTCATGAGTCATTTGACTCACATACGACATATGTCGGGTCCATCTTGAAACATGAAGGGCAGGTCTGTCTTGAACATCAACCCCAGTAAAATCCCTCACCTAGAAAATTTAGTTTTACACCCAAAAGCAGCAAATTTTTGCGCACCGCCATCCTTTCCGTGGAGGGCGCGCAAAACATTGGATCACAAAAGATCAAAAAATTTGGCTCCAAAAAGGATTGCAAAAAGACATCTTTACGTTCTTTAATTTGCACAAAGAAAGCCAAAATTTTCTTTTTATAAAGGAAGGTTATGGTCCTCTCCATTTACAAGCTTAGAGCTGTTTCCTACACAGCTCATTTAAAGCCACTGATTTTCAATACGGAAGGAATTTTTTCTTCTAATATTTGTTTAACTGAAAAAACTATAGCGAGTAGGTGAGGCAAAAAGCCTTGAAAAAAACGTATGCTCTTGAAAGGGAAAATGAGTGCCTTGAAAGGGAAAATGTATGCTCTTGAAGGAAAATGTAGGCCTTAAGGAAAAATGAGGCTCTTAAGGGAAAATTGTAGTCTCTTGAAGGAAACTTGCAGTGCCTGAAGGAAACTTGCAGGCTCTTGAGGAAACGCAGTGCTCTTGAAGGGAAAAAGAGTGCTCTTTAAGGAAACGCAGTGCTCTTAAGGAAAAATGGGAGTGCTCTTTTTAGGAAACTGAGTCTCTTAAGGAAAAGTAGGGGCCCTTTAAGGGAAAATTTAGTGCTCTTGAAGGAAACGTATGCTCGGGAAAAAACTTGCGTTCTCTTGAAGAAACTGTATGCTTTTTGAAGGGAAAATTCAGTGCTCTTGAAGGAAACTTGCAGTGGGCCTGAAGGGAAAAAGAGTTTCCCTTTAAGGAAACTTGCAGTGCTCTTAAGGAAACTTGCATGCTCTTTAAGGAAACTGTATGCTCTTTAAGGAAACTGTAGTGCTCTTGAAGAAACTTGTATGCCTTGAAGGGAAAAGTAGTGCTCTTTAACGAAACTTGCAATGCTCTTGAAGGAAACTTTCAGGTCTTGAAGGAAACTTGCAGGTCTTGAAGGGAAAATTTTCAGGGGCTCTTGAAGGAAAATTGAGTGCCTTGAAGGAAAATTTCAGTGCTCTTTAAAGGGAAAAGTATGCTCTTGAAGGAAAATTTTAGTGCCTTGAAGAAAATTGTATGCTCTTGAAGGAAAATGTAGTGCTCTTGAAGGAAAAATTTCAGTGCTCTTGAAGGAAACTTGCAGTCTCTTTAAGGAAATGATGCTCTTGAAGGAAACTGTAGTGCTCTTTAAGGAAACTGTATCTCTTTAAGGAAAATGTAGTGCCTTGAAGGAAAATGTAGTGCTTTTTAAGGAAACTTTTAGTGCTCTTTAAAAACTGTAGTGCCTTGAAGGAAACTTTTAGGCCTTTAAGGGAAAATGTAGGCCTTGAAAGGAAAAGAGTGCTCTTGAAGGAAACTTTAGTCTCTTGAAAAGGAAAAATGAGTCTCGAAAGGAAACTTGTTGCTCTTGAAGGAAACTGTATGCCTAGAAGGAAACTTGTAGGTCCCTTTAAAGGAAAAGTGTGCCTTTAAGGAAACTGTAGTGCCTTAAGAAACTTGTAGGCTCTTTAAGGAAACTTGAGTGCTCTTGAAGGAAACTTGTATGCTCTTGAAGGAAAATTGAGTGCTCTTGAAGAAACTGTATGCCTTGAAGGGAAAATGTAGTGCCTTTTAAGGAACTGTAGTCCTTGAAGGAAACTTGTAGGCTCTTGAAGGAAATGTATGCTCTTAAGGAAACGTAGGCCTTGAAGGAAACGCAGTGCTCTTTAAGGAAACTTTAGTGCCTTGAAGGAAACTTATAGTGCTCTTTAAGGAAACTGAGTGCTCTTAAGGAAACTGAGTGCCTTGAAGGGAAAATGTAGTGCTCTTTTAAGGAAACGTAGTGCTCTTTAAGGGAAAGTAGGCTTTGAAGGAAACGTAGGCTCTTGAAGGAAAATGAGTGCTTTGAAGGAAACTTAGTTCTTGAAAGGAAAAATGTAGTCTCTTGAAAGGGAAACTAGTGCTCTTTTAAAAACTGATGCTCTTGAAGGTAACGTATCTCTTGAAGGAAAATGTAGTCCTTGAAGGAAATGTATGCTCTTGAAGGGAAAATTAATGCCTGAAAAAACTGTAGGCTCTTTAAGGAAAATTGTAGTGCTCTTTAAGGGAAACTGTATGCTCTTTTAAGGAAAAATTGCCTTTAAAGGGAAAATTGTAGTGCTCTTTAAGGAAAAAGTAGTGCCTTTAAGGAAACTTTTATGCCTTTAAGGAAACTTTGGGGCCTAAAGGAAACTTGTAGTGCTCTTGAAAGGAAACTGAGGCTCTTCAAGGAAACTGTATGCCTTTAAGGAAAACTTGTGTGCTCTTGAAGGAAAATTTTAGGCTCTTGAAGGAAACTTGTATGCTCTTGAAGGAAACTTTTAGTGCCTTGAAGGAAACGTGTCCTTTAAGGAAAAATGTAGGCCTTTAAGGAAACTGTAGTGCTCTTGAAGGGAAAATTGTAGGCCTTGAAGGAAAATGTAGTGCTCTTGAAGGAAACTGTATGCTCTTGAAAGGGAAACTTTCAGTGCTCTTGAAGGAAACTGTAGGCTCCAAGGAAACTTATAGTGCTCTTTAAGGGAAAAAGTAGTGCTCTTTAAGGAAAAAGGAGTCTCTTGAAAGAACGAGTGCTCTTTAAGGAAACGGGAGTGCTCTTTAAGGGAAAATGTATGCTCTTGAAGGAAACGTAGGCTCTTGAAGGGAAACTGAGTGCCTGAAAGGAAACTGAGTGCTCTTGAAGGGAAAATGTAGTCCTTGAAGAAACGTAGTACCTGATGGAAACTTGTAGTCTCTTGAAGGGAAAAGTAGTGCTCTTGAAGGAAAAAAATGTGTGCCCGAAGGGAAAAAGTAGTCCTTGAAGGAAACTTTTTATCTCTTTAAGGAAAATTTGTGCTCTTTAAGGAAACTTTAGTCTCTTAAGGAAACTGTAGTGCCTTAAGGGAAAAATTTTAGTGCCTTGAAGGAAACTGAGGCTCTTGAAGGAAACTGGTGCTCTTGAAGGAAAATTGTAGGGGCTCTTTAAGGAAACTGTAGCTCTTGAAAGGGAAAATTTGTGCTCTTGAAGGAAACTTGTAGTCCTTTTTAAAAAAAACTTATGCTCTTGAAGGAAAAGTTCCGAAGAAACTGAGGGGTCTTGAAGGAAACTGTAAATGCTCTGAAGGAAAATTTTCAGTGCCTTTAAAAAACTTGCGGGCCTTGAAGGAAACTTGCAGGCTCTAAGGAAAAAATTCCAGGGCCTTGAAGGAAACTTTTTTGTCTCTTGAAGAAAATTTAGGGCCTGAAGGAAACTGAGGCTTTGAAAGGAAACTGTATGTCTTTAAGGAACTGTGTCTCTTGAAGGAAACTTTAGTGCTCTTTAAGGAAAAAGAGGGCCGAAGGAAACGGGAGTGCTCTTGAAGGAAAAATTTCAGTGCTCTTTAAAGAAACTTTCAGTGCTCTTTAAGGGAAAATTCAGTGCTCTTAAGGGAAAATTCCATGCTCTTAAGGAAACTTGTAGTGCTCTTTAAGGAAACTTTAGGGCTCTTTAAGGAAACGTAGGCTCTTGAAGGAAAAGTATGCTCTGAAGGGAAAAAGTAGTGCTCTTGAAAGGGAAAATGTAGTGCTCTGAAGGAACAAAATCTCTTGAAGGGAAAAAGATGCCTTGAAGGAAATTTTCAGTGCTCTTGAAAAAACTTGCAGTGCTCTTTAAGGAAACTTGCAGTCCTTTAAGGAAATTCCCCTGCTCTTGAAGGAAACTTGTATGCTCTTGAAGGAAACTTGTATGCCTTGAAGGAACTGTAGTGCCTTAAGGGAAAATGTAGGTCCCTTTAAGGAAACTTAGTGCTCTTGAAGGAAACTTGAGGCTCTTGAGGAAACTGTATGCTCTTGAAGGAAACTGTATCTTTGAAGAAACTTTAGTGCCTTAAGGGAAAAGTAGTGCTCTTTAAGGGAAACTGAAGAGCCCTTTAAGGAAACTTAGTCTCTGAAGGAAAATTGTATGCCCCTTGAAAGGGAAAATTTTAGTGCCTTGAAGGAAAAAATGTAGTTTCCCTTTTAAGGAAACTTGTATCTCTTGAAGGAAACTTGTAGTGCTCTTGAAGGAAAATTGTAGTGCTCTTTAAGGAAACTGAAGTCTCTTTAAGGAAACGTAGTGCCTTAAGAAACTTTTAGTGCCTTGAAGAAACGTAGTGCCTTGAAGGAACTTATGCTCTTTAAGGGAAAATTGTAGCTCTTAAGGAAACTGTAGTGCCTTGAAGGAAACTTCCATGCCTTTGAAGGAAACTTTTATGCTCTTGAAGGAAACTGTATGCTCTTGAAGGAAACCCGTCCTTGAAAAAAACTTGTAGTGCCTTGAAGGAAAATGTAGTGTCTTGAAAGGGAAAATTTCATGCCTTTAAGGAAACTTTTTGTCCTTTAAGGAAAATTGCAGTGCCTTGGAACTTGTAGTGCTCTTTAAGGGAAACTGTAGTTTCTCTTGAAGGAAACTGTAGTGCTCTTGAAGGAAACTTGAGTGCTCTTGAAGGAAACTGTAGTGCTCTTGAAGGAAACTTGTAGTGCTCTTGAAGGAAAATTGTAGTGCTCTTGAAGGAAACTTGTAGTGCTCTTGAAGGAAACTTGTAGTGCTCTTGAAGGAAACTGTAGTGCTCTTGAAGGAAACTTTTTGGCTCTTGAAGAAAATGAGGCTCTTGAAGGAAACTGTAGGCCCTTTTAAGGAAACTTTAGTCCTTTAAGAAACTGAGTGCTCTTTAAAAAAACGTAGTGCTCTTGAAGGGGAAATTGTAGTGCTCTTGAAGGAAACGAAGTGCCTTGAAGGAAACTTGTAGTGCCTTTAAGGAAACGAGTGCTCTGAAGGAAACTTTTTATGCTCTTAAAAAAACGAATGCCTTTAGGAAACTTTCGTGCTCTTGAAGGGAAATGAAGGCCTGAAAAAAACTTTCAGGCTCTTGAAGGAAAATTGTAGGCTCTTGAAGGAAACTGTATCTCTTGAAGGGAAAATTTACTCTGAAGAAACGAAGTCTCTGAAGGAAACTTGTAGTGCTCTTAAGGAAACTGTATGCTCTTGAAGGAAACTTTTAGTGCTCTTGAAGGAAACGAAGTCCTTGAAGGGAAAATTTCAGTGCTCTTGAAGGGAAAATGTAGGGCCTTTAAGGGAAATTGTGTGCTCTTTAAGGGAAAATGAGTGCTCTTGAAGGAAACGTAGTGCCTTTAAGGAAACCGTAGTGCTCTTTAAGAAATGTAAGTGCCTTTGAAGGGAAAATGAAATCCTTGAAGGAAACTTTTGCCTTGAAGGGAAAATGTAGTGCTCTTGAAGGAAACTTGTAGTCCGAAGAAAATGTAGGCTCGGGGGAAAATGTAGTGCCTTGAAGGAAACTTGTAGTGCTCTTTAAGGGAAAATTGTAGTGCCTTGAAGGAAAACCGTAGTGCTCTTGAAGGAAACGCAGTGCTCTTTAAGGAAAATTTTTAGTGCTTCTTTAAGGAAAATTATCTCAAGGAAACTGTAGTCTCTTAAAGGGAAAATTTTAGTGTCTTAGGAAACGTAGTGCTCTTAAGGAAACTTGTAGTCTCTTTAAGGGAAAATTTAGTCTCTTTAAAGGGAAACTTTTGGCCTTTTAAGGGAAAATTTAGGGTCTGAAGGAAACTTTAGTGCTCTTGAAGGAAACGAAATTTCCTTTAAAGGAAACTTTTAGGCTCTTGAAGGAAACTTTTAGGCTCTTTAAAGGAAAATTTTAGTCCTTGAAGGAAAATGTAGTGCCTTTAAGGAAACTGTAGTGCTCTTGAAGGGAAAATGTATGCTCTTGAAGGAAACTTTTAGGCTCTTGAAGGAAACTGTATGCTCTTGGGGGAAACTGTAGCTCTTTTAAAAAACTGTTGCCTTGAAGGAAACGGGGGTGCTCTTTAAGGAACTGTAGTGCCTTGAAGGAAAATTGTAGTGTCTTAAGGAAACTTTTAGTGCCCTTGAAGGAAAATGTAGTGCTCTTAAGGGAAAATTTTTATGCTCTTTAAGGGAAAATGTAGGCCTTTTAAGGAAAATTGTAGTGTTTTGAAGGAAAATTGTAGTGCTCTTGAAGGAAACTGAGTGCCTTGAAGGAAAATTTGTGCCGAAGGGAAAATTTAGTGCTCTGAAGGGAAATGTATCCTTGAAGGAAAACGGTCCTTTAAGGGAAAGTATGCTCTTGAAGGGGGAAATTAGTGCTCCCTTTAAAAAACTTTTTGTGCTCTTTAAGGGAAAATGTAAGGCTCTTGAAGAAACTTGTAGTCTCTTGAAGGAAACTTTGGGCCCCCCTTTAAGGAAACTTTGTGCCTTAAGGAAACTGTGGTGCTCTTGAAGAAACTTTAGGCCTTAAGGGAAAATGTTGCTTTAAGGGGAAAGAGTGCCTTGAAGGAAACGAGTGGCTTGGAGAAACTTTTAGTCCTTGAAGGAAAATTTTAGGCTCTTGAAAAAAAATGTAGTGCTCTTTAAGGGAAAATTAGTGCTCTTTTAAAGGAAACGTAGGCCTTGAAAGAAAATTGAAGGCGTTTTGGGGGAAACTTATGCCTTGGGGGAAATTAGAAGGCTGTTGGGGGTAACTCTAGTGCCTTGGGGAAACCCTAAGTATCTCTTGGAAAAAACTCTATGCTCTGGGGGAAACTCGTTGTAGTGCTCTTGAAGGAAACTGTAGGCTCTTAAAAAACTTGAAGGCCTTGGGGGAAACTTGTAGTCCTTGGGGGAAATTAGAAGTCGTTGGAGAACCTATGCTCTTGGGAAACCTAGTAGGCCTTAAAAACTCTAGGGGGGCTCTTTTGGGGGAAACAGTATGCTCGGAGGAAACTCGTATGATCTCTTGGGGAAAACTCGTTGTTTCTTGAGGAAACTCGAGTGATGCTCTTGGATAAAACTCGATGTTCTTGAGGAAAACCGGTGTGAAGCCTTGGGTAAAACTCGTAGTGTTCTTGGAAAACTCGTTTGGGCTCTTGGGGGAACCGAGGCTCTTGGGGGAAAAACCCTAGGGTGCCTGGAGGAAACCGTATGTGCTCTTGGGGGACCGTAGCGCCTTGGGGGAAAATCTATGGGGCCTTAAGGAAAATCGTAGTGCCTTGGGGGAAACTCGTAGGGTTCTTTGGGGGAAACCGTTTAAAATTTGACACATGGCAACTCTTGGGTATCTTTTTTGAGGAAAAGTTTTGCCACAACGCTTTATCGTCCTCAAAGGAAAACCCTTTAAGAACAGGAGGGAATAGGTAACGTCCCCCCCCCTGAGTCTTGGCCCCACAAACTAATGAAAACGGCTACGTCTAGAAGGAGCTTATAAACCGTTGGAGGAGGTGCAAACATAGGCGGAACATTTTTTTCAAAAGTTGAAGTAGGCGTGCCCAAGAAAAAGGGAACGAAAATTCCCAAATTTAAAAAAACCCAAGAAGTTGCAGTTCTGCAGGTTTTTTAGATGAATGGTTCAGAGAACCGACATTTTTATAAATTAGACCATTGCAAATCTTTTGGGGGATCTTTATTGAGGAAACGTTTTGCCCCACAGGGGCTTCATCAGTCCATACAAAGGAGAATCTTGAAGAACAGGAGGAGAATGAGGTAATCAGTCCCTCAACCTTGAGTCGATGTGGTCAGTCCATCAATCTTGAATAGAATACGGCATACGTGCTGAGAAGGAGCTTATAAACCGTTGGCAGGAGAGGTGCAGAAGTCATAGGTCGTGTAACATTTGTTCAATGTTGAAGTAGTCGTGCCCAAGAATTAGGCAAGCGAAGAATTCCCAAGTATTAAGATCCCAAGAAGTTGCAGTGTCTGACAGGTTTGTAGATGAATGGTTCAGAGAACCGACATGTTGATAAATTAGACACATGTGCAACTCTTGGGTATCTTTATTGAGGAAACGTTTCGCCACACAGTGGCTTCATCAGTCCATACAAAGGAGAATCTTGAAGAACAGGAGGAGAATGCCTAATTCTTGGGAACGACCTACTTCAACATTGAACAAATGTTACACGACCTATGACTTCTGCACCTCTCCTACCAACGGTTTATAAGCTCCTTCTCAGCACGTATGCCGTATTCTATTCAAGATTGATGGACTGACCACATCGACTCAAGGTTGAGGGACTGATTACCTCATTCTCCTCCTGTTCTTCAAGATTCTCCTTTGTATGGACTGATGAAGCCACTGTGTGGCGAAACGTTTCCTCAATAAAGATACCCAAGAGTTGCACATGTGTCTAATTTATCAACATGTCGGTTCTCTGAACCATTCATCTACAAACCTGTCAGACACTGCAACTTCTTGGGATCTTAATACTTGGGAATTCTTCGCTTGCCTAATTCTTGGGCACGACCTACTTCAACATTGAACAAATGTTACACGACCTATGACTTCTGCACCTCTCCTGCCAACGGTTTATAAGCTCCTTCTCAGCACGTATGCCGTATTCTATTCAAGATTGATGGACTGACCACATCGACTCAAGGTTGAGGGACTGATTACCTCATTCTCCTCCTGTTCTTCAAGATTCTCCTTTGTATGGACTGATGAAGCCACTGTGTGGCGAAACGTTTCCTCAATAAAGATACCCAAGAGTTGCACATGTGTCTAATTTATCAACATGTCGGTTCTCTGAACCATTCATCTAGAAACTCGTAGTGGCGCTCGTTAAGGAAACTCGTAGTGCTCTTGGAGGAAACTTGTAGTAGTGCTCTTGGAAGAAACTCGTAGTGGTGCTCTTGGAGGAAACTAGTAGTGCTCTTGGAGGAAACTCGTAGTGATGCTCTTGGATAAAACTCGTAGTGTTCTTGGAGGAAACTCGTAGTGATGCTCTTGGAGGAAACTCGTAGTGCTCTTGGAGGAAACTCGTAGTGGTGCTCTTGGAGGAAACTAGTAGTGCTCTTGGAGGAAACTCGTAGTGATGCTCTTGGATAAAACTCGTAGTGTTCTTGGAGGAAACTCGTAGTGGTGCTCTTGGAGGAAACTCGTGCCTTGAGTGGTGTAGATGCTATATGTTATATAGACATCCTCAAAACATCTCATGCTCTTGGTAAAAGATGCTTGTGTGGTCTCAGGATGTGGCTTAGATAAAGAGAAAGAGGTTAAGTTAGATAAAGTTTGTCAGGAAACAGGACAAGTGTTTCCTGATGCGAGTCTCATCATATAATGACCCGCCGCTGCAGTTTTTGGTCATCTGACCCAGGTCTTCCGCTGGCTTACCGGTCCACCCCTTAAAACTTATGGAAATTATTATATTTTTTTTTGGGGGGGAGAGGGGGGTCCTGGCACATGAGAATATTTATGGATGGCTCGTGGTTGCCTTCCAACTAGAACGGCAAGGCCTTTCAAGATACATATCAACACATCGTGATACAGCGGTTCTTAATGTGTACTCTATGCTGATGAAGTTTCTCGGCAAAATCAACTTTTGGCCTCATGATCCATCATATAATGTAGTTAAGAGTTGTATTCCTCCTCCATCACGGAACACCAGAGAACACAGATATAGACGCTATGTGAAGCGTCTGGCGCAGAGAAGCATTACACGGGAAAGAAAGCCAGGTAATACAATAGAGTATGTAGATATTCGCAAAACAGCGATATATTATGGATTTTTTTTTTGCAACCGGCATTCCTCCAGGGCCCAGCAAGAGGCGGAGCCAGGAGCTGAGGCTCGACCCCTGGAACCACGAATAAATGAGTACAGAAAAGCCGCAGATAGTACACGCGCGTGTGGGTAACCCCGTGACCTCAAGGTGGCGTTAGAGAGCACGTCACGTGACCCCTCATCCTCCCAGGGGAGGGAATGAGGGTTAGGGGTCACAGGTGACACAGCCTCTCACTGTGACCTCTCAAGCAGGAATCATAGTCTTCACGGCTCTCTGTGACCTTCACTCAGATCCGGCATAGTTGTAACTCCAACATTTACATTGATTGCGGCCTCTGGCCTTCCATTTTTTTTCCCTGACTCGTTATTTTCTGTTTTTTTTTTTTTTTTTTTTTTCATACTCTGATTATTTTTTACCATACGTGACCTTTTATTATCCTGTCTTCGTATTTTTGCTTATTTCTAATAGCATTTATTTTCATATTTTGTTTATTTCTGGTTAATTTCATATAATATTTATTTCCTTATTTTATATGGGATTTACCAGGTCCATTTTCGGTCTACCGGTATTAAATTGGTCAGTATCCATACCTCCCATCTTACAAGTATAATACTGGTCACCCTTAACATCTTTCGTCTTGCAAGTATTATATTGGTCACCCTTAACATCTTTCGTCTTGCAAGTATTATATTGGTCACCCTTAAAAATCTTTCGTCTTGCAAGTATTATATTGGTCACCCTTAACATTTTTCGTCTTGCAAAGTTTATATTGGTCACCTTAACAAACTTTCGTCTTGCAAGTATTATATTGGTCACCCTTAACATCTTTCGTCTTGCAAGTATTATATTGGTCACCCTTAACATCTTTCGTCTTGCAAGTATTATATTGGTCACCCTTAACATCTTTCGTCTGCAGATTATATTGGCACCCTTAACATCTTTCGTCTTGCAAGTATTATATTGGTCACCCTTAACATTTTTTCGTCTTGCAGTATTATATTGGTCACCCTTAACATCTTTTGTCTTGCGAGTATTATATTGGTCACCCTTAACATCTTTCGTCTTGCAAGTATTATATTGGTCACCCTTAACATCTTTCGTCTTGCAGGTATTATATTGGTCACCCTTAACATCTTTCGTCTTGCAGGTATTATATTGGTCACCCTTAACATCTTTCGTCTTGCAGGTATTATATTGGTCACCCTTAACATCTTTCGTCTTGCAGGTATTATATTGGTCACCCTTAACATCTTTTGTCTTGCAAGTATTATATTGGTCACCCTTAACATCTTTCGTCTTGCAAGTATTATATTGGTCACCCTTAACATCTTTCGTCTTGCAAGTATTATATTGGTCACCCTTAACATCTTTTGTCTTGCAAGTATTATATTGGTCACCATTAACATCTTTCGTCTTGCAAGTATTATATTGGTCACCCTTAACATCTTTCGTCTTGCAGGTATTAAATTGATCACGCTTAACACCTTTTGTGTTGAAGCATAATATTGGTTACATTAACATCTCTGGCACCATTCCCCTTTGCAATAATTTGTTCGAGTCGCTGTTAAATTGTATATTAAGTTCCACTCTGCTTTCGATGAGAATTATGTTGCCTGTGTCTGTGAGCTGTATCTGTGAGCTGTGTGTGTAGGCTGTGCCTGTGAACTGTGTGTGTGGGCTGAGTCTGTGTGCTGTACCTGTGTGCTGTGCCTGTGTGCTGTGCCAGTGAGGTGTGTCTGTGGACACAGACACACCTCACAGGCACAGGGTTACTCTGTATCATGTGACTTGGTCATGAATGTGTGTGTATCTCCTGTTTACATCCTGTTTTTGTGGTTCATGTGTCTGTCCAGCAGTTGTTTTTGTAGCTTGTTCTTGTGACTCGTACTTGATTTCTGCGCTCCCTGTCGATGCTTGAAACACGTATCAATAGTCCAGTCTTGTTATAATTGCTTGTTGCCTCTGTGTGTGTTTGTGCTTGCGCGGGCACGTGTATGTGGTTGTGAGGGCACGTGCGTGTGGTTGAAAGAGCACGTGCGTGTGGTGTGAGAGCACGTGCGTGTGGCTGTGGTCTTGAATTGCTGCTCCCGGCTGTGATCTATGCATGTGGCTTTTGATTGTTGCGTGTGGTTGAGACTTGCATTTGCGATGCATGTGTCTGGTGTGTCGTTGGGGTTGAGTGAGGAAAACGTCTCTGGCCCTTACTGTCACTCCTGGCCCTTGCTGTCATTCCTGGCCCCTGTTGTCACCCCTGGCCCTTACTATTACCCCTGAGTCCTGCTGTTACTCCTGGCCCTTGCTGTCACTCCTGACCTCTGCTGTCACTCCTGGCCCCTAATGTTATTCCTGACCCCTGCTATTACTCCTGGCCCTTACTATCACTCCTGGCCCCTGATGTTATTCCTGACCCCTGCTGTCACTCCTGGCCCCTCGTGTTACTCCTGGCCGCTGATGTCATTCTTGTCCCCTGCCGTCACTCCTGGACCCTGCTGTCACTCCTGGCCCCTGCCGCCACTCCTGGCCCCTACTGTCACCCCTGGCCCCTACTGTCACTCCTGGTCCCAACTGTTACTCTTGGCCTACTGTCACTCCTGGCCCCTACTATCACTCCTGGCCCCAGCCGATACTCCTGGCCTCTGCTGTCGCTCCTGGTCCCTACTGTCACTCGTCGCCCCTACTGTCACTCCTGGCCCCAGCCAATACTCCTGGCCTCTGCTGTCGCTCCTGGTCCCTACTGTCACTCGTCGCCCCCTACTGTCATCTCCTGGCCCCAGCCAATACTCCTGGCCTCTGCTGTCGCTCTTGGTCCCTACTGTCACTCCTCGCCCCTACTGTCACTACTGGCCCCTACTGTCACTCCTGGCCCCTGCCATCACTCCTGACCCACGCTGTCACTCCTAGTCCCTGCTGTCACTCCTCATCCCTGCTGTCATTCCTGGCTGCTACTGTCACTCTTGGTCCCTACTGTCATTCCTGGCTGCTACTGTCACTCTTGGCCCCTACTGTCACTCCTGGCCCCTACTGTCACCCCTGGCCCCTGCCGTCACTCCTGGCCACTACTGTCACTACAGGCCCCTACTGTCACTTCTGGCCCCTGCGGTCACTCCTGGCCCCTGCCGTCACTCCTGACCCCTGCTGTCACTCCTGGCCCCTGCCGTCACTCCTGACCCCTGCTGTCACTCCTGGCCCCTGCGGTCACTCCTGGCCCCTGCAGTCACTCCTGGTCCCTGCTGTCACTCCGGGCCCCTGCTGTCACTCCTGACCTCTGCCGTCACTCCTGACCCCTGCCGTCACTCTTGACCCTGCCGTCACTCCTGGCCCCTGCTGTCACTCCTGGCCCCTGCAGTCACTCCTGGTCCCTGCTGTCACTCCGGGCCCCTGCCGTCACTCCTGACCCCTGCGGTCACTCCTGACCCCTGCCGTCACTTCTGGCCCCTGCAGTCACTCCTGGTTCCTGCTGTCACTCCGGGCCCCTGCCGTCACTCCTGACCCCTGCCGTCACTCCTGACCCCTGCCGTCACTCTTGACCCCTGCCGTCACTCCGGGCCCCTGCCGTCACTCCTGACCCCTGCCGTCACTCCTGGCCCCTACTGTCACTCCTGGCCCCTGCCGTCACTCCTGGCCCCTGCCGTCACTCCTGGTCCCTGCTGTCACTCCGGGCCCCTGCCGTCACTCATGACCCCTGCCGTCACTCCTGACCCCTGCTGTCACTCCTGATCCCTGCCGTCACTCCTGACCCCTGCCGTCACTCCTGGCCTCTCCTGTCACTCCTGATCCCTGCTGTCACGCCTGACCCCTGCCGTCACTCCTGACCCCTGCCGTCACTCCTGACCCCTGCCGTCACTCCTGACCCCTGCCGTCACTCCTGACCCCTGCCGTCACTCCTGACCCCTGCTGTCACTCCTGACCCCTGCCGTCACTCCTGACCCCTGCCGTCACTCCTGACCCCTGCCGTCACTCCTGACCCCTGCCGTCACTCCTGACCCCTGCCGTCACTCCTGACCCCTGCCGTCACTCCTGACCCCTGCTGTCACTCCTGACCCCTGCCGTCACTCCTGACCCCTGCCGTCACTCCTGACCCCTGCCGTCACTCCTGACCCCTGCCGTCACTCCTGACCCCTGCCGTCACTCCTGACAGGGAAGAACATTTAACGCTCTGCTTTAAGAAACACCAACAACAAATGTTTCCTCTGTGCTGCCATAAATACTTTTCTCCGAAATGTTTTAGTAATTTCAACGTTCTTTTCGAGATTATGTTTAATTGTTGTAATAATCACATAATTTCTTTTCCTTTGTATTTATTCGTTTTCTCTGTTTATTTCTGTTGTTGTGTAGATTTATCATTAGTTTAAACTTATAGTGACGTCAAGCATACGAAAATGACTTTAAAATCTTTATCAAATATCTCTTATATTAATGCTAGCTAAAAAAAAAAAATTCCTGCGCAGTAGCCCATGTAGGACGATACCCTCAGAATTATTCTTGGCTGCAGGAGCTTGGTGTTCCTGTGTCAGTGGTGGGATTATTGAGATTAACACTGTATGTGGTGTTAGAATGTTAGGAAATGAACCAGACTCTGTCACTGTAAATCTTGCTAAATGTTTAGAAGCAAATAAACATAAATCGTCTAAATGGGTTGTTAAAAAAATGTTTTTAAAAACCCTCACAAAACTTATCACGGAGACAACCAAAAGTTTCGTCCCTCCATGGAAGTTGTTTTCACTGAACTCCAAACCAAAAGCGCCTCCCAAGAACCCATCACCAGTAATCGTTTTTAAAAATCATTTGAAAAATCAATCAATCAAGTTTATTCTCTATAAGGTTTTACAAGGGGGTTTACATTTTTTGGTATTGTGTTTTTTCATTTTTAAAATACTAATTCAGAGGGGCCCACTAGGACACCTCGGGGCTGGCATTTCGGGCAGCTTAATTAATTCTAAACTTTAAATTATTACGATCATAGTTTTAAGGCTAAGTGACTACATTAATGACACATTATATTTGTGATTTTTGCAATGTGAATGTTTTTTGATTTGCACAAAACAAGTGTCTATTTGGAGTATCATAGGCAAACTTTGAAATAGTTAGGGTTCATTTTTTTAAATTAAGATTGATTTCTTTTTTTATAGTCTGGGTGAGTGTAAGTGTGAAAAACCCCCGGTGGTTTTTTCATGTAGTTAGTTGACAGGGGGGTTAAGGGGTAAAAATGTTTTCTAACTGTAGTTTTGAAAATGAGAAAGGCTGCATTTTAAGTTTTTCAGGTAGGGTGTTCCAGATTTTAGGCCCTTTTACACACATTGAATTTTTGTAAAGGTTTAGTCGGACACGGGGAATGTCATAGAGATGTTTGTGTCTGGTGTTATGCCAGTGGATCCTGTCACAACTATAAAGAAAGCGTTTTAGGTCAAGGTTAATATTGGAATTTAAGGTTCTGTAGATGTAGATTGCACAGTAGTAAGTGTGGATGTTCTGAACAGGGAGTAAGTTTAGATCTATGAAGAGTGGGGGTGGGGTGTTGCCAGGGATGGGATTTAGTGATTATTCTTACTGCGGCTTTTTGTTGGGTTATTATTGGCTTTAGATGTGTTGCTGCAGTTGATCCCCAAGCACAAATAGCATAGGTAAATGCTCAAGAAGTTTCTCACTTAATTGTTAGTAATAATATATAAATTATATACACTGATATATCTAAGCAGGAGTCTGCTGGCAGGGCTGCATCTGTTCTTGTTGTCACCTCCCTAGATAAGAGCGATAAGAACTATGCTGAGTTAAATATAACTGGGCGTCTACACTGCAAACTGAATTGTTTGTCATCCCGATGATACTAAAATTAACTAAAGACACTGAGCCTGACTCCTTGATCATTACTGATTCTGTGTCATGACTGAGGGTTCTTGACTAACACAATGACTCTAACAACATGAGCAATACTGAAGCCAGGCATAGATACTCAAAAATCAGAGAAAAGGAACTCGACGAAATACTTTTATGAATTCCATCACACAATTACTCCAAATGTTAAAATTGATAAGTCTGCCAAAAAGAAAGTACCATGAAGAAAAATGTAGTATATAGCGTTGGTATGTCTGTGTCTAACATTAGGAATAATATAAGGAGAGAAGTAAATAATGAAAGTAAATGTCGAAGAAATGCAGTTAAAAGCCTGAGTAGATCTATAACTCACCATGATAGCAAGAACATAGATAAGAATGTTCACGGGGCAACTTGCAATATATAAACAGACTGACATGTAATAGCTAGACTTAGGCTTAGTTACAAATATTTCTAGCAGTTTGGCAGACACAGGCTGATGTTGTAGCAGCCAGACTTAGGTTAGTTACAAGTGCTTCTGGGAGTTTGGGAGACACAGATGATGATCAAACTAAATGCAAAGTATGTGACCAACCTTATAGTCCCTACCTTAAACAATGCTTGAATGTCCAATTATTGAGGAATATAGATATAGGCAGGCATCTTATTAAAGTAAAATACCAGAAATTTTAAGAAAATATCCTATATTTACGTGGAATAGATAAGACATATTATTAATATAAACCCAGATGAACTCTGTCAACATTTTGGGGGCCTAGTTCCTAGGCCTTTTGTGCATCCATATATTCTTGGATGGACAATGGAGTGCACAATAAACTAATCACTACCGTCCACAGGATGGATATGAGGTGCACAATAAACTAATCACTACCGTCCACAGGATGGATATGAGGTGCACAATAAACTAATCACTACCGTCCACGGATGGATATGAGGTGCACAATAAACTAATCACTACCGTCCACAGGATGGATATGAGGTGCACAATAAACTAATCACTACCGTCCACAGGATGGATATGAGGTGCACAATAAACTAATCACTACCGTCCACAGGATGGATATGAGGTGCACAATAAACTAATCACTACCGTCCACAGGATGGATATGAGGTGCACAATAAACTAATCACTACCGTCCACAGGATGGATATGAGGTGCACAATAAACTAATCACTACCGTCCACAGGATGGATATGAGGTGCACAATAAACTAGCCACTACCGTCCACAGGATGGATATGAGGTGCACAATAAACTAATCACTACCGTCCACAGGATGGATATGAGGTGCACAATAAACTAGCCACTACCGTCCACAGGATGGATATGAGGTGCACAATAAACTAATCACTACCGTCCACAGGATGGATATGAGGTGCACAATAAACTAGCCACTACCGTCCACAGGATGGATATGAGGTGCACAATAAACTAGCCACTACCGTCCACAGGATGGATATGAGGTGCACAATAAACTAGCCACTACCGTCCACAGGATGGATATGAGGTGCACAATAAACTAGCCACTACCGTCCACAGGATGGATATGAGGTGCACAATAAACTAGCCACTACCTTTCCACAGGATGGATATGAGGTGCACAATAAACTAGCCACTACCGTCCACAGGATGGATATGAGGTGCACAATAAACTAGCCACTACCGTCCACAGGATGGATATGAGGTGCACAATAAACTAGCCACTACCGTCCACAGGATGGATTTGAGGTGCACAATAAACTAGCCACTACCGTCCACAGGATGGATATGAGGTGCACAATAAACTAGCCACTTCTGCGGCAATTATAAAATCTAATCTAATTCAAGATTTCTTTTTATTTATTTACTGTTGCAAACGATTCTGGCTGCAGATTATGCCTGCGGATTGAGCTTTAAACAAATCATATCATTAATGGCAGACAACTCCGACAGTTGATGCATAAGGCACATGTGTAACACCTGGGTAACTTTACTGCCGACAATAAAGTGTTGCACGTGTGTCTGGTGCAACATGCAGAGTGGGAGGAAGCAGGGGGGCCAGGAGTTGTGACTCGACCCCTGCAGCCACAAACAGACGAGTGCATGTTTCAGATCTCCAGGATACAAATTTCCAGACTGGCCGACATTTACTGGTTCCTGGTATTTGGGTATAGTCGTACCATCCTTGGTAACTGTGTAATGAGTCTGTTTCCACCACTTCCTCAGCCAACTCATTCCGCTTGTTTGTTATCTCTAAAATTTAAAAAAAAGTATTTCCTAACAATTTTGTGGCTCATTTATTTACTTAGCTTCTACTTATGAAACAGTCCCGTGAACTTAGACTCATGTGAAACACCTGGATATCTTCATTCTGAAATCTTTTCGCAAAACCAGTGGCATTATCAGCTCACTACAGAAGGTATTAAATGAGAGAGTAGATGAGGCGGTCAGTCCATCAGTATAGAAAACGGTGCCCACCACCATAGGTGTTTCACGTGTCTAATGGCATTGTATACCATTTATGATATGAACTAGTCTAATTATAAATTTTTGAGCCTTCTCCAAGTGCTGATCATGCTTTCATAGTTGTGGATTCCATGCTTTATTATTATTATTATTATTATTATTATTATTATTACTATTATTATTATTATTATGAAACAAGCCTTACTTAAGTCACGTACAATGCTGATATTATGCGATTTATAAGTGATATGTTCCGTGTAATGATTACTTAGGAATCCTTTCTTCTGGCTTTGTTTCTAGCTTCTTCGCTCAACCCTAATTACGATTTGCATGACGTTGCACTTGTTTTGATTGACCTCCAAAAGCCATTGATGTGACCACTTTCCAAGTTGTCCCAATCTAGCAGCCTGTCTCAATCTTCCGTTGTTCTTAGTCTTCTCATTAGTTTCATGTCATCAGCAAACAACAACACACCTAGGCTCTGATTCCTTCTGGCAAGTCATTCACGTATTTTTAAGAGCAAGGTGTCGTAGAACCTAACACTGGGGTACCCCACTTGTTATTTTCCACCATTCTGATGGCTTTCTTTATTATCGTCACTGTTTTCAGTCCGTGAGTTTTTCTTTCGTTTATCTATACCTTCCCTTCCAGTGACCCTGTGTCAAATGCCTTCCGAATGTTAAAAAAAATACAGTGCGATAGATTACAGGTAGTGAACGTAAGGTTGTCAATATCTGGTAGACTTCTTGGCTGTGAACGCCTGGAAGATTACTTGCCCTCGCAGGAATTCCAAACATCAAAACAAAGAGTTGTATTGCGTTATTACACTGTCGAGCTCCGTGTCATTATTCAGGAGAATAACTCGCAATCTCAGCAGTGATCCACCTGACCCAGAAACAATCTGGAGATGACCTGGATGTTACCTGGAGGTAACTTGGTGTCAGGAAAGGTTTTCACCATTGACCTGTTGAAAAATCCCCATTCCCTCCTCCCTTCTTCCTCCCACTCATCTATTTATCTATCTCTCTATCTATGCATCATTCTTTATATATAATATATATATATATGAACTCAAATTGTAATAAATAACTGTCGATGAATATATATATATATATATATATATATATATATATATATATATATATATATATATATATATATATATATATGAATACATATGTATGCATACATTATGTATCTAGCATTTCAACGATGTTTTTAAAAAACGCGAGACAAAAGATTTTATTTTTTTTGCTACATATTTAATGCATGTTTTTGTCTGACATTTATGGTGATATTATTGCTGTATAATGACTTGTCTGATGTATCATTTCCTCGTCTCTCAAGTTGCTGAGTGTGACGTTCAGATTTCACTTTAATGTTGGTAACCTACCAGTACACTGTTCGTAACCTACCAGTACAATGTTCGTAGCCTACCAGTGCAATGTTCGTAGCCTACCAGTACAATGTTCGTAGCCTACCAGTACAATGTTCGTAACCTGCCAGTACAATGTTCGTAACCTGCCAGTACAATGTTCGTAACCTGCCAGTACAATGTTCGTAACCTGCCAGTACAATGTTCGTAACCTGCCAGTACAATGTTCGTAACCTGCCAGTACAGTGTTCACACTTCAAGCACTCACTAGAACTGCAGCATAAGATGGCGAAAACGGACGTATTGGTGATTCCAAGACATTATAGTGAAATTCTTTTCGACGTTATGCCTGCAGTGGAAACTTGGGTAGGAGCCAAGACAGGAAGAATTTGCCGACTAGACGTCAGAATGCGAATTCAGACGTCAGAGAAAAGTTCAGATATCAAAAACACACGAAGTCATGAAATCAGTAAAGCAAATTCAGATTTAAGAAATAAACTTCAAAAGTCTCAGAAGGACTATGTGCGGACGTCAGTGAGGAAGTCCATTCCTACCCCTTGACAACTCCCACTCCAGGCCCACTCCCACTCCAGGCCTACCCCCACTCCTGGCCCACTCCCACTCCAGGCCCACTCCCACTCCAGGCCCACTCCCACTCCAGGCCCACTCCCACTCCAGGCCCACTCCCACTCCAGACCCACTCCCACTCCAGGCCCACTCCCACTCCAGGCCCACTCCATCAAAACACTCTTTGTAAAGTCTTAGCACAGTGGTACCGTAAAACGATGACAAATTTAAAGGAATTGAGGGAGGACTGGGGCATAGGGAAAGGAGTTGTGAAGAGGGAATTGGAGGAAGGGGCGAGAAGAAAAGGTAGGTTGGGAAAGGTGTTGCTGGAACGGGTGGAGGAGGGTGGACACTGAGAGCTGCAGTAGCCCCAGCGGCGCCTCCATCACCTATGCTGAGACTAACATGTGTGAGGCGTAGCAACCTTCTGTACCTTGTTAATGTGCAATGAGTGGTGATGGTGGTGGTAGTAGTGGTGGTGGTAGTGGTGGTGATGGTGGTGGTGGTAGTGGTGGTGATGGTGGTAGTAGTGGTGGTGGTGGTGGTGGTAGTGGTGGTTGTGGTGGTGGTGGCAGTAGTAGTGGTGGTGGCAGTAGTAGTGGTGGTGGTGGTGGTGGTGATGGTCGTAGTGGTGGTGGTGGAAGTGGTAGTGGTGATGGTGGTGGTAGCAATGGTCTTCCCCCATGATCAGAAATATAATCTTGGGGAGACGCCAAACCCATAAAGTTAATGCAGCGCCCGGAAAACGGAAGGCACTCAAAAAAGAGAGAGAGGATTCAAGCAAAACAAGGGTGCGTGCAGTTCTTAATGAACTAACATCAAAGACTCTTCCTAAACGCGATTAAGGAATCAAGTTCAGTCTCATAAATTAAATTTAGTGCCGCTAAGCTGGCAGCAAATTTACCTTGCAATGTATAACTCCAGTTGTTAATTCTTGTGGGAAATTTTGCAAAGTTGCTATAACTCTCATATTTATGAAGTGTCAACAAAAGCAGATGCTGCCTTGTCAGCAAACTTGTCGAGGAAGTATAAACAACAGCAGATGCTACCCTTCCAGCAGACTTGTCGAGAAAGTATAAACAACACCAGATGCTACCCTTCCAGCAGACTTGTCGAGGAAGTAAAACAACATGCCCGATGCAACCCTTCCAGCAGACTTGTCGAGGAAGTATAAACAACAGCAGATGCTACCCTTCCAGCAGACTTGTCGAGAAAGTATAAACAAGAGCAGATGCTACCCTACCAGCAGACTTGTCGAGGAAGTATAAACAACAGCAGATGCTACCCTTCCAGCAGACTTGTCGAAAAAGTATAAACAAGAGCAGATGCTACCCTTCCAACAGACTTGTCGAGAAAGTATAAACAACAGCAGATGCTGCCCTGCCAGCAGACTTGTCGAGAAGGTATAAACAACAGCAGATGCTACCCTGCCAGCAGACTTGTCGAGAAAGTATAAACAACAGCAGAAGCTGCCCTGCCAGCAGACTTGTAGAGAAAGTATAAACAACAGCAGATGCTACCCTGCCTGCCGTTGAGGAAGTGTAAACAACAGCAGATGCTACCCTGCCAGCAGACTTGTCGAGGAAGTAAAACAACAGCAGATGCTACCCTCCAGCAGACTTGCAGGAAGTATAAACAACAGCAGAGCTACCCTAGCAGCAGACTTGTGAGAAGTATAAACAACAGCAGATGCTACCCTGCCTGCCGTTGAGGAAGTGTAAACAACAGCAGATGCTACCCTGCCAGCAGACTTGTCGAGGAAGTACAAACAACAGCAGATGCTACCCTTCCAGCAGACTTGCCAAGGAAGTATAAACAACAGCAGATGCTACCCTAAAAGCAGACTTGTCGAGGAAGTATAAACAACAGCACATGCAGCCCTGCCTGCCGTTGAGGAAGAGTAAACAAGAGCAGATGCAGCCCTGCCTGTCGTTGAGGAAGTGTAAACAGCAGATGCAGCCCTGCCTTTCGTTGAGGAAGTGTAAACAGCAGTAGATGCAGCCCTGCCTATCGTTGAAGTGTAAACAGCAGCAGATGCAGTCCTGCCTATCGTTGACGAAGTGTAAACAACAGCAGATGCAGCCCTTCCTGTCGTTGAGGAAGTGTAAACAACAGCAGATGCAGCCCTGTCTATCGTTGAGGAAGTGTAAACAACACCAGATGCAGTCCTGCCTGTCGTTGAGGAAGTGTAAACAACAGCAGATGCAGCCCTTCCTGTCGTTGAGGAAGTGTAAACAGCAGCAGATTCAGCCCTGCCTGTCGTTGACGAAGTGTAAACAACAGCAGATGCAGCCCTGCTTGTCTTTGACGAAGTGTAAACAACAGCAGATGCAGCCCTGCTTGTCTTTGACGAAGTGTAAAACAGCAGATGCAGCCCTGTCTGTCGTTGAGGAAGTGTAAACAACAGCAGATGCAGCCCTGCCTGTCGTTGACGAAGTGTAAACAACAGCAGATGCAGCCCTGCCTGTCGTTGAGGAAGTGTAAACAACAGCAGATGCAGCCCTGCCTGTCGTTGACGAAGTATAAACAACAGCAGATGCAGCCCTGCCTGTCGTTGACGAAGTATAAACAACAGCAGATGCAGCCCTGCCTGTCGTTGACGAAGTATAAACAACAGCAGATGCAGCCCTGCCTGTCGTTGACGAAGTATAAACAACAGCAGATGCAGCACTGCCTGTCGTTGAGGAAGTATAAAAAACAGCAGATGCAGCCCTGCCTGCCGTTGAGGAAGGGTAAACAAGAGCAGATGCAGCACTGCCTGTCGTTGACGAAGTATAAACAACAGCAGATGCAGCCCTGCCTGTCGTTGACGAAGTATAAACAACAGCAGATGCAGCACTGACTGTCGTTGAGGAAGTATAAACAACAGCAGATGCAGCCCTGCCTGCCGTTGAGGAAGTGTAAACAAGAGCAGATGCAGCCCTGCCTGTCGTTGACGAAGTATAAACAACAGATGCAGCTCTGCCTGTCGTTGACGAAGTATAAACAACAGCAGATTCAGCACTGCCTGTCGTTGAGGAAGTATAAACAACAGCAGATGCAGCCCTGCCTGTCGTTGACGAAGTACAAACAACAGCATATGCAGCCCTGCCTGTCGTTGACGAAGTATAAACAACAGCAGATGCAGCCCTGCCTGTCGTTGACGAAATATAAACAACAGCAGATGCAGCACTGCCTGTCGTTGAGGAAGTATAAACAACAGCAGATGCAGCCCTGCCTGTCGTTGACGAAGTACAAACAACAGCAGATGCAGCCCTGCCTGTCGTTGACGAAGTATAAACAACAGCAGATGCAGCCCTGCCTGTCGTTGACAAAGTATAAACAACAGCAGATGCAGCACTGCCTGTCGTTCAGGAAGTATAAACAACAGCAGATGCAGCCCTGCCTGCCGTTGAGGAAGTGTATACAAGAGCAATGCAGCTGCCGTCGTTGACGAGTATAAACACAGCAATGCCCTGCCTGTCGTTGACGAAGTATAAACAACAGCAGATGCAGCACTGCCTGTCGTTGCGGAAGTATAAACAACAGCAGATGCAGCCCTGCCTGTCGTTGACGAAGTATAAACAACAGCAGATGCACCCCTGCCTGTCGTTGACGAAGTATAAAACAGCAGATGCAGCCCTGCCTGTCGTTGACGAAGTATAAACAACAGCAGATGCAGCCCTGCCTGCCGTTGAGGAAGTGTAAACAAGAGCAGATGCAGCCCTGCCTGTCATTGACGAAGTATAAACAACAGCAGATGCAGCCCTGCCTGCCGTTGAGGAAGTGTAAACAAGAGCAGATGCAGCCCTGCCTGTCGTTGACGAAGTATAAAAACAGCAGATGCAGCTCTGCCTGTCGTTGACGAAGTATAAACAACAGCAGATGCAGCCCTGCCTGTCGTTGACGAAGTATAAACAACAGCAGATGCAGCCCTGCCTGTCGTTGACGAAGTATAAACAACAGCAGATGAAGCCCTGCCTGTCGTTGAGGAAGTATAAACAACAGCAGATGAAGCCCTGCCTGTCGTTGAAGAAGTATAAACAACAGCAGATGCAGCCCTGCCTGTCGTTGACGAAGTATAAACAACAGCAGATGCAGCCCTGCCTGTCGTTGACGAAGTATAAACAACAGCAGATGCAGCCCTGCCTGTCGTTGACGAAGTATAAACAACAGCAGATGCAGCCCTGCCTGTCGTTGACGAAGTATAAACAACAGCAGATGCAGCACTGCCTGTCGTTGAGGAAGTATAAACAACAGCAGATGCAGCCCTGCCTGTCGTTGAGGAAGTATAAACAACAGCAGATGCAGCACTGCCTGTCGTTGACGAAGTGTAAACAACAGCAGATGCAGCCCTGCCTGTCGATGAGAAGTATAAACAACAGCAGATGCAGCCTGCCTGTCGTTGACGAAGTATAAACAACAGCAGATGCAGCACTGCCTGTCGTTGACGAAGTATAAACAACAGCAGATGCAGCACTGCCTGTCGTTGACGAAGTATAGTAACTAGTATGGCTTGCTTCGTTCGCGTTATGTAAGGTAGGTTGTATGTTATTTAGGTTAGGTAGGTAGTTAGGTAGTAGGTTACGTTAAACAAGTTTATTAGGTTAGGTTAGGTGTGTTAGGACGAGTATAAAGTTAGTTAGGTATGCTTAGGCATGCTAGTAACGTTACGTTAGTATTAAGTAAGGAGTGTAGGTCATGGTGTTGGTTAAGTTAGGTTAGTAAGCTTAGGTTTGGTTAGGTATAGTTAGGTTAGCTGGTAAGGTTAGGTTAGGTTAAGGTTAGGTTAAGTTAGTTACGTAAGGTTAGGTTAGGTTAGGTTAGATAATTTTGGGTTAGGTTAGGTTAGGTAAGATTTGGTTAAGTTAGGTTAGGTTGTTAGGTTAGGTTACGTTAGGTTAATGTTACGTTAGGTGTAAGTAAGGTTAGGTTAGGTTAGGTTTGGTTAGGAAGTTAGGTTAGGTAAGTTAGGTTAGGTTAGGTGATAATGTTAGGTTAGGTTAGGTTAAGGTTAGTTTGGTTAGGTTATGTAGTTAGTTGTTAGGTTAGTTAGTTACTGTAAGGTTAGGTTAGGATGTATTTAGGTTAGTTAAGGTTTGTTAGGTAGGTTAGGTTACGTTAAGTTTTATTAGGTTAGTTAGGTTAGGTTGGTTAGGTTAGGTGTTAGTTAGGTTAGGTTAATGTTAGGTTAGGTTAGTAAGGTTAGGTTAGGTTAGGTTAGGTTAGGTTAAGGTATAGGTTAGGTAAGTTAGGTTAGGTTAGGTAATGTTAGGTTAGCTTAGGTTAGGTTAGGTTAGGTTTTTAGGTTAGGTAGGTTAGTTAGGTTAGGTTAGTAGATTAGGTTAAGTTAGGTTAGGTGTTAGGTTAGGTTAGTGTAGGTTAGTTACGTAAGGTTAGGTTAGGTTAGGTTAGGTTAGGTAGTAGGTTAGGTTAGGTAGGTTGTTAGGTTAGGTTAGGTAATGTTAGGTTAGGTTAGGTTAGGTTAGGTTGGTTTAGGTTAGGTTAGTTAGTTACAGTTAGTTAGGTTAGGTTAGGTTAGTTAGGTTAGGTTAGTTGGTTAGGTTAGGTTGTAGGTTACAGTTACGTTCGTTAGGTTAGGTTAGGTTTAGGTTAGAGTAATGTTAGGTTAGTTTAGGTTAGGTTAGGTTAGGTTAGGTTAGGTTAGGTAGGTAGGTTAGGTTAGGTTAGGTAATGATTAGGTTAGGTTAGGTTAGGTTAGTTACTTAGGTTAGTTACGTTAGGTTAGTTACGTTAGGTTAGGTAAGGTTAGGTTAGGTTAGGTTAGGTTAGGTTAGGTTAGGTTAGGTTAGGTTAGTGGTTAGGTAAGGTTAGGTTAGGTTAGGTTAGGTTAAGTTAGGTTGGGTAAGGTTAGGTTAGGTTAGTTAGGTTAAGTTAGGTTACGTTACGTTACGTTAGGTTAGTTAGTTAGGTTAGGTTAGGTTAGTTAGTTACGTTACGTTTGGTAGTTAGGTTGGTTAGGTTAGGTTAGTAAGGTAGGTTAGGAAGTTTAGGTTAGGTAGTTAGGTTAGGTTAGGTTAGGTAGCTAGGTTAGGTTAGGTAAGGTTAGGTTAGGTTACGTAAGTTAGGTTAGGTTAGGTAAGGTTAGGTTATTAGTTAGTTACGTTAGGTTAGGTAGGTTCGCTTAGGTTAGGTAGGTTAGGTTAGGTTAGGTTAGGTTAGGTAAGGTTAGGTTAGGTTAGGTTTAAAGGTTACGGTTAGGTAAGGTTAGGTTTAGGTTAGGTTAGAAAGGTTAGGTTAAGTTAGGTTAGGGTAGGTTAGGTTAGGTTAAGTAAGGTTAGGTTAGGTTTAGTTTAGGCTAGGTTAGGTTAGGGTTAGGTTAGGTTAGCTTAGGTTAGGTTAAGGTTAGTACGTTAGGTTGTTATGGTTAGTTAGGTTAGGTTAGGTTAGGTTAGGTTAGGTAAGGTTAGGTTAGTTAGGTTAGGTTAGGTAAGTTAGGTTAGTTAGGTTAGGTTACGGGTTAAGGTAGGTAAGGTTAGGTTAGGTTAGGTAGGTTAGGTTAGGTTAGGTAAGGTTAGGTTAGGTTAGGTTAGGTTAGGTAATTTTATGTTAGGTTCGGATAGGTAAGGTTAGGTTAGGTTAGGCTAGCTAAGGTTTAGGTTATTTTAGATTAGGTTAGGTTAGGTAAGGCGAGGTTAGGTTAGGCTAGGTTAGGTTAGGTAATTTTAGGTTAGGTTAGGTTAGGTAAGGTTTGGTTTTATCTGGAGATCTGGAGAGAGTTCCGGGGGTCAACGCCCCCGCGGCCCGGTCTGTGACCAGGCCTCCTTAGGTCAGTGTCCCAGGATGCGACCCACACCAGTCGACTAACACCCAGGTACCCATTTTACTGATGGGGAACATAGACAACAGGTGGAAAGAAACACGTGCAATGTTTCTACTCTGGCTGGGAATCGAACCCAGGCCCTCACCGTGTGAAGCGAGAGCGTTAACCACCATGGCCACCAGAGCCCTTAGGTTAGGTTAGGTTACGTAAGGTTAGGTTAGGTTAGGTTAGGTAAGGTTAGGTTAGATTATGTTAGGTTAGGTTGGGTTAGGTAAGGTTAGGGTAGGTAAGGTTAGGTAAGACTAGGTTAGGTTAGGTTAGGTTAGGATAAGTTTAGTCAGGTTAGGTTAGGTTAGGTTAGGTTAGGTAATTTTAGGTTCCTTTAGGTTAGGTTAGGTAAGGTTAGGTTAGGTTAGGTTAAGTAAGGTTAGGTTAGGTTAGGTTATGTAAGGTTAGGTTAGGTAAGGTTAGGTTAGATTAGGTTAGGTTAGGTTAGGTTTAGGTTAGGTTAGATTAGGTTAGGTTAGGTTAGGTTAGATTAGGTTAGGTAATTTTAGGTTAGGTTAGGTCAGGTTGGGTAAGGTTAGGTTAGGTTAGGTTAGGTAAGGTTAGTTTAGGTAAGGTAAGGTTAGGTTAGGTTAGGTAAGGCTAGGTTAGGTTAGGTTTGGTTTGGTTTCTTTACGTTACGTTAGGTGAAGTTAGGTAAGGATAGGTTAGGTTAGGTTAGGTTAGATTATTTTACGTTACGTTAGGTTAGGTTATGTAAGGTTAGGTTAGGTTAGGGTAGGTTTGGTAAGGTTAGGTTAGGTTACGTAACGTTAGTTTAGGTTAGCTTACGTTAGGTTACGCTAGGTTAGGTTAGGTAAGGTGAGGTTAGGTTAGGTTAGGTTAGGTTAGGTTCGGTTAGGTTAGGTTTCGTTAGGTTAGATTAGGTAATGTTTGGTTAGGTTAGGTTAAGTAAGGTTAGGTTACACCAGGTTAGGTTAGGTAAGGTTAGGTTAGGTTAGGTTAGATTAGGTAATTTTAGGTGCTGTTAGATTAGGTTAGGTGAGGTTAGTTTAGGTTAGGTTAGGTAAGCTTAGGTTAGGTTAGGTAATGTTAGGTTAGGTTAAGTAAGGTTAGGTTAGGTTAGGTTTGGTTAAGTTAGGTTAGGTAAGCTTAGGTTAGGTTAGGTAATGTTAGGTTAGCTTAGGTAAGGTTAGGTTAGGTTAGGTTAGGTTACGTTAGGTTAGGTAAGGTAAGGTTAGGTTAGGTTAGATAAATTTGGGTTAGGTTAGGTTAGGTAAGATTAGGTTAAGTTAGGTTATGTTGGTTAGGTTAGGTTACGTTAGGTTACGTTACGTAAGGTTAGGTTAGGTTAGGTAAGGTTAGAATAGGTTAAGTTAGGAAAGGTAAGGTTAGGTAAGGTTAGGTTAGGTTAGGTTAGGTAATGTTAGGTTGTTAGGTTAGGCTAGGTTTGGTTAGGTTACGTTACGTTACGTTAGGTTAGCTTAGGTTATGTAAGGTTAGGTTAGGTAATGTTATTTAAGGTTAGGTTAGGTTAGGTTACGTTAGGTAAGGTTAAGGTTACGTTAAGTTTTATTAGGTTAGGTTAGGTTAGGTTTGGTTAAGTTAGGTTAGGTAAGCTTAGGTTAGGTTAGGTAATGTTAGGTTAGGTTAAGTAAGGTTAGGTTAGGTTAGGTTAAGTTTGGTTAAGTTAGGTTAGGTAAGCTTAGGTTAGGTTAGGTAATGTTAGGTTTGCTTAGGTAAGGTTAGATTAGGTTAGGTTAGGTTAGGTAAGGTTAGGTTAGGTTAGGTTAGGTAAGATTAGGTTAAGTTAGGTTAGGTTGGTTAGGTTAGGTTACGTTAGGTTACGTTACGTAAGGTTAGGTTAGGATAGGTAAGGTTAGGTAAGGTTAGGTTAGGTAAGGTTAGGTTAGGTTAGGTTAGGTAATGTTAGGTTAGGTTAGGTTAGGTTAGGTTTGGTTAGGTTAGGTAACGTTACGTTAGGTTAGGTTAGGTTAGGTTACGTTAGGTTAGGTTACGTTGGGTTAGGTTAGGGTAGGTTACATTACGTTCTGTTAGGTTAGGTTAGTTTAGGTTAAGTAATGTTAGGTTAGTTAGGTTAGGTTAGGTTAGGTTAGGTTAGGTAAGGTTAGGTTAGGTAAGGTTAGGTTAGGTAAGGTTATGTTACTTTACGTTACGTTACGTTAGGTTAGATTACGTTAGGTTAGGTTAGGTAAGGTTAGGTTAGGTTAGGTTACGTTAGGTAAGGTTAGGCTAGGTTAGGTTAGGCTAGGTTAGGTAAGGTTAGGTTAGGTTAGGAAAGGTTAGGTTAGGTTAGGTTGGGTAAGGGTAAGGTTATGTTACTTTACGTTACGTTTCGTTAGGTTAGATTACGTTAGGTTAGGTAAGGTTAGGTTAGGTTAGGTTAGGTTAGGTAAGGTTAGGTTAGGTTACTTTAGGTTAGGTTAGGTAAGGTTAGGCTAGGTTAGGGTAGGTTTGGTTAGGTTAGGTTAGGAAAGGTTAGGTTAGGTTAGGTTAGGTAAGGTTAGGTTAGGTTAAGTTAGGTTAAGTTAGGTTACGTTACGTTACGTTAGGTTATGTTAGCTTAGGTTAGGTTAGGTTAGGTTAGGTTACGTTACGTTACGTTACTTTTGGTTAGATTAGGTTAGGTTAGGTTAGGTTAGGTTAGGTTAGGTAAGGCTAGGTTAGGTAAGTTTAGGTTAGGTAAGGTTAGGTTAGGCTAGGTTAGGCTAGGTAAGGTTAGGTTAGGTTACGTAAGATTAGGTTAGGTTAGGTTAGGTAAGGTTAGGTTAGGTTAGATTAGGTTTCGTTTCTTTACGTTACGTTAGGTGAAGTTAGGTAAGGATAGGTTAGGTTAGGTTAGATTATTTTACGTTACGTTAGGTTAGGTTATGTAAGGTTAGGTTAGGTTAGGGTACGTTTGGTAAGGTTAGGTTAGGTTACGTAACGTTAGTTTAGGTTAGCTTACGTTAGGTTACGCTAGGTTAGGTTTGGTAAGGTGAGGTTAGGTTAGGTTAGGTTAGGTTAGGTTCGGTTAGGTTAGGTTTCGTTAGGTTAGATTAGGTAATGTTTGGTTAGGTTAGGTTAAGTAAGGTTAGGTTACATCAGGTTAGGTTAGGTAAGGTTAGGTTAGGTTAGATTAGGTAATTTTAGGTGCTGTTAGATTAGGTTAGGTGAGGTTAGTTTAGGTTAGGTTAGGTAAGCTTAGGTTAGGTTAGGTAATGTTAGGTTAGCTTAGGTAAGGTTAGGTTAGGTTAGGTTAGGTAAGGTAAGGTTAGGTTAGATAAGATAAATTTGGGTTAGGTTAGGTTAGGTAAGATTAGGTTAAGTTAGGTTAGGTTGGATAGGTTAGGTTACGTTAGGTTATCGTTACGATAGGTTAGGTTAGGTTAGGTAAGGTTAGAATAGGTTAGGTAATGTTAGGTTAGGTTAGTTAGGTTAGGCCAGGTTTGGTTAGGTTACGTTACGTGACGTTAGGTTAGCTTAGGTTATGTAAGGTTTGGTTAGGTAATGTTATTTAAGGTTAGGTTAGGTTAGGTTACGTTAGGTAAGGTTAAGTTACGTTAAGTTTTATTAGGTTAGGTTAGGTTAGGTTAGGTTTGGTTAAGTTAGGTTAGGTAAGCTTAGGTTAGGTTAGGTAATGTTAGGTTAGGTTAAGTAAGGTTAGGTTAGGTTAGGTTAAGTTTGGTTAAGTTAGGTTGGTAAGCTTAGGTTAGGTTAGGTAATGTTAGGTTAGCTTAGGTAAGGTTAGGTTAGGTTAGGTTAGGTTACGTTAGGTTAGGTAAGGTTAGGTTAGGTAGGTTAGATAAATTTGGGTTAGGTTAGGTTAGGTAAGATTAGGTTAAGTTAGGTTAGGTTGGTTAGGTTAGGTTACGTTAGGTTACGTTACGTAAGGTTAGGTTAGGGGTAAGGTTAGGTTAGGTTAGGTAAATTAAGGTTAGCTTAGGTAAGGTTAGGTTAGGTTAGGTTAGGTAATGTTAGTTTAGGTTAGGTTAGGTTAGGTTTGGTTAGGTTAGGTTACGTTACGTTACGTTAGGTTAGGTTAGGTTAGGTTACGTTAGGTTAGGTTACGTTGGGTTAGGTTAGGGTAGGTTACATTACGTTCTGTTAGGTTAGGTTTTTTTAGGTTAAGTAATGTTAGGTTAGTTTAGGTTAGGTTAGGTTAGGTTAGGTAAGGTTAGGTTAGGTTAGGTAATGTTTGGTTAGGTTAGGTAAGGTTATGTTACTTTACGTTTCGTTACGTTAGGTTAGATTACGTTAGGTTAGGTTAGGTAAGGTTAGGTTAGGTTAGGTTAGGTAAGGTTAGGTTAGGTTAGGTTAGGTTAGGTAAGGTTAGGTTTGGGTAGGTTTGGTTAGGTTAGGTTAGGAAAGGTTAGGTTAGGTTAGGCTAGGTAAGGTTAGGTTAGGTTAAGTTAGGTTAAGTTAGGTTAGGTTAGGAAAGGTTAGGTTAGGTTAGGTTAGGTAAGGTTAGGTTAGGTTAAGTTAGGTTAAGTTAGGTTACGTTAAGTTAGGTTACGTTAGGTTAGGTTAGGTTAGGTTATAGGGGGGGAGTGAGGTTAGGTTAGGTTAGGTTAGGTTAAGAAGGGGAGTGAGGTAAGGTTAGGTTAGGTTAGGTTAAAAGGGGGAGTGAGGTTAGGTTAGGTTAGGTAAGCTTAGGTTAGGTTAGGTTAGGTTAAGTTAGGTTAGGTTAGGTTAGGTTAAGGGGGGGAGTGAGGTTAGGTTAGGTTAGGTTAGGTTAGGTAAGCTTAGGTTAGGTTAGGTTAGGTTAGGTTAGGTAAGCTTAGGTTAGGTTATGTTAGCTTAGGTTAGGTTAGGTTAGCGTTACGTTACGTTACGTTTGGTTAGATTAGGTTAGGTTAGGTTAGGTAAGCTTATGTTAGGTTAGGTTAGGTTAGGTAAGCTTAGGTTAGGTTAGGTTAGGTTAGGTTAGGTAAGCTTAGGTTAGGTTAGGTTAGGTTAGGGTAGGTTAGGTTAGGTTACGTAAGGTTAGGTTAGGTTAGGGTAGGTTAGCTTAGGTTACGTAAGGTTAGGTTAGGTTAGTTTAGGCTAGGTTAGGTTACGTAAGGTTAGGTTAGCTTAGGTAAGGTTAGGTTAGGTTGCGTAAGGTTACGTTAGGTTATGTTAGCTTAGGTTAGGTTAGGTTACGTTACGTTACGTTACGTTTGGTTAGATTAGGTTTGGTTAGGTTAGGTTAGGTTAGGTAAGGTTAGGTAAGGCTAGGTTAGGTAAGTTTAGGTTAGGTAAGGTTAGGTTAGGCTAGGTTAGGCTAGGTTAGGTTAGGTTACGTAAGATTAGGTTAGGTTAGGTTAGGTAAGGTTAGGTTAGGTTAGATTAGGTTAGGTTAGGTTAGGTAAGGTTTGGCTAGGTAAGGTTAGGTAAGGTTAGGTTAGGTTAGGTAAGGTTAATTTAGGTTAGGTTAGGTTAGGTTAGGTAAGGTTACGTTAGGTAAGTTAGGTTTGTTAGGTTAGTAAGGT
>NC_069411.1:30209550-30254550 GCF_026875155.1 Cherax quadricarinatus
TATTTTATTTTTTTTTATTATTATTATTATTTATTTTTATTTTTTTATTTTGTTGTTGTTTTTACTATTTTTTAAGGATGCCCCTTTGGGAGAATGAGATTTAAAATAAGTTTGTTCCGAAGACAGAGAGTTAAACTTGAACCCCTGAGCTTTGGATTCTGGAAAAATTTTTCGGTTGTGAAAAGTGAGATGGGGTTCAGCTCAGGGTGTATTTTGAGCACATCTCTCTTATATATATTCTGTGGGGACATTTATATTGATGAATTAGACACTTGTGCACCACTTGGGAATCTTTTTTTGTGGAAACGTTTTGCCAGCCGATGGCTTCCTAAGTCCAACATAGGAAGCCGTGGGCTGGCGAAACGTTTTCACAGTGAAGATAACCAAGTTTTGCACAAATGTCTAATTCATAATCCTGTCGGCTCTCTGAACCATTTATCTACACATTTACACTGAACCAACTGACAACCTTAAACCGAACTTGGAATGTTTTGTGTCACCGAGACTAAATTTAAAAAAAAAAGAAAAAAAATCTCGTCGGAAGTAACTCAAGGTAGAGGCGACGAAGCCAAAAAGTATCCCATTAATAAATCTTAATAAATCAGCCCCAAAAATACCTTATTTTTGATAAGATACTAGAAATAAAACTCTTTATTGGATCCACCTAAACACCAAATAATAGAACGAACAATACAGTACACAAAGGAAAGCTTGTATGATATTATTATTATTATAATCAAGGGGAAGCGCTAAACCCGGAGGATTATACGGCCGCTTGTATAATAGTCGGTTTAGGTCACACAGTATTCTCCAGTGCTATGGCGAGACTTACTTGCTGTGTCGGGTTTCAAAATAACTGTACAAGTACAGGTATGTTAATATTGATACCACTGGCTAAACATCACTTTCAGTGATGTTTAGCCAGTGGTATCACATTCTTAAGAACTGTGTTCCTCGGAGCCTTCCTGATTACGTCGGGTCATTAATCAGTTTCATAATAACAGACTGCTATTTTTTAATTATTGTTTGTATGCTGGATTATATTGGTTCTGCCCCGGTCAGTAGTGGGATTCCTACATGTGACACATTGAAATATGGCAGAGTTGGTCTGAAGACGTATCAGAGATCTTTTATGTTAACACTCATTTATAAATCTCTCAACAGGTATTACACAGACTCCTATATTCCAGTTATTTCCTTCATTATAATTAGTATACTTATTACTTATTTCATTTTTTTTTGAAATAAAAGTGATTGTATGGGGGAGTAAATATTTTAATATTAAAATAAATTTTTTGATTAAACGAAATAACGACAAATTAAATTTTCTTTTCACGTTAATCTTTAAACATTTAAAGAAAATAATGTATGCTATTTTTTTTAAGTCATATCTTAGGAACCAGTCTGGGTGAGGAAGTTCCCGACGATGTGTTTTAATATTACCGAATTTCTCATCTAAATACCAAGGGGAGGAAATATGTTGTCAAGGCAAGATCAAAGCTTTAAGCTGTGTTTTTTTATTTTTTTTTTAATTTTGTGTATTATGGGAGCTGGAATAATGAAGATAGTTCCTTCCTGAGTTGGCTTCCCATATACTTTAAATTCCAGAGATGAAGTGTTTCTAATAATGACGAAATCCAAGAAGCTTGCATGATGCGTCATTTTCATTCCGCGCACATGCGCACACAGGTCGGCGCATTAATGGTATATCATTCCGACAAGTTAGTGAATAGGACACATGTGCAGCACTTTGGGTATCTTTATTCCTAAGACGTTTCGCCCACCAGTCATATTCAGTTCAATACCGAGTACACGAATCCTATTTTTTGAAACAGTCCATGCGTACATAGGTACAGTGATGTTAAAATGGTATAAAATACCGACAGGTTGTTAGGTAAGACACATATGCAACAGTTAGGTATCTTTATTTCGAAACGTTTCGCCTACACAGTAGGCTTCTTCAGTCAAGTACAGAAAAGTTGATAGAAGCAGAAGATACTTGAAGACGATGTAATCACTCCATCACCCTTAAAGTTTTGAGGTGGTCAGTCCCTCAGTCTGGAGAAGAGCATTGTTCCTTTGTATGAAACAATATTGTTTCATACTATGGAACAATGCTCTTCTCCAGACTGAGGGACTGACCACCTCAAAACTTTAAGGGTGATGGAGTGATTACATCGTCTTCAAGTATCTTCTGCTTCTATCAACTTTTCTGTACTTGACTGAAGAAGCCTACTGTGTAGGCGAAACGTTTCGAAATAAAGATACCTAACTGTTGCATATGTGTCTTACCTAACAGGTATAGTGATGTTGACTTCACGTACACGTGTCTGCTGATGTAAACATTACATATGTACACAGGTCTGTTGATGTAAACATTACATACGTACACAGGTCTGCTGCTGTAAACATTACAAACGTGCACAAGACCCTCTGATCTTTCTTTCTTCTAGCTAGAAGTTCCTCACAGTTTTATTGTCTCTTCGCACAAAGTTCTTCCTTGCCAGAACTTCCTCCTAGTCTGCTGGTTCTCTTCGTTCTTTCTGACTCTCGCCTGTGGTGCTCTCTCTCTCTCTCTCTCTCTCTCTCTCTCTCTCTCTCTCTATCTCTTTATATCTACATTTTCTTTGTATTCTATATTTATTATTTTCGAACCATTAATTCTTTCTCCCTTTTGGTCTCGGCGTTTTTTTCCCTCGTCATTATCTTCCTTCTAATATTTACAATCATTTGTCTTCTCCCTCTTCCTATCCTTCTCTTGCCTTACACTCACCATCGCAAATCTTGTAGTTCATCTTTTCTCTTTTTGCCTCTCATAGTTCAAACATCTTTACTTCCTCATCTTCTTTTTTTAAATACAGCATCACTTTCTTTCTTCCCCCGGTTGTCTTTTAGTTCTTGTCTCCTCTCCATTTATCCGTTCCCTTGCTTTTATTCTCTCCTCTCCTCCTTCCTCCTCCTCCTCATCCTTTCTCCTCAGTTTCATTCTTTTCTTCCTTCTTCTTCTACTTTCTGGTCATTTTTTTGAACCTCCTCAGCTATTTTTCCTATCTTCTTTCTTCCCTTTTGCTTATCTTTCTTTTCTCTCTTCTCCTCTTCCCTCTTTCCGTATCTCCTTTCTCTCCTCTTACTCCACCACCACCTCTTCCTAGACACCCTTCCGCTCTTCTATCCTTGACACCCACACCACACCCACAACACCCACACACACACACACACCCACACACCCACAACACACGCACACACACCCACACACACACACACACAACACACACACAACACACAACACACCCCACCACACACACACACACACATACACACGCACACACACCCACACACACACACACACCACCACCCCACTCCACACCCCACACCACACACACACACACACACACACAAAACACAACACACACGCACACCACCCACACACACACCAAAACCCCACACACACACACCACCCACACACACACACACCCCCCATACACACGCCCCACACACACACACACACCCACACACACCACACACACACACCACACCACCCCACACACCCACACCCCAAAACCCCAACACACACACACCACACAACACCACCCCAACACACCACACCACACCACACACACACACACACCCCACACACCTAGATCATCACAAAAAATCCTTAACCTAGAAAGAAGAACAGTTCATCTCCTCAGAAGAGATCTTCTACGTCTTTCCCATGTACCCGTTCCGTTCCTCCTACTCCTCCTCCTCTGGGTCTTCCTTTTCCTCCTCGTCATCTCAGTGATCTCGCCTCGTAACTACGAGGTCGACCTCCGCCAACCTCCACCTTTTCAACCTCGGGTCGCTGCACTCGTTGCACCAAGCAGTGGAGCTCCCGAGGTCCTCTGATGGTCTGCCTTTGATGTAAGCCGCGTTTTATTGCACCTTGCTTTGTGCAACAGAAAAAAAGGAGTAACGGTTAAAAATTGTCTTTGATGGGAATGGTTCAAATTTAGCAAATACTTTTTTTTTTTCTTTGGCGATATTATTTTTTGGTATGAGTGGGAAGAGGAACGGTGCGTTGGTGATGAAAACAAGTGCATGTGTACTCACCTAATTGTACTCACCTAATTGTGGTTGCAGGGATAGAGACTCAGCTCCTGGCCCCGCCTCTTCACTGATCGCTACTAGGTCCTCTCTCTCTCTCTCTCTGCTTCCTGAGCTTTGTCATACCTCGTCTTAAAGCTATGTATGGTTCCTGCCTCCACTACGTCACTTACTAGGCTATTCCACTTCCTGACGACTCTATGACTAAAGAAATACTTCCTAACATCCCTTTGACTCGTCTGAATCTTCAGCTTCCAATTGTGACCTCTTGTTTCTGTGTCCCCTCTCTGGAACATCCTGTCTCTGTCCACCTTATCTATTCCCCGCAGTATCTTGTATGTCGTTATTATGTCTCCCCTGGCCCTTCTGTCCTCCAGTGTCGTCAGTCCGATTTCCCTCAACCTTTCATCGTAGGACATTCCCCTGAGCTCTAGGACTAGCCTTGTTGCAAACCTTTTACTTTCTCTAACTTCTTGACGTGCTTGACCAGGTGTGGGTTCCAAACTGGTGCTGCATACTCCAGTATGGGCCTTACGTGCACAGTGTACAGTGTCTTGAACGATTCCTTATTAAGGTATCGGAACGCTATTCTCAGGTTTGCCAGGTGCCCATATGCTGCAGCAGTTATTTGGTTGATGTGTGACTCCGGTGACGTGCTCGGTGTTATGGTCACCCCAAGGTCTTTCTCCCCCCAGTGAGGTCTGTAGTCTTTGTCCACCTAGCCTATACTCTGTCTGTGGTCTTCTTTGCCCTTCCCCAATCTTCATGAATTTGCATTTGGCAGGGTTGAATTAGAGAAGCCAGTTTCTGAACCACTTGTCCAGCCTGTCCAGGTCTCTTCGTAGTCCTGCCTGATCCTTATCCGATTTAATTCTTCTCATGAACTTTACATCATCTGCGAATAGAGACGCTTCTGAGTCTATCCCTTCCATCATGTCATTCACATAAATAAAAAATAGCACTGGCCCTAGAACTGACCCCTGTGGGACCCCGCTCGTCACAGGCGTCCACTGTGATACCTCTTCACGTACCATGACTCGTTGTTGCTTCCCTGTCTGGTATTATCTGATCCATTGCAGTGCTCTCCCTGTTATATGCGCCTGATCCTCCAGCTCCTCCACTAATCTCTTGTGACGAAATGTGTCGAAGGCCTTCCTGCAGTCCAGGAAAATGCAATCCACCCACCCTTCTCTCTCGTGTCTTACTTCTGTAACCTTGTCATAAAACTCCAGAAGATTTGTGACACAGGATTTGCCTTCCATGAATTCATGCTGGTTGTCATTTATAATCTTGTTCCATCCCAGGTGCTCCACCACTCTCCTCCTCATAATCTTCTCCATGACTTTGCATACTATACACGTCAGAGACACTGGTCTGTAGTTTAGTGCCTCGTTTCTGTCTCCTTTCTTAAAAATGGGGACTACATTTGCCGTCTTCTATATCTCAGGTAGTTGCCCAGATTCAAGGGATGTGCAGCAGTTGTATGTGGTGTCACATTAGCCCAATGTGGAAGTAGGTCGTGCCCAAGGGTTAGGCAAGCGAAGAATTCCCAAGTATTAAGATCCCAAGAAGTTGCAGTGTCCGACAGGATTGTAGATGAATGGTTCACAGAACCGACACGCTGATAAATTAGACACATGTGCAACTCTTGGGTATCTTTATTAAGGAAACGTTTCGCCACACAGTGGCTTCATCAGTCCATACACAGGAGAAACTTGAAGAACAGGAGGAGAGTGACGTAATCAGTCCCTCAGCCTTGAGTCGATGTGGTCAGTCCATCAATCTTGAATAGAATACGGCATATGAGCGGGGAAGCAGCTTATAAACCATAGACAGGAGAGGTGCAGCAGTTGTAGGTGGTATCACATTTGCCCAGTGTGGAAGTAGGTCGTGCCCAAGGGTTAGGCAAGCGAAGAATTCCCAAGTATTAAGATCCCAAGAAGTTTCTGTGTCTGACAGGATTGTAGATGAATGGTTCACAGAACGGACACGTTGATAAATTAGACACATGTGCAACTCTTGGGTATCCTTATTAAGGAATCGTTTCGCCACACAGACTGATTACCTCACTCTCCTCCTGTTCTTCAAGTTTCTCCTGTGTATGGACTGATGAAGCCACTGTGTGGCGAAACGTTTCCTTAATAAAGATACCCAAGAGTTGCACATGTGTCTAATTTATCAACGTGTCGGTTCTGTGAGCCATTCATCTACAATCCTGTCTGACACTGCAACTTCTTGGGATCTTAATACTTGGGAATTCTTCGCTTGCCTAACCCTTGGGCACGACCTCTTCAAGGGATGTGTTGAAGATTGTGGTTAGGGGCACGCACAGCGTCTCTGCTTCGGACCCACGGGGAGATGTCCGGTCCCATCGCCTTTGAGGTATCAAGGTCACTTAGCAGCTTCTGCACCTCCTCCTCCGTTGTTTGTATGTCATGCAACACTTGGTGGCATATTCCCTGTTGATGTTCCCCTCTGCGCTGTCTTCGCAGACCCCTTCCTGTCTCTACTGTAAAAACTTCCTTAAATCTCCTGTTTAGCTCCTCACATACCTCCTGATCGTTTCTTGTGAGTTCCCCACCTTCTGTCCTCAGTCTGATCACATGGTCTTTGACTGTTGTCTTTCTCCTGATGTGGCTATACAACAGTTTCGGGTCAATCTTGACTTTCGATGCTATGTTATTTTCATACTGTTGCTGGGCCTCCCTCCTTACCTGTGCATACTCGTTCCTGGCTCTGTGACTAATCTCCCTATATTCATGTGTTCTATGCCTTCTGTAATTTTTCCAATCTCTATTGCACTTAGTTTTTGCCTCCTTACACCGTCGGGTAAACCAGGGGGTCGTTCTGGTCTTCCCATTGTTTCTGTTGCCCTTGGGAATAAACCTTTTCTCTGCGTCCTTGCATTTTGGTGTTACATATTCGATCATTTCGTTTACTGACTTTCCTACCAGTTCTCTGTCCCACTGAACCTCCTGCAGGAAGTTCCTCAAACCTATGTAGTCCCCTCTTTTATAGTCTAGCTTTTCCCATTCAAATTCCTGTTACCCGCCTCTCCACTGTAACTCCTACTATGTATTCAAAAGCACAGGAACCAGTAGTCACTAGATCCTAGGGGACTCTCATATGTGATGTCCTCAATGTCTGAACTGCCCAGGGTGAACACAAAGTCCAGTCTTGCTGGTCATCCCCCCTCACACTCTGGTTAGTGCCCTTAACATGTTGGTGCATGAGGTTTTCCAGTACCACTCCATCATCTTGGCTCTCCATGTTTGGGACCCCCATGTTGCTCCACGTTTTCCCATTCTCCAATCTCCCCGTGGTTGAAATTCCCATAAACAGCACTTTGCTCTGCTCGAGTTGAGCTCTTCTTGCCACCTCCAGCAAGTGTGTCCACCATTTCTCTGTTGCTCTCTCAGAATTCCTCTCTTGGCCTCCTCAGATCTGTGCAGATTATACCTCACTGCAATGACTACCTTGTGCTCCCCAAACTGAAGTGTAGCCTACTATGTAGTCCCTTTCTCCAATCTCTCGTCCATGGCCTCCTATTTTCTCGAATTTCCATCGATTTTTTTAATAGCATTGCAACCCCTCCTTCCCCTCTGCCCCTTCTATTTTTCCTCATGATCTGATATCCTGGTGGGAAGATTGCATCTGATATTGTCTCAGTGAGTTTCGTTTCTGTAACTGCTATGATGTCTGGGGATTTTCTCATTGATTCTTTCTTGGTCATATCCTCATATTTATTTAGCTTAATCCATCCGCATTTGTGTACCAAACCTTTAACTTCTATTCTAAAACTGAAACTCTGGTCCTGGGGAATATTGGGATTGGGAAAGTAGTAACCCTGGCAGGGGCTGATGGGGGTTACAGTAGGGGTGGGGGCAGAGTTCTCATAGGGGGTGCTGTAGGGGTAGGTTTGTGGTGGGGGGGTGGGGAAACAGAGGATCGGGTGTGAATGTTGGTTTAGATTTTTTCAGGTGCCTTGGGGTGTCGTGGTTGGAGTCCTTCTGCGGGCGTTTTCTGGAGTGGGCTTGCCCTTCCACCAGTGACTGGGGCTATCGCTTTCTTTGTCATTCCTCCCATTCCATCTTTTCGTTTTTTTGCACTCCCTCATTCATATCAACTTTTCCTCCTGTGTTCTGTCTCAATCGAGATACACACTCTGAAAACCAGTTTGTCCCTCTCAGCCGTGCTTTCTCCTGCAAATCATGGTTTCGAGTTGATTCTTGCCTTGAAAATTACTTAGGAGGCCGTTTCTTCTCGTTGCGAACACCCAATTCTCCGAAAATTTGCCACCTGGCCATGTTGCCCTGCCTATCACTTTCATGATACCTTCATCGCTTTTTTTTCCCTCCTCCTGTTTTCTTGATGGAGGGGGGGGGGGGGGGGGGGTCATCATAGGTTTCCCCCTTGGGCTTCCTGGAGCCATAGACAAAAACTGATTCTCCCTTTCTTTCTCCCACTTGTCCTCATTGCGTCCTCTGAGGTGGTTTTTACTAGTTCCTTCCCGTGGAGCATTCCTTCCTTCAATCCCTTCCCTAGCTGTGCCCCTATGCTCATTGTTTATCTTTCCTGCTCACTGTTCCTGGCCCCACAAGTGTCTGTAGAGTCCCCGCATATGTCCTAGTTTCCTTCAGTGTCTTCCCGACCACTCTTTCGGTCCTAGTTGCTTCCCCTGTCTTGTCTGGCCCCATGTGGGTCTGATAGGACCTTTGCATACAGTATAGCTTCCTTGCTCCCTTCAGTCCCTTTGTCTGTCTGATATAGATATTCCTGCTGCTACATCTTAGTCTTTTTTTTCTCTAGGCTGTTTCAGATTTCTCAGCTCTCTTCTAAGCCTCTTGTATCTTTGCTTTCTGCTAATGTGGCAATGTTGCTCCCACTTCTGCTCTCTGCAGCTAACCTCTCCTCTATCTTCCTTGTAAGCTCGTCTAGCTTCCTTCCCCAATCTCCATCCTTTTTTTTGAGCTCTGCCTCCAATCCTCCCTCCCGAGCTTCGTCCATACAACCCTTGGCCTCCCATTCCTTGTTTCCTTGGTTCCCCAATTACACCACAGAAATGAAGGGGGGAGAGATGGTTAGGGGAAATGGAGAGATGGTTAGAGGGAGGGGGAGGGATGTTAGGGGAGGGGAATAGATGGTAGGGGGAAGGTTAGATAATGGTTAGCAGAGGGGAGATATTGGTTTGGGAGAGGGGAGAGATGCAAGTATTATGTGTTTGTGTATAGTTTGGTAGCAGAGGCAGGAGATGCACAAATAACAAACATTGACAACACACTAATTACCAAATTAATGGGGGAAAATTCCTAGCCTTATACCCTTGACAACAACCTGAAGTTCAGCACCCATATCCAGCATATAGCAAAAAAGTATCCAAAACAGTGGAATCCTCTCCAGATACGATACAAACTACGTTGCGCAAAATGCCCTTCTCTCTCTCACACTATACCACTCACTTATTTATCCATACCTCACCTATGCTATTGTGCTTGTGACAACTTCAGCAACACACCTAAAGCCAATAATAACCTACCAACAAAAAGCTGCAAGTAAGAATAATCACTAAATCCCATCCCTGGCACACACCCCCCCACTCTTTCATAGACCGAAACTTACTCCCAGTCAGTATATCCACACTTATAACTGTGCAATCTACTTTCTACAGGGCCTTAAACTCTAATAGCACTTTGACCTAAAACGCTTTCTTGATAGTTGTGACAGAACCCACAGGCATACACCAACACAAACATCTCTACGACATGCCCCGTGCCCCGACTAAAAACCTTTACAGAAAAATTTAATGTAGTCCAAAGGCCCTAAAATCTTGAAACCCTACCTGAGAATCTAGAACTTCAGACACATTCATCACCTATCAAACTACCATTAGAAAACATCTATCTCCCTGATACACCCCGACAACTAACTACACAATACCACCTGGGTGGTTCACACTTACACTCACTCACTCATTTGACCCATAAACAGAAATAAAAATCCCTCAGTCTTAACATAATGAATCCTGTGATACTCCAATACTGAAACAAAAGCATTCACATTGCTAAACTCACAAACTAGTATTTAGGGTCACTTAGCCATAATACCAACTTACCCTCAAATTTGTAATAAAACTAATAATGCCCGAAATGCCTAGACAGCTAAAGCGTCTAGTGTTACACCTCTGTAATCACAATATTACTACATGTAAATCACACAATAAACCAAATTTCTGTAAACCTCAGCATTGTAATCCTTATAGAGAATAAACTTTGAATTTGAATTGAGTATGTGTGTGAGTGTGGGAGAGAGAAAGAGAGAGAGGAATGGGATCAAAGGAGGAGGGGAATAGGGGGAAGTGGGGAGGGACAGGCGGGGATGGAGAGTGACAGCTTGAAACTGGTGCCTTAAGGATGTGTGTGTGTACTCACCTAGTTGAGGTTTTACGGGGGTCGAGTCCCGAGCGCCTGCTCGTGTGGTGTGTGTGTGTGTGTGTGTGTGTGTGTGTGTGGTGTGTGTGTGTGTGGGTGTGTCTATGTAGTGTGTGTAACTCACCTTATGTACTCACCTATATGTGGCTGCAGGGGGGAGTCGTGTCCATAGCTCCTAGCCCCGCCTCTTTACTGGTTCGATACTAATTCACATCTCACCAGCTCCATTATATTTGTCATACTCTCTTCTTAAAGAAGCTATTTATGGGAACTTGCTCACACTAACTTCACTCTCCAGATTATTATCCAGCTTCCGACAACTCTAAGACTAAAGAAATACTTCCTAACATGACTATTGACTCATCTGGGTTTTTCAGTTAAAATGTGTCCCCGTGGTTCTGTATCCCATCTCTGAAACAACTTCGATCCTTGTCACCTTGTCAATCCTCCTTCGTATTTTATACGTTTGTTTTCATCTCCCTTCTATCCCTTCTAACCTCTAGTTCATCAGGTTGATTTCCCTTAACCTCTCCTCTTAAGACATACCCACCAGCTCCGGGACTTAATCGGTAGCAAATTTTTGCACTTCACCAATTTCGTGACGTGTTTGACTAAGTGAGGGTTCCATACTGGCGCTGCATCGACCAGTTAGGCCGTTACGTATACTGTGTACAATGCGTGAAAGACGCCTTACTCAGCAATGTCTAAACGCCAATATCGGGTTTGCAATCTCCATATGCGACATCAGTTATTATGATTGATGTGTGCTCATGGACATGTTCGTTAATTTTGCTTACCCCAAGATCCTTTTCTTTAACTGACGTTTGCTGCCGGGCTGTTGGTTTCCTAACCTGTTACTCCGTCTGCGGATCTTCTGTGTCCTTCCCCATTCTTTATGACCTTACACTTACTGGGGATAAAAATTCCAGGAGCTATTTGAACGGACCATTACTTGTAGTTTGTCAGATCCCGCTTGTAATCTTAAACTGATCCACGACCACTTGTATTCCTCCTCATCAGTTTCGCAATCATCATCGAACGTGACACTTCTGAATCTAATCCCTTCCACCATTTCATTCCATGCGTATACAAGAAACAGCACCGGGCCTAGGTACTGAACCTTGTGGGATCCCCACTCGACGCATTCGCCCACTCCGACACTTCAGCACGTACCCACACAAGTTGTTTCCTTCCTGTCAGGTATTCCCTGATCTATTGCATTACTTTCCCCGTTATTCCTGCCTGCTCCACTAATTTTTTGCACCAGTCCTCTGTTGGTACGTGTCAAAAGCTTCTTGCAATCTAAAAAGATATAATCTACCCATCCCTCTCTCTCCTGTCTTACACAGGATTTCCCATCTCTGAAGCCGTGCTGACTGTCATGTATGAGCCCAATCTTTTCAATGTGTTCCACCTCACTGTAAATATCTTCTTAAATCTCGTGTTGAGTTCCTCACATGCTTCTTGGTTGTTTTCTTGTGAGCTCCCCACCTTCTTTCCTAAGCCTGATTACCAGGTCCCTGGCTGCTGTCTTCCTCCTGATGTGGCTATACAGCAATTTCGGGTCAGATTTGACTTTCGATGCTATGTTATTTTCGTACGTCACTGGCCTCCCTTCTTATCTGTGCCTACTCGTTTCTGGCTCTTCTATCTAAACTCTTTATTTTCCTGTGTCCTTTCCCTTCTGTACTTTTTTTTTTTCCATTCTCTATGTAGTGTTGTGTATGCTGTGTGTTGTGTGTGTGTGTGGTGTGTGTGTGTGTGTGTGTGTGTGTGTGTGTGTGTTGTGTGCGTTGTGTGTGTGTGCGTGCGGTGTCCAGAAATTTTTGCAACAAGACTAGTCTCAAATCTAAGATGACTGACCAAGGAGGAAAAGTTAGCCGTTAGAGAAAAGCTGCACCAAATGAAGAAACATTAACAAAAACGTAAAAGTATATTCAGGGGATTTGAGGTCAGACAGGAAAGATTGTTTAAGAAGGAGGGAAGGGATGGGAACAAGGGCAACACAGGTGGAATTAGAGAAGTAATCGAAACACATAGATTAGAAACTAACTTTTTTTTTTAGCCGCTGAGTGGTCAGTAACGGGTTAAGTTAGTCCGAGAAGGTCGTGTAAGCCATAATTTATTACACCGTTTTTACGAGGTAGAATACAGCAGGAAACTTTGATACACCTCAGTTATATGAAGTTTAAAAAGACTGTTATGAGCCTGGGACTCTCCACAGAAGAGCACTGCAATCACAAATCGGTGATTAACATACATATGTACACACACACACACACACACACACACACACAAACGCGCCGGGCGCGCGCGCTCGCACATCAGGCAGGATAACAGGAAGGCACTGCAAAGATCAAGGAATACCTGTTCAGGAAGTCAACGAGCATGGTACGTTGCTAGTGTCAGAATCGCACCTGTGATCCAACGGGTCCACAGGGTCAGTCTTAGGACCGTTACTTTTCTAGTATTTTGTGAACGACATGAACGGAAGGAATAGACTCTGAAGTGTCCCCTGTTTGAAGATATGTGAAGTTGATGAGAAGAATTCAATCGAATGAGGACCAGGGCAGAACTACGAAGGTACAACAGGCTGCAGCTTGGTCCAGCAACTGGCTCCTGGAGTTCATCCCCACCAGTGCACAGTCCATGAAGATTGGGGAAGGCAAACAAGACCGCAGCAACGGAGTAATAAGTTCTAGGGGGCCCAGAGACTACAAACCTCACTCAAGGGAAAGGATCTTGGGGTGAGTATAACACCGGGCACATGTCCTGAGGCGCACATCAACCAAATAACTGCAACATCATACTGACCCTAAGAAAATCTAAGAACAGCATTCCGACATCTCATTAAGGAATCATTCAGGACCCTATACACTGTATACATTAGGCCTATATTGAAGTATGTAGCACCAGTTTGGAACCCTCACCTAGCCAAACACACAAGGAAACTAGAGAAAGTGCAAAGGTTTGCAACAAGACTAATCCCGAATATAAGGGGCATGCCTTACGAAGAGAGGTTAAGGGAAATCAATCTGACGAAAAAGGAGGACAGGAGAGATAGGGGGGATATGATAACGACATTTAAAATACTGAGAGGAATTGACAAAGTGGACAGAACAGGCTGTTCCAGAGATGGGACACAGCAACAAGGGGTCACAGTTGGAAGTTGAAGACTCAGATGAATCACAGGGACCTTAGGAAGTATTTCTTCAGTCGCAGAGTTGTTAGGAAGTGGAATAGTCTGGGAAGTGATGTAGTGGAGGCAGGATCCATACATAGCTTTAAGAAGAGGTATGATAAAGCTCATGGAGCAGGAGGAGTGGCCCAGTAGCGACCAGTGAAGAGGCGGGGTCAGGACCTATGACTCAACCCCTTCAACCACAACTAGGTGAGTACACACACACACAAACGTCCTACGAGGAGAGGTAAAGAGAAATCGACCTGACGACACTGGAGGAGAGAAGTAATATGGGAGACATGATAACGACATATAAAATGCTGAGAGGAATCGACAAGGTGGACAGAGACAGGATGTTCCAAAGATGGGCCACAGCAACAAAGGATCATAATTGGAAGTTGAAGACTCATATGAGTCACAGGGATGTTAGGAAATATTTTTTCAGTCATAGAGTTGTCAGAAAGTGAAATAATCTGGAAAGTGATGTAGTGGAGGCAGGACCCATACATAGCTTTAAGAAGAGGTTTGACAAAATTCATGACCTAGTAGCGACCAGTGAAGAGGCAGGGCTAGGAGCTATCAATCGACCCCTGCAACCACAATTAGGTGAGCACACACACAAAAACACACCTATTAGCGATAGAGAGTGGACCTAGTAGCGACCAGCGAAGAGGCGGAGCCAGGGGCTGTGAATCGACCCTGCAACCACAAACAGGTGAGCACACACACACATGTACATATCCTTCCAACCGTTCCAACCTCCCACAATCTTCCCTTATCGGAGCCAAGTTTGCTAATATAAGTTTTAGTGTAGGGCAGTCCCCTGTACTAATGTAGTATTGCCATGTGGTGAGTCTGTTGGGCCTGGCCGCAGGCCACCGTCGCCGCGCCACCGTCGCTGCAGCCACCGTCGCCCACCACCGTCGCCAGCAGCCACCGTCGCCGCAGCCACCGTCGCCGCAGCCACCGTCGCCGCAGCCTAACCGTCTGCCGGCAGCCACCGTCGCCGCCAGCGCCGCCGGTCACATCCTCATAGCTCACTTTTTTTTTTACCTTCTAAATTGATCACACTCAACCCATGAAGAAAAAATAATACTCAGATATACATGTCTTTGCCGAGTCTGTTGTTGGTTGTTATTAAGGTGTGTCTGAGTGAAACAAATAATTATAATTATATATATATATATAATATATATATAATATATATATATTATATATATATATATAATATATATATATATATATATATATATATATATATATACTATTATATATGTTTGATAGGAGAATGGAGACAAATGGTTTTAATTCTTGACGTGCTGTTGGAGATGTGTGAGCAAAGTAACATTTATGAAGGGATTAAGGAAACTGGCAGGCGCGGACTTGAGTCCTGGAAATGGGAAGTACAGTGTTCCTGCACTCTGAAAGATGGAGTTAATTGCAGTTATAACTGTAGTATAAGCGCGTCTCTGGCAAGACAGTGATGGAGTGAATGAGTTTAGTGCCTCATTTCTGTTTCCTTTCTTAAATATTGGGACTACATTTGCTGTCTTCCATTTCTCAGGTAGTTGCCCCAGTTTCAGGGAAGTGTGAAAGATTGGGTAGGGGCACACACAGCATCTCTGCTCCTTCTCGGAGGACCCATGGGGAGATGTCCGGTCCATCGCCTTGAGGTATCAAGGTCACTTAACAGCTTCCGCACTCCGCCTCGGTAGTTTCGTAAGTCAACCAACACTTGTTGGTATATTCCCTCTTGATATTCCTTCAGTCTGTCTCCCACCGCCCTTCCTGTCTCTACTGTAAAAACTTTCTTAAACCTCCTGTTCACTCCTCCATACCGCCTCATCATTTCTTGTGAGGTCCCTCTTCCTGTCCCTTAATCTGATCACGCTGATCTTTGACTGTTGTTTTCTCCTGATGTGGCTATACAACAGTTCGGTCAGTCATGATTTTCGATTGCTATGTCATTTCAACTGTCGCTGGGGCCTCCCCTCCTTACCTGTGCATATCGTCCCTGGCTCTTCGCTGACTCCCTACTTTCGTGTGTTTCTCTGCCTTCTGTTACTTTTTCCATTTCTATTGCACTTTGGTTTTTTGCTCCTTACACCGTCGAAAACAGAGCTCGGTTCTGGTCTTCCCATTGTTTCTGTTGCGCCTTGTGTGTGGGTGTGTGTTTGTGTGTGTGTGTGTGTGTGTGTGCTCACTAGTTTGTGTGTACTCACCTATTTGTGGTTGCAGGGTCGATTCAACAGCCCCTGGCTCCGCCTCATCGCTGGTCGCTACTAGGTCCATCTCTCTATCGCTACTAGGTGTGGTTTTGTGTGTGTACTCACCTAATTGTGGTTGCAGGGGTCGAGTGATAGCTCCTGGCTCCGCCTCTTCACTGGTCGCTACTAGGTCATGACTTGTCATACCCCTTCTTAAAGCTATGTATGGGTCCCCTGCCTCCACTACATCACTATCCAGATTATTTCACTTTTCTACACACCTCGTGACTGAAGCGAAAACTTCGCTACCATCCCTGTGGTTCATCAGATTTGTGTAGTCTAGTGGTCTAAAGCGTCCATGTGTTTTTCGCTACCCATGAGCGGGCCCATACAGCATGGGGTCGACTCCTTGGCTAGTGCAGGTGTTTGTATTGATGAATCAATACCACTCGTTTTCGTGGGTAACAATAATATATATATATATAATATATATATAATAATATATATATATATATTTTATATATATAAATTTTTATTATATATGACCTGATAAATCGCGATTCCGTGAAAGTATATAATATTTAATCTGTATATAAGAAAGAGTAAGAACCGGTATCATTACACTATATTGCTTGACTTCATCTGTAATAAGTATGAGTTATCAGTGTATCACTGAAATATTATACAATAAGTAAGACACATGACACATGTAACAACAGTTAAATATCTTATTCTGAAACTTTCCGACTGTGCAGCAGGCTTTATCAGACGAATACACTGATGGCAAATTTGGAGACAGCATAAGCAGTGGGGAGGTAAAAGTATATGATAATCCTCGACCTTGAAGAAGTAGTTCAGTGGTCAGTCCCTCAGGCTGGTGGTGTTCAATTGGAACAAAAAAAAATAATCCCAAAAAAAAAAATGGATTAAGTTGAATCCCCCCCCAATGACCCTGATTATCAGTCCGTGTTATCTACCTGTAAAGATTTATACATGAGTGTCGGGGCTTTCCCTTTGCTCTAAACACACTTAAACTCGATGTCACGTATTCAGCGTCAAACTTATAACTTGGGAGAAAGGTTATATGTTAGATTAAAAAGTTCTTCATATCAATTAAAGTTTGAACTGAGAATGTACTGAATATTAATATTCAATCTCTTCTAGCATACTCAGTGTTATCACACACACACACACACACACACACACACACAACACACACACACACACACAACGCACCCCATCACAACACACACACACACACACAACGGCTTAACAGACATTTCCAGTTTTCTCTCACAAAACCTTCCATGGACATTTGCTTGAAAGGAAACAGTATACAACCTTTGTCTATGTTGTAAATTGACAACCCCACTACCTGTTAACAGTGGTTATTGTATCTGTGGTACTAATATTTCTCGTGATTCGAATCTATTTCTTTCACATTTTCATTAGAGATTACTAAGCATTAACGACAGTATTTGGTGGTAAAGATTCTGAAACTTCCATCAACAAAAAATTCTGATAGTAAGATGGAAATAACAACGACGTAGATAATGTACACACATTCTGACAAACCCCATGTAATTACTTGACGATTACCTCTTTATAAAACTTGAGGATCTATTAAATGCTCAAACAGACTCTTAACGATGATTTTAAATAAACATCTTCAGTTTAAGGAATTCGAATTATGAATTCCATGGATGATCCTTTTCATCGAGTGATTAATAAACGTCACAATAAATTGGAGAAACATCTGTCTCCTTGTGTTGGTCGCAATTCTAATTCTTTTGTAACTTAACACTTTAGAACCTTCATTGAACGTTTGTGCATGTTAAACATGCCATTATGAATCATTATATGCTAGCATCAATGGAAGCTCTTGGATTAAGAGTAACTCACTAGCATCATCGAAAACTCTTGGATTAAGAGTCCTCACCTCATCAGGAAGCCTTGATTAAGAAAGTACATCCATCACTAGCAACATGGAAGCTCTGCATATAAGAGTAACCTCACTAGCATCATGGAAGCTCTGGATTAATAGTACCTCACTACATTATGGAACTCTTGGATTAAGAGATACCTCACTAGCATCTGGAACTCTTGATTAAGAGCCCTCACTACATCATGGAAGCTCTTGGATTAAGAGGTACCGCTCACTAGCATCATGGAAGCTCTTGAGTAAGAGTACCCTCACTAGCACGTGAAGCTCTTAGATTAAGAGTACCTCACCAGCATTATGGAAGCTCTTGGATTAAGAGTACCTCACTAGCATCATGGAAGCTCTTGGATTAAGAGTACCTCACTAGCATCATGGAAGCTCTTGGATTAAGAGTACCTCACTAGCATCATGGAAGCTCTTGGATTAAGAGTACCTCACTAGCATCGTGGAAGCTCTTAGATTAAGAGTACCTCACCAGCATCATGGAAGCTCTTGGATTAAGAGTACCATCACTTAAAAGGCCATCATGGAAGCTCTGGATTAAAGAAGTAACTCATTAGCATCATGAAGCTCTTGGATTCAGTAGCTACCTCCCTAGCATTATGGAAGCTCTTGGATTAAGAGTACCTCATTAGCATCGTGGAAGTCTTGGATAAGAGTACCTCATTAGCACACCGTGGATAGGCTCTGAATAAGAGTACTCATTAGCATCGTGGAAGCTCCTCGATTAAGAGTACCTCACTAGCATTATGGAAATCTTGAAATTAAGATAACCTCATTAGCTCATGGAACTCATTGAATTAAATACCTCACTAGCATCATGGAAGCCTATTGAATTAAGAGGTACCACACTACATCATGGAAGCTCTCTGGAGGGGAACGCCATTCTGGCAACTGAACAAATTGAAAGTGGTGACCGTAACTCAAGAAAGAAAAGTACACAAGCTGAAGGAAAGAACAATAGGTGTGTGTTGTAATAGCTGACACAACCATGCCTTCACTAGCCGCTAGTAAGTAAAAAATACATAAAAAACCAAATATAAGAAATATAAAAAGAGAGGCTAGTAATATTAAAGATAATCCAATACATCGACACAACAAATACACACACACCCTCCACGCCACACACCACACACACCACACATGACCCACACTCGCACACACACTCACACACACACACACACACACACACACACACACACACACACACACACACACACACACACACACAAACACACATAGAGATAAAAGCTACATAGCAGTACACTTCAGTCTGGGAAACACAAAGTGGTCAATCAGGATGTAAACCACCACAGAACTGCAGGAGGCCAAGGAGAGGAATATGATAGAGAGCAACAGAGCCAAAAGTGACAGCAACTTGCGAGGTGGCAAGAAGAGCTCATCCAGCAAGCAATTGCTGGTTTATGGGCCAATTTAAAACCACGAGGAGATTGACTGGAAACCCTGAGCCACGATGGGGGTCCCGAAACATGGAGAGCCAGGATTGTTGACGTTGTGCTAGAAAACCTCATGCCACCAACATGCTAAGGAGCACTACCAAAGTGAAGAGGGAGAAGAACCACAAGATTGGACTTGTGTTCACAACCTGGGCAGCTCAGAGACTTGAGGACATCAAGTATGAGAGTCCCCCTAGGAGCTAGCGACCACGTGTCTGTGCTTGAATACATAGTAAGCTGCAAGTGGAGAGAATAACAGAGTTGAATGGGACAACCTGACTATAAAAGAGGGGACTACATAGGGTTGAAGAACTTCCTGCGGGAGGTCCAAGTGGACAGTAGAACTGCAGGAAACCATTACATGAATGATTGGAATATGAACAAACAAAATCAAGGAGGCATGAAAGGTTTATGTTCCAAGGGCAACAGTAAAAACGGGAAGACAGAAACGAGCCCCGTTTTATACTTTACCCGACGGTGTAAGGAGGGCAAAACCAAAGTGCAATAGAGAATGGAAAATAGTACAGAAGCAGAACACCCGAAAATAGGTAGATCAGTCGCAGAGCCGAGGAATGAGTATACGCACACAGTCGGTAAGGAGGGAGGCCCAACGACAGTATGGAAAATGACATAGCATCGAGAATCAAGACTGACCCGAACTGGTTGTATAGCCACATCATGAGAGAAGACAACAGTCAAAGACCAGGTGATCAGATTAAGGACAGAAGATCGAGACCTCACAAGAATGATCAGAGGGTATGTGAGGAGCTGAACAGGAGATTAAGAAAGTTTTTTACAGTAGAGACAGAAGGGCTGTGGAAGACAAGTACTGAAGGGAACATCAAGAGGGAATATACCAACAAGTGTTGTATGCCATACGAACAACTGTAGAGGTGAAGAAGCTCTTAATGACCTTGACACCTTAAAGGCGAATGGACCGACATCTCCCCTTGGGTCCTTAGAGAAGGAGCAGAGATGCTGTGCGTGCCTCTAACCAACAATCTTCACACATCCCTTGAAACTGGTCACTACTGAGAAATGGAAGACAGCTATTGTAGTCCCCATATTTAAGAAAAGGAAACAGAAACGAACACTAAACTACAGACCCTGTGTCTCGGCATGTATTGTGTGCAAAGTCATGGAGAAGATTATCAGGAGGAGGAGTGGTCGAACACCGGAAAGGAACAAGAAAAAAAATGAAAAACCAGCATGGTTCATGAAGGAAATCTTGTATCACAACCTCGCTGGAGTTTTATGACAAGGAACAAATAAAACCCGAGAGAGAGGGGTGGGTAGAGAGCTTTTTCCTAGACTGCAAGGAAGCCTTTGACACAGTTCCCCACAAGAGATTAGTGCAGAAAGCTGGAGATCAGTACGCAAGTAAAAGGGAGGGCCACTGCAATGGATAAGGGAATACCTGACAGGAGGCAGCAACGAGTCATGTACGTGAAGAGGTATCACAAGAGGGCGCCTATTACGGAGCTGGGTCCCACAGGGGTCAGTATTCTAAAACCAGTGCTATTTTTTGAAATATGTGAACGACATGAGGAAGGAATAGACTCTAAGTGTCCCTGTTCGCAGATGACGTGAAGGCTTGATGAAAGAATTAATCGGACGAGGATGAGGCAGGACTGCAAAAGAAGACCTGGACAGGCTGGAACATGGTGCCCAGTAACTGGCTTCTCGAATTCCATCCAGGCCAAAATGCAAATCCAAGACGATTAGGGAGGCAAAGAAAGAACCGCAGACAGAGTATAGGCTAGGTGGGCAAGACTATACAGACCTCCACTCAGGGAGAAAGACCTTGGGTGACCATAACACCGAGCACATCAACCGGAGGCACACATCCCACCAAAATAACCGATGCAGCATACGGCGGCCTGGCAACCTGAAGAATAGCGTTCCGATACCTTAATAAGGAATCGTTTTTTCAAGACACTGCAACACTGAGTGTGTATGTTAGGCCATACTGGAGTATGCAGCACCATCTGGAACCAACGACCTGGCAAGCACCGTCAAGAAGTTAGAGAGTACAAAGTTTGCAACAAGGCTAGTCCAGAGCTCAAGTGAATGTCGTACGAGGGAAAGGTTAAGGGAAATTCGGACTGAACGACATGGAAAAACCTGAGCCACATGGGGGTCCGAAACGAGAGCAAGATGAGGGATGTGACTTGAAAACCTCATGCATCAACATGTTCGGGGACAACAACCAGAGAGAGATGGGAGGATGAGCCAGCAAGACGATCTTGTGTTCACCCTAAGCGTTCAGACATTGAGGCACACTTACGAGAGGCCCCTTGAGCTAGCGATCACGTGGTTCTGAGTTTTTTGATTATTATAGAGTTACAAAGTGGAGAAGGTAACAGGACTGAAGGGGACAGGCCGAAACTATAAAAGGGGGTACTACACAGGTATGAGAAACTCCTGCAAGAGGTTCAGTGGGACAGGATAAATGGTAGGAAAATCAGTAAACGAGATGATGGGAATATGTGGCAAACAAAGTGCAAGGAGGCAGAGAAAGTTTTGTATCCAAGGGAAACAGAAATAATAGAAGACCAAAACGAGATCCCTTGGTTTACCCGAAGGTTGTAGGGAGGCAAAAACTAAGTGCAGCAGAGAATGGTAAAGGTACAGGAGGCAATAGGAACCCAGGAAACAAGGATAGTAAGAAGAGCCAGAAACGAGTAATGCACAGATTAAGAGGGAGCCCATCGACAGTATGAAAACGACTAGCATCGAAAGTCAAATCTGACCCGAAACTGCTGTATAGCCGCATTAGGATGAAACAACAGTCCAAGACCAGGTGAAAATCAGAGGAAAGAAGGTGAGAACTCACAAGAAACGATCAAGAGGTATGTGAGGAGCACAACAACGAGATTTAAGGAAAGTATTACAGTAGAGACAGGAAGGACTCTGGGGGACAGACCAGATGGGGACACCAGCAGGAATACAACCAACAAGTGTTTGGAACGACATACATACAGATGAGGAGAGGTGAAGAAACTGCCTAAGGGACATCGATACCTTCAGAGGCAAGGGACCGACACATCTCCCCGTGGGCCCTAGAGAGGGATTCAATAGTGTGTGTGCACTTACCACAATCGCAACACGTCCCTGGAAACCTGGGCAACTACCCTGAGTATGGAAGACGGCAAATGTAGTTCCCCAATTTTAAAAAAAGGAAGACAGAAAAGAGGCACTAGAACTATAGACCTGTGGTCAGTGACATGTATGAATTCAAATTATGGAGAAGATTAGCAGTAGGAGAGTGGTGGAGCACCTGGAAGAACAAAGTATAAATGCCAACCAGCACGATTCATGGAAGCAAATCCTGTGTCACAAACCTTCTGAGTTTTATGATAAAATAAACAGAAGTAAGACACGAGGAGAGGGTGGGTTGATTGCATCTCACAGGACTTGGGAATTCTTCGCTTGCCTAACCCTTGGGCACGAACCTCTTCAAGGAGGTGTTGAAGATTGGGTTAGGGCACGCACAGCGTCTCTGCTTCGCGGACCACGGGAATGTCCGGTCCCCATCCCTTTGAGAATCAAGTCACATTGCAGCTTCTGCACCTCCCTCCTCCGTTGTTGTATGTCATCCAACACTTGGTGGGCATATTCCCTGTTGATGTTGCCCCTCTGTGCTTGTCTTCGCCGACTCCTTCCTGTCTCTACTGTAAAAACTTCCTTAATCTCCTGTTTTAGCGCCCCTCACATACCTCCTGATCGTTTCTTTGTGAGTTCCACCTTCTGTCCTCAGTCTGATCATATGGTCTTTGACTGTGTCTTTCTCTCCTGATGTGCTATACATCAGTTCGGGTCATCTTGACTTTCGATGCTATGTATTTCCATACTGTTGCTGGCCTCCCTCCTTACCTTGTGCATACTCTTTCCTTGGCTCAGTGACTATCTCCCTAGATCATGTGTTTTCTATGCCCCTTCTGTAAATTTTTTCCAATCTCCTATGCACTTAGTTTTTTTGCCTCCTTACTCCTCGGGTAAACCAGGGGTCGTTTCTGGTCTCCCATGTTTCTGTTGCCCGTGTGAATAAACCTTTCTCTGCGTCCTGCATTTTGGTGTTACATATTCGATCATTTCGTTTACTGACTTTCCTACCAGTTCTCTGTCCCACTGAACCTCCTGCAGGAATTCCTCAAACCTATGTAGTCCCCTTCTTTTATAGTCTAGCTTTTCCCATTCAAATTCCTGTTACCCGCCTCTCCACTGTAACTCCTACTATGTATTCAAAAGCACAGGAACCAGTAGTCCCACTAGCACCTAGGGGACTCTCATAAATGTGATGTCCTCAATGTCTGAACCCTGCCCAGGGTGAACACAAAGTCCAGTCTTGCTGGTCATCCCCCCTCACACTCTGGTAGTGCCCTTAACATGTTGGTGCATGAGGTTTTCCAGTACCACATCCATCATCTTGGCTCTCCATGTTTTGGGACCCCCATGTTGCTCCACGTTTTCCCATCCAATCTCCCCGTGGTTGAAATTGCCCATAACCAGCAACTTTGCTCTGCTCGAGTGAGCTCTTCTTGCCACCTCAGCAAGTGTGTCCACCATTTCTCTGTTGCTCTCTTCATATTCCTCTCTTGGCCTCCTGCAGTTCTGTGGCAGATTATACATCACTGCAATGACTACCTTGTGCTCCCCAGACTGAAGTGTACCTACTATGTAGTCCCTTTCTCCAATCTCGTCCATGCCTCCTATTTTCTCGAATTTCCATCGATTTTTTAATAGCATTGCAACCCCTCCTTCCCCTCTGCCCCTTCTATTTTTCCTCATGATCTGATATCCTGGTGGGAAGATTGCATCTGATATTGTCTCAGTGAGTTTCGTTTCTGTAACTGCTATGATGTCTGGGGATTTCTCATTGATTCTTTCTTGTCATTCCTCATATTTATTAGTTAATCCATCCGCATTTGTGTACCAAACCTTTAACTTCTATTCTAAAACTGAAACTCTGGTCCTGGGGAATATTGGGATTGGGAAAGTAGTAACCCTGGCAGGGGCTGAGGGGGGTTTTACAGTAGGGGTGGGGGCAGAGTTCTCATAGGGGGTGCTGTAGGGGTAGGTTTGTGGTGGGGGGGTGGGGAAACAGAGGATCGGGTGTGAATGTTGGTTTAGATTTTTTCAGGTGCCTTGGGGTGTCGTGGTTGGAGTCCTTCTGCGGGCGTTTTCTGGAGTGGGCTTGCCCTTCCACCAGTGACTGGGGCTATCGCTTTCTTTGTCATTCCTCCCATTCCATCTTTTCGTTTTTTTGCACTCCCTCATTCATATCAACTTTTCCTCCTGTGTTCTGTCTCAATCGAGATACACACTCTGAAAACCAGTTTGTCCCTCTCAGCCGTGCTTTCTCCTGCAAATCATGGTTTCGAGTTGATTCTTGCCTTGAAAATTACTTAGGAGGCCGTTTCTTCTCGTTGCGAACACCCAATTCTCCGAAAATTTGCCACCTGGCCATGTTGCCCTGCCTATCACTTTCATGATACCTTCATCGCTTTTTTTTCCCTCCTCCTGTTTTCTTGATGGAGGGGGGGGGGGGGGGGGGGTCATCATAGGTTTCCCCCTTGGGCTTCCTGGAGCCATAGACAAAAACTGATTCTCCCTTTCTTTCTCCCACTGTGTCTCTCATTGCGTCCTCTGAGGTGTTTTACTAGTTCCTTCCCGTGGAGCATTCCTTCCTTCAATCCCTTCCCTAGCTGTGGCCCCTATGCTCATTGGTTTGTCTTTCCTGCTCACCTGTTCCTGGCCCCCACAAGTGTCTGTAGAGTCCCCGCATATGTCCTAGTTTCCTTCAGTGTCTTCCCGACCACTCTTTCGGTCCTAGTGTGCTCCCTGTCTTTGTCTTGGCCCCATGTGGGTCTGATAGGACCTTTGCATACAGTATAGCTTCCTTGCTCCCTTCAGTCCCTTTGTCTGTCTGATATAGATATTCCTGCTGCTACATCTGTATTATTTTTTTTCTCTAGGCTGTTTCAGATTTCTCAGCTCCTCTTCTAAGCTCTGTATCTTTGCTTCTGCTAATGTGGCATGTTGCTCCCACTTCTGCTCTCTGCAGCTAACCTCTCCTCTATCTTCCTTGTAAGCTCGTCTAGCTTCCTTCCCCAATCTTCCTCCTTTTTTTTTGAGCTCTGCCTCCCAATCCTCCCTCCCGAGCTTCGTCCATACAACCCTTGGCCTCCCATTCCTTGTTCTTGGTTCCCCAATTACACCACAGAATGAAGGGGGAGAGATGGTTAGGGGGAAATGGAGAGATGGTTAGAGGGAGGGGGAGGGATGGTTAGGGGGAGGGGAATAGATGGTTAGGGGGAGGGTGAGATATGGTTAGCAGGAAGGGGAGATATTGGTTTGGGAGAGGGGAGAGATGCAAGTATTATGTGTTTGTGTATAGTTTGGTAGCAGAGGCAGGAGATGCACAAATAACAAACATTGACAACACACTAATTACCAAAATAATGGGGGAAAATTCCTAGGCTTATACCTTGACAACAACCTGAATTTCAGCACCCATATCCAGCATATAGCAAAAAAGTATCCAAAACAGTGGAATCCTCTCCAGATACGATACAAACTACGTTGCGCAAAATGCCCTTCTCTCTCTCACACTATACCACTCACTTATTTATCCATACCTCACCTATGCTATTGTGCTTGTGACAACTTCAGCAACACACCTAAAGCCAATAATAACCTACCAACAAAAAGCTGCAAGTAAGAATAATCACTAAATCCCATCCCTGGCACACACCCCCCCACTCTTTCATAGACCGAAACTTACTCCCAGTCAGTATATCCACACTTATAACTGTGCAATCTACTTTCTACAGGGCCTTAAACTCTAATAGCACTTTGACCTAAAACGCTTTCTTGATAGTTGTGACAGAACCCACAGGCATACACCAACACAAACATCTCTACGACATGCCCCGTGCCCCGACTAAAAACCTTTACAGAAAAATTTAATGTAGTCCAAAGGCCCTAAAATCTTGAAACCCTACCTGAGAATCTAGAACTTCAGACACATTCATCACCTATCAAACTACCATTAGAAAACATCTATCTCCCTGATACACCCCGACAACTAACTACACAATACCACCTGGGTGGTTCACACTTACACTCACTCACTCATTTGACCCATAAACAGAAATAAAAATCCCTCAGTCTTAACATAATGAATCCTGTGATACGTCCAATACTGAAACAAAAGCATATCACATTGCTAACTCACCAAACTAGTATTTAGGGTCACTTAGCCATAATACCAACTTACCCTCAAATTTGTAATAAAACTAATAATGCCCGAAATGCCTAGACAGCTAAAGCGTCTAGTGTTACACCTCTGTAATCACAATATTACTACATGTAAATCACACAATAAACCAAATTTCTGTAAACCTCAGCATTGTAATCCTTATAGAGAATAAACATTGAATTTGAATTGAGTACGTGTGTGAGTGTGGGAGAGAGAAAGAGAGAGAGGAATGGGATCAAAGGAGGAGGGGAATAGGGGGAAGTGGGGAGGGACAGGCGGGGATGGAGAGTGACAGCTTGAAACTGGTGCCTTAAGGATGTGTGTGTGTACTCACCTAGTTGAGGTTTTACGGGGGTCGAGTCCCGAGCGCCTGCTCGTGTGGTGTGTGTGTGTGTGTGTGTGTGTGTGTGTGTGGTGTGTGTGTGTGTGGGTGTGTCTATGTAGTGTGTGTAACTCACCTTATGTACTCACCTATATGTGGCTGCAGGGGGGAGTCGTGTCCATAGCTCCTAGCCCCGCCTCTTTACTGGTTCGATACTAATTCACATCTCACCAGCTCCATTATATTTGTCATACTCTCTTCTTAAAGAAGCTATTTATGGGAACTTGCTCACACTAACTTCACTCTCCAGATTATTATCCAGCTTCCGACAACTCTAAGACTAAAGAAATACTTCCTAACATGACTATTGACTCATCTGGGTTTTTCAGTTAAAATGTGTCCCCGTGGTTCTGTATCCCATCTCTGAAACAACTTCGATCCTTGTCACCTTGTCAATCCTCCTTCGTATTTTATACGTTTGTTTTCATCTCCCTTCTATCCCTTCTAACCTCTAGTTCATCAGGTTGATTTCCCTTAACCTCTCCTCTTAAGACATACCCACCAGCTCCGGGACTTAATCGGTAGCAAATTTTTGCACTTCACCAATTTCGTGACGTGTTTGACTAAGTGAGGGTTCCATACTGGCGCTGCATCGACCAGTTAGGCCGTTACGTATACTGTGTACAATGCGTGAAAGACGCCTTACTCAGCAATGTCTAAACGCCAATATCGGGTTTGCAATCTCCATATGCGACATCAGTTATTATGATTGATGTGTGCTCATGGACATGTTCGTTAATTTTGCTTACCCCAAGATCCTTTTCTTTAACTGACGTTTGCTGCCGGGCTGTTGGTTTCCTAACCTGTTACTCCGTCTGCGGATCTTCTGTGTCCTTCCCCATTCTTTATGACCTTACACTTACTGGGGATAAAAATTCCAGGAGCTATTTGAACGGACCATTACTTGTAGTTTGTCAGATCCCGCTTGTAATCTTAAACTGATCCACGACCACTTGTATTCCTCCTCATCAGTTTCGCAATCATCATCGAACGTGACACTTCTGAATCTAATCCCTTCCACCATTTCATTCCATGCGTATACAAGAAACAGCACCGGGCCTAGGTACTGAACCTTGTGGGATCCCCACTCGACGCATTCGCCCACTCCGACACTTCAGCACGTACCACACAAGTTTGTTTCCTCCTTTCCTGTCAGGTATCCCTGATCTATTGCATTACATTCCCCGTTATTCCTGCCTGCTCCACTAATTTTTTGCACCAGTCCTCTGTTGGTACGTGTCAAAAGCTTCTTGCAATCTAAAAAGATATAATCTAACCCATCCCTCTCTCTCCTGTCTTACACAGGATTTTCCCATCTCATGAAGCCGTGCTGACTGTCATGTATGAGCCCAATCATTTCAATGTGTTCCACCTCACTGTAAATACTTCCTTAAATCTCGTGTTGAGTTCCTCACATGCTTCTTGGTTGTTTCTTGTGAGCTCCCCACCTTCTTCCTAAGCCTGATTACCAGTCCCTGGCGCTGTCTTCCTCCTGATGTGCTATACAGCAATTTCCGGGTCAGATTTGACTTTCGATGGCCTATGTTATTATCGTACGTCACTGGCCTCCCTTCTTATCTGTGCCTACTCGTTTCTGGCTCTTCTATCTAAACTCTTTATTTTCCTGTGTCCTTTCCCTTCTGTACTTTTTTTTTTTCCATTCTCTATGTAGTGTTGTGTATGCTGTGTGTTGTGTGTGTGTGTGGTGTGTGTGTGTGTGTGTGTGTGTGTGTGTGTGTGTTGTGTGCGTTGTGTGTGTGTGCGTGCGGTGTCCAGAAATTTTTGCAACAAGACTAGTCTCAAATCTAAGATGACTGACCAAGGAGGAAAAGTTAGCCGTTAGAGAAAAGCTGCACCAAATGAAGAAACATTAACAAAAACGTAAAAGTATATTCAGGGGATTTGAGGTCAGACAGGAAAGATTGTTTAAGAAGGAGGGAAGGGATGGGAACAAGGGCAACACAGGTGGAATTAGAGAAGTAATCGAAACACATAGATTAGAAACTAACTTTTTTTTTTAGCCGCTGAGTGGTCAGTAACGGGTTAAGTTAGTCCGAGAAGGTCGTGTAAGCCATAATTTATTACACCGTTTTTACGAGGTAGAATACAGCAGGAAACTTTGATACACCTCAGTTATATGAAGTTTAAAAAGACTGTTATGAGCCTGGGACTCTCCACAGAAGAGCACTGCAATCACAAATCGGTGATTAACATACATATGTACACACACACACACACACACACACACACACAAACGCGCCGGGCGCGCGCGCTCGCACATCAGGCAGGATAACAGGAAGGCACTGCAAAGATCAAGGAATACCTGTTCAGGAAGTCAACGAGCATGGTACGTTGCTAGTGTCAGAATCGCACCTGTGATCCAACGGGTCCACAGGGTCAGTCTTAGGACCGTTACTTTTCTAGTATTTTGTGAACGACATGAACGGAAGGAATAGACTCTGAAGTGTCCCCTGTTTGAAGATATGTGAAGTTGATGAGAAGAATTCAATCGAATGAGGACCAGGCAGAACTACGAAGGTATCAGGACAGGCTGCAGGCTTGGTCCAGCAACTGGCTCCTGGAGTTCATCCCCACCAAGTGCACAGTCATGAAGATTGGGGAAGGCAAACAAGACCGCAGCAACGGAGTAATAAGTTCTAGGGGGCCCAGAGACTACAAACCTCACTCAAGGAAAGGATCTTGGGGTGAGCATAACACCGGGCACATGTCCTGAGGCGCACATCAACCAAATAACTGCATCAGCATACTGACGCCTAGAAAATCTAAGAACAGCATTCCGACATCTCATTAAGGAATCATTCAGGACCCTATACACTGTATACATTAGGCCTATATTGAAGTATGTAGCACCAGTTTGGAACCCTCACCTAGCCAAACACACAAGGAAACTAGAGAAAGTGCAAAGGTTTGCAACAAGACTAATCCCGAATATAAGGGGCATGCCTTACGAAGAGAGGTTAAGGGAAATCAATCTGACGAAAAAGGAGGACAGGAGAGATAGGGGGGATATGATAACGACATTTAAAATACTGAGAGGAATTGACAAAGTGGACAGAACAGGCTGTTCCAGAGATGGGACACAGCAACAAGGGGTCACAGTTGGAAGTTGAAGACTCAGATGAATCACAGGGACCTTAGGAAGTATTTCTTCAGTCGCAGAGTTGTTAGGAAGTGGAATAGTCTGGGAAGTGATTTAGTGGAGGCAGGATCCATACATAGCTTTAAGAAGAGGTATGATAAAGCTCATGGAGCAGGAGGAGTGGCCCAGTAGCGACCAGTGAAGAGGCGGGGTCAGGACCTATGACTCAACCCCTTCCACCACAACTAGGTGAGTACACACTCCACAACAAACGTCCTACGAGGAGATGGTTAAAAGAGAAATCGACCGACGACACTGGAGGAGAGAAGTAAATGGAGACATGATAACGACATATAAAATGCTGAGAGGAATCGACAAGGTGGACAGAGACAGGATGTTCCAAAGATGGGCCACAGCAACAAAGGATCATAATTGGAAGTTGAAGACTCATATGAGTCACAGGGATGTTAGGAAATATTTTTTCAGTCATAGAGTTGTCAGAAAGTGAAATAATCTGGAAAGTGATGTAGTGGAGGCAGGACCCATACATAGCTTTAAGAAGAGGTTTGACAAAATTCATGACCTAGTAGCGACCATTGAAGAGGCAGGGTAGGAGACATCAATCGACCCCTGCAACCACAATTAGGTGAGCACACACACAAAAACACACCTATTAGCGATAGAGAGTGGACCTAGTAGCGACCAGCGAAGAGGCGGAGCCAGGGGCTGTGAATCGACCCTGCAACCACAAACAGGTGAGCACACACACACATGTACATATCACTTCCAACCGTTCCAACCTCCCACAATCTTCCCTTATCGGAGCCAAGTTTGCTAATATAAGTTTTAGTGTAGGGCAGTCCCCTGTACTAATGTAGTATTGCCATGTGGTGAGTCTGTTGGGCCTGGCCGCAGGCCACCGTCGCCGCGCCACCGTCGCTGCAGCCACCGTCGCCCACCACCGTCGCCAGCAGCCACCGTCGCCGCAGCCACCGTCGCCGCAGCCACCGTCGCCGCAGCCTAACCGTCTGCCGGCAGCCACCGTCGCCGCCAGCGCCGCCGGTCACATCCTCATAGCTCACTTTTTTTTTTACCTTCTAAATTGATCACACTCAACCCATGAAGAAAAAATAATACTCAGATATACATGTCTTTGCCGAGTCTGTTGTTGGTTGTTATTAAGGTGTGTCTGAGTGAAACAAATAATTATAATTATATATATATATATAATATATATATAATATATATATATTATATATATATATATAATATATATATATATATATATATATATATATATATATACTATTATATATGTTTGATAGGAGAATGGAGACAAATGGTTTTAATTCTTGACGTGCTGTTGGAGATGTGTGAGCAAAGTAACATTTATGAAGGGATTAAGGAAACTGGCAGGCGCGGACTTGAGTCCTGGAAATGGGAAGTACAGTGTTCCTGCACTCTGAAAGATGGAGTTAATTGCAGTTATAACTGTAGTATAAGCGCGTCTCGGCTAGACAGTGATGGAGTGAATGAGTTTAGTGCCTTCATTTCTGTTTTCCTTTCCTTAAATATTGGGACTACATTTGCTGTCTTCCATTTCTCAGGTAGTTGCCCCAGTTTCAGGGAAGTGTGAAAGATTGGGTAGGGGCACACACAGCATCTCTGCTCCTTCTCGGAGGACCCATGGGGAGATGTCCGGTCCATCGCCTTGAGGTATCAAGGTCACTTAACAGCTTCCGCACTCCGCCTCGGTAGTTTCGTAAGTCAACCAACACTTGTTGGTATATTCCCTCTTGATATTCCTTCAGTCTGTCTCCCACCGCCCTTCCTGTCTCTACTGTAAAAACTTTCTTAAACCTCCTGTTCACTCCTCCATACCGCCTCATCATTTCTTGTGAGGTCCCTCTTCCTGTCCCTTAATCTGATCACGCTGATCTTTGACTGTTGTTTTCTCCTGATGTGGCTATACAACAGTTCGGTCAGTCATGATTTTCGATTGCTATGTCATTTCAACTGTCGCTGGGGCCTCCCCTCCTTACCTGTGCATATCGTCCCTGGCTCTTCGCTGACTCCCTACTTTCGTGTGTTTCTCTGCCTTCTGTTACTTTTTCCATTTCTATTGCACTTTGGTTTTTTGCTCCTTACACCGTCGAAAACAGAGCTCGGTTCTGGTCTTCCCATTGTTTCTGTTGCGCCTTGTGTGTGGGTGTGTGTTTGTGTGTGTGTGTGTGTGTGTGTGCTCACTAGTTTGTGTTACTCACCTATTTGTGGTTGAGGGTCGATTCAACAGCCCCTGGCTCCGCCTCATCGCTGGTCGCTACTAGGTCCATCTCTCTATCGCTACTAGGTGTGGTTTTGTGTGTGTACTCACCTAATTGTGGTTGCAGGGGTCGAGTGTTAGCTCTGGCTCCGCCTTCTTCACTGGACGCTACTAGGTCATGACTTGTCATACCCCTTCTTAAAGCTATGTATGGGTCCCCTGCCTCCACTACATCACTATCCAGATTATTTCACTTTTCTACACACCTCGTGACTGAAGCGAAAACTTCGCTACCATCCCTGTGGTTCATCAGATTGTGTAGTCTAGTGGTCTAAAGCGTCATGTGTTTTCGCTCACCATGAGGCGGGCCAAAACAGCATGGGGTCGACTCCTTGGCTAGTGCAGGTGTTTGTATTGATGAATCAATACCACTCGTTTTCGTGGGTAACAATAATATATATATATATAATATATATATAATAATATATATATATATATTTTATATATATAAATTTTTATTATATATGACCTGATAATATCGCGATTCCGTGAAAGTATATAATATTTAATCTGTATATAAGAAAGAGTAAGAACCGGTATCATTACACTATATTGCTTGACTTCATCTGTAATAAGTATGAGTTATCAGTGTATCACTGAAATATTATACAATAAGTAAGACACATGACACATGTAACAACAGTTAAATATCTTATTCCTAAACCTTCCGACTGTGCAGCAGGCTTTATCAACGAATACACTGATGGCAAATTTGGAGACAGCATAAGCAGTGGGGAGGTAAAGAGTATATGATAAGTCCATCGACCTTGAAGAAGTAGTTCGAGGTGGTCAGTCCCTCAGGCTGGTGGTGTTCAATTGGAACAAAAAAAAATAATCCCAAAAAAAAAAATGGATTAAGTTGAATCCCCCCCCAATGACCCTGATTATCAGTCCGTGTTATCTACCTGTAAAGATTTATACATGAGTGTCGGGGCTTTCCCTTTGCTCTAAACACACTTAAACTCGATGTCACGTATTCAGCGTCAAACTTATAACTTGGGAGAAAGGTTATATGTTAGATTAAAAAGTTCTTCATATCAATTAAAGTTTGAACTGAGAATGTACTGAATATTAATATTCAATCTCTTCTAGCATACTCAGTGTTATCACACACACACACACACACACACACACACACAACACACACACACACACACAACGCACCCCATCACAACACACACACACACACACAACGGCTTAACAGACATTTCCAGTTTTCTCTCACAAAACCTTCCATGGACATTTGCTTGAAAGGAAACAGTATACAACCTTTGTCTATGTTGTAATTTGACTACCACCACTACCTGTTAACAGTGTTATTGTATCTGTGGTACATTAATATTTCTCAGTGATTCGAATCTTATTTCTTTCACATTTTCATTAGAGATTACTAAGCATTAACTAAAGTATTTGGTGGTAAGATTCTGAACTTCATAACAAAAAATTCTGATAGTAAGATGGAAATATAACCGACGTAGATAATGTACACACATTCTGACAAACCCCATGTAATTACTTGACGATTACCTCTTTATAAAACTTGAGGATCTATTAAATGCTCAAACAGACTCTTAACGATGATTTTAAATAAACATCTTCAGTTTAAGGAATTCGAATTATGAATTCCATGGATGATCCTTTTCATCGAGTGATTAATAAACGTCACAATAAATTGGAGAAACATCTGTCTCCTTGTGTTGGTCGCAATTCTAATTCTTTTGTAACTTAACACTTTAGAACCTTCATTGAACGTTTGTGCATGTTAAACATGCCATTATGAATCATTATATGCTAGCATCAATGGAAGCTCTTGGATTAAGAGTAACTCACTAGCATCATCGAAAACTCTTGGATTAAGAGTCCTCACCTCATCAGGAAGCCTTGATTAAGAAAGTACATCCATCACTAGCAACATGGAAGCTCTGCATATAAGAGTAACCTCACTAGCATCATGGAAGCTCTGGATTAATAGTACCTCACTACATTATGGAACTCTTGGATTAAGAGATACCTCACTAGCATCTGGAACTCTTGATTAAGAGCCCTCACTACATCATGGAAGCTCTTGGATTAAGAGGTACCGCTCACTAGCATCATGGAAGCTCTTGAGTAAGAGTACCCTCACTAGCACGTGAAGCTCTTAGATTAAGAGTACCTCACCCACATTATGGAAGCTCTTGATTAAGATTACCTCACTACATCATGGAAGCTCTTGGATTAAGAGTACCTCACTAGCATCATGGAAGCTCTTGGATTAAGAGTACCTCACTAGCATCATGGAAGCTCTTGGATTAAGAGTACCTCACTAGCATCGTGGAAGCTCTTAGATTAAAGTACCTTCACCAGCATCATGGAAGCTCTTGGATTAAGAGTACCATCACTTAAAAGGCCATCATGGAAGCTCTGGATTAAAGAAGTAACTCATTAGCATCATGAAGCTCTTGGATTCAGTAGCTACCTCCCTAGCATTATGGAAGCTCTTGGATTAAGAGTACCTCATTAGCATCGTGGAAGTCTTGGATAAGAGTACCTCATTAGCACACCGTGGATAGGCTCTGAATAAGAGTACTCATTAGCATCGTGGAAGCTCCTCGATTAAGAGTACCTCACTAGCATTATGGAAATCTTGAAATTAAGATAACCTCATTAGCTCATGGAACTCATTGAATTAAATACCTCACTAGCATCATGGAAGCCTATTGAATTAAGAGGTACCACACTACATCATGGAAGCTCTCTGGAGGGGAACGCCATTCTGGCAACTGAACAAATTGAAAGTGGTGACCGTAACTCAAGAAAGAAAAGTACACAAGCTGAAGGAAAGAACAATAGGTGTGTGTTGTAATAGCTGACACAACCATGCCTTCACTAGCCGCTAGTAAGTAAAAAATACATAAAAAACTGGTATGTTTGGATCGCCACAACTAGTTGCTAATGAACAGCCACAACGATTAGGTTTCATTTTATATTATTATTATTATTATTATTATTATTATTATTATTATTATTATTATTATTATTATTATTATTATTACTTTTATTATTGTTATTATTATTACGTATTATTATTATTATTATTACATTCACACAAAAAACACTAAATCCTCATGGGATATGGAATTACAGTGCTACGTAGCGGAGAGGGGCATTGTCAGACGAGAGAACCGTGAAAGGTGAGCTCCCATGTACTGGAGAGGAAAGGGAAACAAAAACAGACATTTCATACAAGAATAGCTTTTATTGGCGCAGTGTTTCGATTTAATAGAACGAAACGTTGTCCCGACTAAAGGGGGTGTTCGGCAGCGTGTGTCTTTTCTTTTTTTCGCATAATACTGTCAGTAGAACGCTACTTGGATCCGGGCAAGTCAAAGTTATCGTCGGTTCTATTGAGAATTGTGTTGTAATAACGCCAGAAGATTACACATTCGATACTGGTTTCTCTGCACCATAACAAAGGATCTTTGCCTAGGGTAGGGGGTGGAAATGTTGCTATCTTGAGTAACACAGTGAGGAGCCCATCTTATACAAGCATACCATACCCCCTGCCGGGATTGAACCCGCGGTCATAGAGTCTCAAAACTCCAGCCCGTCGAGTTAGCCACTAGACCAGACTCTATGACCGCGGGTTCAATCCCGGCCGGGGGTATGGTTTGTTTGCAATCGTGTCATTACGATTTCTTGAGTCAAGTTATACAAGCATAACCTTCTATAGCTACAAGTGGAACTAGTGGTATTAAGAAACTGTGAAAAAAAGACAGCGCTTGTGAACAGTTTGGGACTTTTATTAAAGAAAAAAAAAAGTATAGCCACGAGTGGCCTCATTGCCATATAAGCTTCTCTAGCATACAAAAAAAAATCGTAATTTCCTTCACCTATGTTATAGTTTTTACCCGTGTCTAGATCTTTCGCGATGTTTATATCAGTGTTATATTGTTAAACTGTTAATTTTACACGAAGCTCTTAACTGTTGCAATGGAAGATCGAGTTATCATTTTCTAATCGCAGACCAAAAATACTTTTTCTCGCGGCAAGGCATTTTGGTCAAGGGGTCGGACTAATATATGTAAATCAGATCGAAGATGTCTTCCATGAGCTACAAGACGACTTCGAATGCACTCATACTCGCGACTACAGTAATCCAGTTTTGACCTTTCACCTTCAGGAAGTGACATGAATATAACAGGCCTTCAGTGCTGCCTACTCACTCACCTGTTCCACATGTGGATAATGGATTAGAAACAGTTTGTTCAACATTCTGTCTGGTCAGTGTGAAATGTGGCTGACCAGTGGGATGTGTCTGAAGGTGTGGAGACGTGGGGAGTGTGGGGGAGTAGTTGTAGGTGGGGAGTGTGGGGAAATTGTTGTAGGTGGGGAGTGTGGGGGAGTTGTTGTAGGTGGGGAGTATGTGGGAGTTGTAGGTGGGGAGTGTGTGGGAGTTGTAGGTGGGGATTGTGTGGGAGTTGTTGTAGGTGAGGAAACGTGGGAGGGTGTGAGACTTGATGTAGGTATGTAGATAAAGAAGAGTGTGAGAGTTGTAGGTGTAGAGAGTTATAGTTGTATATACAAGGGAGAGCGTGGGAGTGGAGCCAGGCGTTGTAGGTGCACTTCAGTAAGTGCATACATACATACATACATACATACATACAACATACATACATACATACATACATACATACATACATACATACATACATGCATACATATATACATACATACGTACATACATACATAAATATATACATACATACATACATACATACATACATACATACATACATACATACATACATACATACATAAATACATACATACATACATACATATATACATACATACATACATAAATACAGACATACATACACAGCAGAAGCTATTGAATTTCCTTGTCTTGGAAACAAAAGTTAATACATGTAACATATAAATCAATACGCATATTTATGTCAATAAATATGCTTACTAAAACACAGGCATGATAAACAGTTTCAAATTGCATAAGTCGACCCTTCTTAAACCAGATAAATTTTTTTTTTCTCTCTCTCTCTCTCTCTCTCTCTCTCTCTCTCTCTCTCTCTCTCTCTCTCTCTCTCTCTCTCTCTCTCTCTCTCTCTCTCAAGATAATAAAAAATATATTACTGTTTATCTTCGACTTGATCTATGAAGCAAGTTCACAGTGAAGTGGAAATAGTTAAAATCGAATTCTGAAATTATCAGTACGCAAACCAAAATTCAGAAAATTTTCCTATGACGCGCGTTCTGCCAGCGAGAGAGAAAAAACTCCATTGTAGACACACAGTGTGGTATATAAATATATTTTATCTATGCTCCATCTTACGTCCCGTCCCTTCTCTCCTCTCTCTCTCTCTCTCTCCTCTCTCTCTCTCTCTCCTCTCTCTCTCTCTCTCTCTCTCTCTCTCTCTCTCTCTCTCTCTCTCAAAGCACTGAACGTGTCCTCAATTAAATGGGAAATTTCATTCATATCTTTAAAATACTTATCAGATTTGAAATATGTAAACACGGGCAACTAGAGAAATACAGAGTAAACCAATAACTTGGAGCAATGGAATTATAACTTCGAGGTAAGAGGTACAACACAAATGTGCGCGAAGGTTCTTTGCAGAGTTTTAGATCACTGGAATAGGCGGCCCACTGAAGCCTAAAGTTCAAAAATACTATAGGCATCTTAAAGCCACCTGGGAAGCACTTTGTAACAACGGTTGTCAACTAGAAAATGCACAAGAGCTAGCTGAGGTCACTGGAATATTGATGTTAGTTGATGTCGAGGTAATCAGTTACCAGTAAGTTACCTAGAGCATAATAACAGTGGTGGTGGTACCGGTGATGGTAGCTGTTTTGGTAGTGATGGGGGTAGTGGTAATAGTGATATTAGTGGAAGTGGCAGTGGTAGTAGTAGCAGTAGTAGTGGTAGTAGTAGTAGTAGTAGTAGTAGTAGTAGTAGTAGTGGTAGTAGTAGTAGTAGTAGTAGTAGTAGTAGTAGTAGTAGTAGTAGTAGTAGTAGTAGTAGCTCTTACAGACGAACTCAAACTTCAGGCTATCTAGACAGACGTAGAGGTTACTTGACAGCCATTAATCCTTCTCAGAAGATATCTTCAATATGGACTGTTGGGTTTCCTGCTGTCTGCCTTTCCCACGCACTTACACTCACACTCGCATTCACACTCACACTTTCATTCAGTATCACTCATACTCACGCTCACACTCGCTCACTCTAAACACATTCACATCCACTACCGCACATATTCGTTCTCTCGCACTCCCTTTCCGTCGTCTGGCGCTCGGATTTATGGTGATGTGAATATGTCGGACAGACTGAACAGAGTGGATAGAGTGAACAGAGTGGATAGAGTGAGCAGAGTGGATAGAGTAAACAAAGTGGAGAGAGTGGATAGAGTGGAGAGGATAGGGTTTTAAAAACAGTTTTATTGCCGTTGTTTCTTCACTTTTTATTTTTTTGCATGTTGTGCTGTCTCTCCTTCATGTTTGCTTTCTCTCATTTTATCTTGCACTTTTAACAGCTATTGTTTTTTTCTCTCACTGTTTGCCTGTCTTCTTATTTCTAAATTTTCGTTTGTCTTCCATATTATTTCTTTTTCCTCTCCCCTCTCTCTCCTTTCTTCTGCGTGTATCCTGTCCTACACTACGTGTAATCCTTCACTTCTTTGTTTGCTTTTAAGATAAGATTTTGTTTGGGTTTTTAACCCCGGAGGGTTTAACCATCCAGGATAAACCAAGGGGTCCTTAAATCTTGTTCCTCAGGATGCGACCTACACCATTCGACTAACACCCAGGTACTTGCTAGGAAAACACGGACAATAGATATAAGGAAACAAGCCTAATGTTTCCACCCTCTTCAACGATTTGTTAAGGGTCGTTGTTGGATGCTGGCTACTACTTTTGCCTACGGGAGGTGGTGGGGGGGGAGCAATATGAGATGGGGTGAGGGAGAATGAGTGTTGGAGGAGGAAGGGGACGGAAATAGGCCTGGGCCTTTGAGGCGCCGTATCTCTTTCTCCAGGCATTTATCTTTTACAAATATCTGGCGCAGTGCGATCTGATTTCGCGGGAGATTCAAATATTCTTTTTTATATTTTTGTTCTGGTTATGTTTGGGTGAAGCTGTGCTTTATTTTCTTGCGCCTCACATCGGTAATACGTCTGTTTTTATCTTTTTTCCCTGCGCGCCAGGAAGGTTTCCAGGCTGCAGTTGGTTCCACAAAAATGTAGCGAAGTATGTGCCTTTGTTTTTTGTTTTTCGCTGCGGGTGTGTGCCAAATGGTTGAGGGTGTCGGAGGTGGGGAAGTAGAAGGAGGAGGAAGCGGGGGAGGTGAAGGATGAAGGGAAACCAGGGAATGAGGGAAAAAGATGTACGGTAAGAAAGGGAAGTAAAGTGAAAGGGGGTGGGTAAAGGAGTACCTCTTGATAAAAGAAGTCTTTAGTCAGATTAATAGCCCCGGAGGGTTAATTACCCTGGATAAGTAAAGAAAGTCAAAGAGTGTCACTTATTTAGACTGTGATCTTCTTTAGGTCCCTCCCAAGAATGCGATCCAGAACAATCAGCTAACTCCCGGGTGCCTAGTTATTGCTAGGTACCTGGGAGTCAGGAGACTTGGCCATACAGTTTCCTTTGTATATCAGTGACAGAGTATACCAATAAGTATCTTAATAAGACACAAAATGCCGTTTAAAGCATTCTTTGGAGAAGACGTTTCGTCCACCAGCGACTTTATCAATTCACGAATTAGTGAATTTCCTGTTTGATGAAACATCTCATTAAAATGCGGCAAACCGTGTATTGTGCCTTAGTCACACACGTTTTACCCTGTACTCGACTGGGCCCGGACCCTTTCGGTCGGGAGACGAGTACGCCACCACGGTCAGGTAATGCGAGTCGAGACAATTCAGGGATAGTAAGAGGTCGTGGGATCAAACAGCTGAGGGTAGTTTTGAAGGATATCTCTTAACTGGAGACGCATGACTTAGCATATCTTACTCCGGAAGTTCGAGACAAGCATAATACGGTAATCCTGAAGTTACTCAGTCCACGGCTCCCCTGAAAGAGGGAAGGAGTTGGAGGAATACGGTTGCCCTGAAAGAGAGAAGACTGGGATTAAAACAAGATCCATCTTTAAGAAGGAAGGGGAAAAATGTGGGAACAGGGCAATCTTAGAGGAGGATGAGGGGTTAGAACAAAGGACAAGGGAAAGTAGAAGTTAGAACAAAGTCCATCCAGAAGGAGAAAGCAAAAATATAGTGCAGGAACAGGACAATCCTAGATAAAGAGAAGTTAGAACGAAGGCTCATCTTTAAAGACGGAGGAAGGATGAATGGGAACAGGGCTTTCCTGAGGGAGGATGTAGGTGGGAACAAGACTGTCGTGGAAGAGGAAGGAATGGGAACAAGACAGTTCTGGAAGAGGGAGTATAAACAAGACCGTCCTGGAGGAGGAAGTATTTTCAAGACCATCCTGGAAGAGGAAGAAGTGGGAACAAGAGCCTCCTGAGGGAGGGTAGAAACACACGGGTGACGGCTCCAGAATGTTATCAAGGCATTTTGACTCTGGTTGGCTTGGCAGGGAAAACACGCCCTGCGGAGCAGGTATTTCTCCCCGCCGACTCAGGGAATATTTTCTCGACTGCGTGTTCTCTAGGAATGCTTTAATTTGTTGACCTCATCTCTGCCCTTGCTCGAGATGATCCTTCATCCAGTTTACATTAAAAATATTTGAAAGTGCTAAACTTCGTTATTTTAATTTAGATGATATGAGGAATTTTCAATTTTCAATGAAAGGATATGTATTTGAATTTATATTGATTAGGATTAAACGTGACGATAATAATGGTAGTAGTAGTAGTACATTCAGAGGGAAGCGTATGGGTCATGCATCACTAATTTTTAAAGTTGGCCTTAAAGTTGCTACTTTGCAACAGTAGCACTAGTGACGCACCTGCTAGTGCGTCAATGTTGCTACTTGGTAGTTTGCGTCACAACACCTGCTGGTGCCCATTATACTTACAAGCCTCTACCCCTGTAAGCCTCCAACTGTCGTGGTGTAACTTTTCAATCCATTCTTTTTATACATAGCTTTCTTTCTGATGCATTGCCAAGCAACAATTTCTGAACGACTGGTGGAAGAGACACGTGTAGCAAAAGGTGACCTTTTCTTATCGCAACGTTTCACCTATAAGAAGCTGTTTAAATGAAAGGTACTCGATGAAGCCTCTCATAGGTGAAGCTCGTAATAACAAAACGTTACCTTTTGCTAAACGAGCTTTTTTTTTTCCAACATCAGTCTGCTTACAGTCTAACTCCAACTACTGAATTACTGTTTTTTAGGTTAATTTAAGCACCATAAACTCACAAAAGCACATGTTTAGCAAATCAGCAACTTATAGACACGCGTGACTCGTCAGCGGGGTATTTCGGCAGATGTATACCGCGTCATATTCGTGAAGAGACACGCATATCACGCGTGTGGTGAGGATGAGTTGTACACATGCGTGGACACAACGCCCGCCTCCATCCTGACATTTCCAACGCAGCTGTAATAACGTTAAATTCTTGTCTTCCTCTTGTGTAAATGTCGTCCAGGGTTGACCCTTGAATAGGATATATTCACTCCTCTTAGTGTACGCCATAAAATATCCTGCCGTAGTGTCTTATTGCGACAGTATGTTGCCCTTGACAAAACGAGTCGGTAACACGTCACACTCTTGATGTATAACACCACCTGACCCTCTAGCAAACATTTGTTGGTGTGATTGTACTCCGTCATGGGTAGATCTGAAAACTGCAACTGTCTCAAGCTAGTCCTTGTGCGAGAGATTTGCTACGTATTTGTGGCAACATTGCACAGCTCCGACTTTTTACAGGTACTATTGTACCATTGTATTCATGTTTGTTTTTCTGTAAATGTATTCTGTTTAGTAATAAATGTTCACATAGAATATTAAATATAAGGGGTGGTAGGAGAAGAAAATATTCAAACAGCTCAGGGGAGAACCTTGAGTTTTCCCCGAGGTACATTTATTGTCTTCTCTGAGGATGAGGGTCCCCATTCCAGCTATAGAGGTGGTACTTCCCTATACATATATATATATATATATATATATATATATATATATATATATATATATATATATATATAATATATATATATATATATATATATCGTGCCGAATATGTAAAACTGGTCAATTAGCAAGAACTCATTTAAAATTAAGTCCTTTCTAAAATTTTCTCTAATACGTTTAAAGATATATTTTTTTCATTAATGTTGATGTAAAAATTTATAATTTTGCACCAAAAGGAACTTAGAAAACTTACCTAACCTAATTATAACAAGAACAATTTATTTAAGCCTAACCCAACTAAATATATTTTAAATACGTTTACAATAATTTAGTACTAAACAAACACAATCAAATATATTTTTTTCGTTAGGTTCAGAATGATTTTGGCGAAATTATTGCTTACTCAAATTTTCACTTGTCCTATATGGCAAGATGAGCGTTGCTATTTAAGCCAAGATCGCAAGTTCTGCCTATTCGGCAAAACATTATATATATATATATATATATATATATATATATATATATATATATATATATATATATATATATATATATATATATATATATATATATATATATATATATAATATATATATATATATATATATATGTCGTGCCGAATAGGCAGAACTTGCGATCTTGGCTTAAATAGCAACGCTCATCTTGCCATATAGGACAAGCGAAAATTTGTGTATGCAATAATTTCGCCAAAATCATTCTGAGCCTAACGAAAAAAATATATTTGATTGTGCTTGTTTAGTACTAAATTATTGTGAACGTATTTAATATATATTTAGTTGGGTTCTGCTAAAATAAATTGCTGTTGTTATAATAAGGTTAGGTAAGTTTTCTAAGATTCTTTTGGTGCAAAATTAAAAATTTTTACATTAACATTAATGAAAAAATATGTCTTTAAACGTATAAGAGAAAATTTCAGAAAGGACTTAATTTTAAATGAGTTCTTGCTAACTGACCAGTTTTACATATTCGGCACGACATATATATATATATATATATATATATATATATATATATATATATATAATATATATATATATATATATATATATATATATATGTCGTGCCGAATAGGCAGAACTTGCGATCTTGGCTAAAATAGCAACGCTCATCTTGCCATATAGGACAAGTGAAAATTTGTGTATGCAATAATTTCGCCAAAATCATTCTAAACCTAACGAAAAAAATATATTTGATTGTGTTTGTTTAGTATTAAATTATTGTAAACGTATTTAAAATATATTTAGTTGGGTTAGGCTAAAATAAATTGCTCTTGTTATAATAAGGTTAGGTAAGTTTTCTAAGATTCTTTTGGTGCAAAATTAAAATTTCTTACATTAACATTAATGAAAAAAATGTATCTTTAAACGTATAAGAGAAAATTTCAGAAAGGACTTAATTTTAAATGAGTTCTTGCTAATTGACCAGTTTTACATATTCGGCACGACATATATATATATATATATATATATATATATATATATATATATATATATATATATATATATATATATATATATATATATATTATTTACAGTATGTTCACATGAACACGCCACAAATTTAAATGAACCCAAGTTCTGAAAGAGGTAATATTTTTTGAAAAAGGATTTCAGTATAGTGTTAAGCAGCTTAAAAATTTAGTGTTCCAACCCTTTTTTTCAGATTAATGCAGATTATGTAAGTGCGTTTAACCCCTCATTGAGAAACGAAGTTTCCAGATCAAGTAGATTCGATATTTTCATGTTTGCTGGAGTGGCAGGGAAGGTGCAGTCCTACTGCCCCTTCAGGCAGTCCTGAAGGGGCACCTTTAAGTGACAGATTTATTTTATTCCTCCAAGGTTCTCGTGTATAACTTCAAAACGCCTGTTCCGAGAGGCTTCAAATTTTCAGCGCTGGTTTACTGTAATAAGGGGAAAGAACCTTTCAATTATTGCTATGTGTAGATGTCCTCCTGTTGATTTTGTATGTAACATTCCTGGTTTTTGGAATTCGTGCGACAACTTGAGAAAGCCTCTTCTGATTGACTTCAAACTATCTACACTGATATATCGTACTTACAATAGAAGATTATGATGGTAACTCGAGTGCGTAGGTGTCAATTTGCTAATTTTATTTTCATAATAAGGTGATTTTTTTCAGTTAAACATGCAATACTAGTCAGTAATACCTGATGCAAAAGATGATACCTAACACGTGTAGGCTGAGTAGATAAAAAAATTCTAATTTGCTAACCTAGTTAATAAAATAAAAATTATATAAGTTATAAATAAAGTAATTTTACTGACTTTATTTACACAAGGAAGGTTTCTGTTTAATCGCATACAAACTCCATTTTCTGGGATCGACTGGAGAATAAGGTAAATGAATTAACGTCTATGGTGGGGTTTGCGGCTTCACATTGTTGGTGTATGAAGCTAAATGGTGGTTTGCCTAATGATCTATTTATCCTGATAGCTCTCGTCACGTGTAATTGATATCAGCTGGGTCTTTATACGTTGTATCATGTACTTGTAGAAATAAAG
>NC_069411.1:30267050-30279550 GCF_026875155.1 Cherax quadricarinatus
GAAAATCCCCGACTGTGATAATACACAGAAACCAGTACAAATTAGGTCATAAGCTATAGTTCAGGACCTTAGTTGTATAGAGTGTCTATGCGACACACAACCTCAATACAACGTCGAAAATCACTAAGTCTATACAATGTTCTGTGAACAGAGTTCTACAGAACTAACAAGAATAATGAGACAGACAATCTGTCCAACCTCCAAGAGAGTCTAGAGCAGACTGAATACTTCAGGCGAGGTGAGGACACCCCCCCTCGATCACGTGATAGCTCCGTGGACAGTATTGCCCAGCAACAGAAGCCGGCAGAATAACGAGCAAAGAGCGATAATTACAGTAGTTAGACAATCAAGACTTGAACTGAGCACATAATATGTTACATCCTACCTAACAAAGGAAGCTACGTCAAATAACAATATAAAGCAATACATTTACGATTTAGCTATTATCGGCAAATATTAAGCAATATAAAATTATAATGAACAAACATTGAAATTATTAACATTATACATAAAGTAATCATGCAAACCAGTCAGGGGTTGGCTTTACCCTTCACTACTTGAAGAGGATTGGTAATTTGGCCCGGGCTTAATTGCAGTGTGTGGGCTTGGTCTTTTATTTAATTAGTTAAAGATTAGCACGGTACTTCTCTCCGGGCCCGGCCTTTGCCACAAGTGGCCCGGCTTGGTCCCTCTTTAGGGGTGTCTGAACCTAAGTCCCCAAGGGGGAGCACAAGTACAGTCCTATACTCTTGGGCTCAACTGTACCCCTAGGGCCTAGCCACAAGGTAGTGCTCTTGGTACTCCATTCCGCAGGAAATACATAGTTTTTTTCCCATTAATATATTATGTATATATATATGTTATATAATTTTTTTTTTTTTTTTTTTTTTTTAACCAAAACCTTACTAAGAAACCTAACCTCACTTAAATTAAACTAACTTACATTTGTAATTAAATTCTACAATATGTATCATAGATTTAAATATATTTAATATTATTGACACTCAATGATATATATTTTTTCGTTAAGCTCAGATTAAATTTCACACGGTTATGGCATAAACAAATTTTCTCTCTGCTAATTCGGCAGAAAACAGCTTTGTTTTTCAGGCCAAGCTAACCTATTTTGCTTTATATATATATACTAATATATATATATATATATATATATATATATATATATATATATATATATATATATATATATATATATATATATATATATATATATATATATATATATATATATATATATATAATTAGTAACTGGAGCCTGGAATTATTGAAAGAAATTTTTTGGGGGGTTAATATTTCTTCTCTTGGAATTCTTTATTAATATTAAGAGTGTTCACGTGTTGCTATACATGACAAGGAAAATTGTTTGTGTGTGAAAAACAAGAGAGGAGCGAACACTGGCAAAACACGTCCCCACTAGCGTGGTAATACTTTTAAATAAATTTACAGTAGACTGAACCACTGTCGCAAACACACACACACACACACACACACACACACACACACACACATACATACACATACACACACAAACACACACACACACGGGGCCAGGAGCTGAGTCTCGACCCCTGCAACCACAATTAGGTGAGTACACACACACACACACACCTACGGATAGCGTTCCGATACCTCAGTAAGGATTCGTTTAAGACTCTGTATACCATTTACGTCAGGCCCATACTGGAGTATGCAGCACCAGTTTGGAATCCACACCTAGTCAAGCACGTCAAGAAATTAGAGAAAGTGCAAAGGTTTTGCAACAAGACTAGTCCCAGAGCTACGGGGATTGTCCTACGAAGAAAGGTTGAGGGAAATCGACCTGACGACACTGGAGGACAGGAGGGCCAGGGGAGACATGATAACGACATATAAAATACTGCGCGGAATAGACAAGGTGGACAAAGACGGGATGTTCCAGAGATGGGACACAGACACAAGAGGTCACAATTGGAAGTTGAAGACTCAGATGAATCAAAGGGATGTTAGGAAGTATTTCTTCAGTCATAGAGTAGTCAAGCCATGGAATAGCCTAGAAAGTGACGTAGTGGAGGCGGGAACCATACATAGTTTTAAGGGGAGGTATGATAGAGCTCATGGGGCAGGGAGAGAGAGGACCTAACAGCAATCTGCGAAGAGGAGGGGCCAGGAGCTGTGACTCGACCCCTGCAACCACAAATAGGTGAGTACAAATAGGTGAGTACACACACACACACACACACACACACACACACACACACACCAGTCTGGTACCAATTTTTACAAACATTTCTCTGACGTATCTTGAAAAAAAATCAAAATATTCCTCCTCTCTTTTAGAAGTCTGTTCCTGACAAGTATTCCTAAAAAAATGTTTACCAGCTTTCAACGTGGTTCTTATGCGCATCATTTCATATTAGTTTGTCGGAAGTTTGTAACAAACTCGCTGGTGTTTTGTTCCACTAGACTATCGTCGAGCCATCTGCATATAACAACTTCCTCAACTTCTACACGGACACACCCACACACACACACACACAAGCACGTGCACACACGCACATATACGCCCACTATTTTTTCTCAGCATGGTAGGCCAGAGTGGACTGACTGAAAGGAGGTGCTGCAGGTATTGCTACTTCACACAATATATATGGTAAACATAGAACAACACAAGCACAGCCAAACTCATGTACTACGAGAAAGGGTATTTAAAACTAGGGAATTGCATACATGAAATGAATGCATTAGGGGAAAGAGGAGGAGGAGGAGGAGGAAGAGAAGGAGGAGGAGGAGAAGGAGGAGGAGGAGAGGGAGGAGGAAGAGGAGGAGGAGCAGGAAGAGGGACAATGTGAAAGTAATATATCATGAACATCCACAATCAAAGGTAAGGAGCAGTAATATAAATGAAGTGGGGAGGATAGATTTAAGAAGGAAGAAGCTGAAGAGGAAGAATAGACTGAAGAGGGAAGGATGAACTGAAGATGGAATGAGAGGCTGAAGCTGGAAGAGTAGACGGAAAAGGGAAGGGCAGACTAAGGGTGGAAGAATGGATTAAAAATACGAGGATAGAAGTGAAGTACATGTCACTCTCCGACCCTGTCAAGGGGGATCTTATTCTCATTATTAACAAATACACAAGTACCTGTATTTTCTCACTTTCCTGCACTCGCACGTACTCAACCCTGTTAAAATTGTAGCACTCTTTCCGCGTTGGCACTTTCCTAGAAAGTTTCCAAGATGCTATGGTGTCCCGTGGCCTGGTAGGCAGCACTCTCGCCTCACACACTGAGTGTCCGTGGTTCGATTACCAGTAAGGATGGAAACATTAGGCGTGTTTCCTTACATTTGCTGTCCCGTTCACCTAGGAAGCAAGTAGGTACCTGGTTGGTAGTCGACTGGTGTGGGTCGCATCCTGGGAAGACAAGATTTAAGGACCCCAATGGAAATAAGACAGTCCTCAATGACGTACTGATTTTCCTGGGTGATAAACCCTCAGGGGTTGAAAATTCAAAAAAATCTTGTCTTATTCTTCCTTCAGGAGCTCCTCCTCAAGAGGTTCTAAAATGATTCTTTCTCAACCTTCTTTCTAGGGAGGCTCTAAGATACTCTTCTTTTCACTCCTTCCTTAAGTGGTTCAGAGAACTTCTTCTCTCCGTCATCTACCTCAGGAGATTCTAAGATGCTTCTTCAGCGAGAACCTTTCTCAGGAGGTATGGAGAGTTAAGTCTGTGGTATGACTGGCAAAATTTTTACTGGTGTTCTATGTGCCAAGAAGCTTTATTCCAGCTATCATCCCAGCGAACATCCTTGGCACCATCCCAGCCACCATCCTAGCCATCATCCCAGCCACTATCCCAGCTACCATCCCAGCCATCATCCCAGCCATCATCCCAGCCATCATCCCAGCCACCATTCCAGTCGCCATCCCAGCCATCATCCCAGCCACCATTCCAGTCACCATCCCAGCCATCATCCCAGCCACCATCCAAGCCACCATCCCAGCCACCATCCCAACCATCTCCCAGCCATCATCCCATGACGTAAACACTCGACTCTCGCCCACGCTGCAAAGGGAAGACCCATTCTACCACTTGCGTGTATATCAGCTTTGTTGCCCCATCACGTTGCCTGAAGCACTGAGCTTCTCTCCTCACCATCACGTTGCCTGGAGCACTGAGTATATGGTTCTCCATACTTTTGCTTGAAGCACTGAGTGCTGGTCGGTGTCGCCACACGTCTTTCTTAATGCTCCCTCCTTCTCTCCGTCTTGCGTCAGATATTCCCAAGATGCTTCATCACGATCAAAACCTTTCTCATGGGAAGGATGGACATTAACTGTGGTTTATACTGTCAACACTTTTTCGCTGGTCTTTCTATTGCAATGTTCCTTTTTTCCCCTTTCTCCTTGCGCTCCTTTGGGCAATCAAAGCACCCTCTCTGCCATTTTCCCCAGCACTTCCGCTCCCTCCCAACCACCCAATCAGCCATATTCTGCGTTTATTTATATCCCCCTTTTTAAATTAAAGGCCCCAGTATCAAATTCCGTCTTGTTAGGCATTATGCTGTACCCCCGGGCCCACATGCAGCTCCTTGCCTCTAGTCATATGAGTAATGTCTGCCGTGAGGGAAGTTCTACTCACTAGTTGTACTATCAGTTTGGGTTGCGGGGCACCCGAGCTCCTGGCCCGACTTCTTCACTTCACTATCACTTCCCTGAGCCCTGAGCTCATATGGGTTCCTCTTTGCTTGAACCCTATGTGGTCCTGCCTCCCACACGCTTTCAAACCTTTCCACTCTGACTACGCTTGGCGTAAAAATATACCCTAACTTTTTCATCTGCCTATAAGCTTCACAACTGGCCTCCTTGTTACTGTGTCCCATTTGCAAGGAGACCTTGAACCTCCTCAGATTTGTTATTCTCCACTTGTCCCCCCTATCTCTCCTTGTGCTCCTTCGCGGTTTGATTTCCTTAACTGCTCCTCTGGCTACCTCTAGCTCGGAAAGCTTGTGAAACCTTCATTTCTCTGTATTTCTTACGTGCTGGCAGGTTTCCAAAACCTTATACTCCAATATGAGTCTCATATTCTGTGTTTAAGGTTAAATTCCTTTTAATTCAAGGGCTAGTTTAAAATTTGTCCCTTATGGGGGTTTTGGTTGAGTGCGTTCAGGAGATGTGTGGTGTATGTATTTTTGGTGGGGTGTGTGGTGTGGTGTTGTGTGTTGTGTGTGTGTGTGTGTGTGTGTGTGTGTGTGTGTGTGTGTGTGTGTGTGTGTATGTGTGTGTGTGTTTTACTCACCTAATTGTACTCACCTAATTGTGGTTGCAGGGGTCGAGACTCAGCTCCTGGCCCCGCCTCTTCACTGATCGCTACTAGGTCCTCTCTCTCTCTGCTTCCTGAGCTTTGTCATACCTCTTCTTAAAACTATGTTGGTTCCTGCCTCCACTACTTCACTTACTAGGCTATTCCACTTGCTGACAACTTATGACTGAAGAAATACTTCCTAACGTCCCTGTGACTCGTATGAGTCTTCAGCTTCCAGTTGTGACCCCTTGTCCTGTGTCCCCTCTCTGGAACAACCTATCTCTGTCCACCTTGTCTATTCCCCGCAGTATCTTGTATATCGTTTATCATGTCTCCCTGACCCTTCTGTCCTCCAGTGTCGTCAGTCCGATTTCCCTTAACCTTTCCTCGTACGACATTCCTTGAGCTTGGGACTAGCCTTGTTGCAAACCTTTGTACTTTCTCTAACTTCCTGACGTGCTTGACCAGGTGTGGGTTCCAGACTGGTGCTGCATACTCCAGTATGGGCCTAACATACACAGTGTACATTGTCTTTAACGATTCCTTATTAAGGTATCGGAACGCTATTCTCAGGTTTGCCAGGCGCCCGTATGCTGCAGCGGTTATTTGGTTGATGTGTGCCTCCGGTGATGTGCTCGGTGTTATGGTCACCCAAGGTCTTTCTCCTGAGTGAGGTCTGTAGTCTTTGTCCACCTAGCCTATAACTCTGTCTGCGGTCTTCTTTGCCCCTCCCAATCTTCATGACTTTGCATTTGGCTGGATTGAATTCGAGAAGCCATTTACTGGACCACTTGTCCAGCCTGTCCAGGTCTCTTTGCAGTCCTGCCTCATCCTCGTCCGATTTAATTATTTCATCAACTTCACGTCATCTGCGAACAGGGACACTTCAGAGTCTATTCCTTCCATCATGTCGTTCACATATATCAAAAATAGCACTGGTCCTAGAAAACGCCCTGTGGGACCCCGCTCGTAAACAGGCGCCCACTGTGGTACCTCTTCACGTACCATGACTCGTTGCTGCCTCCCTGTCAGGTAATCCCTTATCCATTGCAGTGCCCTCCCTTTTTCATGCGCCTGATCCTCCAGCTTCTGCACTAATCTCTTGTGGTGAACTGTGTCAAAGGCCTTCCTTCAGTCTAGGAAAACGCAATCTACCCACCCCTCTCTCTCGTGTCTTACTTCTGTTACCTTGTCATAAAACTCGAGGAGGTTTATGATACAAGATTTGCCTTCCATAAACCCATGCTGGTTTTCATTTATAATCTTGTTCCTTTCCAGGTGTTCGACCACTCTCCTCCTGATAATCTTCTCCATGACTTTGCACACAATACGTGTGTGTGTGTGTGTGTGTGGTGCTGAATAGGTAAAATTGGTCAATTAGCAAGAACTCACTTAAAATTAAGTCCTTTCTAAAATTTTCTCTTATACGCTTAAAGATATACATCTTTTTCATTTATATTAATGTAAAACTAATAATTTTGTACCAGAAGAACCTTAGAAAACTTACCTAACCTTAATATAACAAGCGCAATTTAATTTAGCCTAATCCAGCTAAATATATTGTAGATAAGTTTGCAATGATTTAATAATATACATACACAATGAAATATATTTATTAGTTCGGTTCAGAATGATTGCATACATAAATTTTTGCTTGTTTTATTCGGCAAGAAGAGCGTTGCTATTTAAGTCAAAATCACAAGTTTTACCTATTTGGCACGACATATATATATATATATAATTATATATATATATATATATATATATATATATATATATATATATATATATATATATATATATATATATATATATATCAATGCATTAGATTTTTTTGGTAAAAATTTGTTTTTTAGGGCTGTTCTGTTTCTTTGACCGACTTTGCATAAAACCAGCAAACACATAGTCGTGTTTGCTGGTTTTAAAGGTTCAAGGACTCGAACCAGACCCTTGAATTCCCGCTGGATGTCCGTAACTAACTAATTTATTTAATTTTGAAGTTATGAATTGTTGCTGCTTCTACTAATGTCTGTATCATTTCTGTGTTGCTCTGACGCTGGACACATGGTTTAGTCAGTCCTCATGTGTCACCGGTGTGTTTGGTTTTCACTGGGTCACAGGACTGACCCCTGAGGTGCTCAGTGAGGTGTACTGTTTCATCTGACGAATCTTGTTACCATGATTATGCTTCGTTTTGTTATTCCTCTTTTTTTCTTCTTCGTCTTCATATTATTATTATTATTATTATTATTATTATTATTATTATTATTATTATTATTATTATTATTATTATTATTCACGGGAAGTTTAAACTCCGCTGGAGAACGTCTGCGAAATATGAGCAAATAAAATTTATGATTAAAGTTAAAGAGGACAATGTTAACTCTTCGCATTTGAAAAAATTAAATTTCCTTATTTTGTTTGTAAACCCAGCAGGAAAAAATGTGTTTTCATGTCATTCAAACTATTATGATTTTGATAAATTTTCTCTTTAAAATGCAGTTTAGAACCTCAGCATCACAGGGGTTTCATTATTTAGTTATTTACATTATAGTTAATGTACTAGCTTTTGTTAATTTATGGGTCAGTCGTTTGCGTAGTACAAAATCAGGAACTTTCTGATAGCCAAGGAAAATGCAGGATGCCCCTCCGTCCCTTTTTTGTGGTGATTCTGAGATATTTTAAATAAGGTTTGTGAGGTAAGATTAAACTTTCCTAAAGCCATGTTCAGAGGCGAATCTTATTTCCTTTAAGTGATTCACTAGTCTTATTCTTAGTATCTTCTCCGTCACTTTACAATGAATATTAATCATGCATAGTAGTATGTTTGTAATTATATACCTACATCATTTTTTTTTAATTTACTATCCTACAGGTGTTAGGTTATTTTCTTGTTTTTATTGATTTAGTGAATATTTCTGGTAGCGGTTTGCTGAGTGCGGCAGCTCCTCAGTGTTATGTTGTCTGGGCTCTTTTGCTGGTGGTCAGTGGAGTGAATGTTTAGTATAATTCTTCATGCTGTTAAGTCGAGCTTGACTCCCTTGATCATTTCTCCTCCCTGTCTTGACCGTATTCAATCATGTGTACGCAATGGGACCTATTATTTGGTTCTCCGTATATTTAATTTTCATTTCCGTGAGCTGGAAGTCTTTCGTCTTCATTCTTTATCACGAAGTCACTCACATCTCATCTCTCCTTCAGCCGTGGATGCAAATTAACATTGGTTCAGTTATAGCTCTTGCCGCTGTGTTGTTTTGTGAGATGACTCTCCGCATCCATCCCGGTCCTGGTAAGATCCTTCCTTACTCAAGATTTGTTTTTCTGGCATTAGATCTACCATGAACTTTTTTTTTCCGAGCTTGCTCTCTGTTTTTATATTTCGCTTCCTACATTACCTGTTGAATCTCGGCTTCGTTTTATTTTGATATTTTAACTTTTTTGTTGTTTCATTTCTTACTTATGTATTAACATGAATACTGAGAACATGAAAACTGAGACAGGAACAAGCAGCTAGTTCACTGTGAACATAAAAAGTCAGGTAGGAGCGAGCGAGTACTCCTTCACTGCGAGTATTTTTCCAGTAATTCGAGTTTAAGAGATATTTTAATTTGCTTTACATACCAGTTTACATTACAGTAGTGTGCATATTAAACACACACACACAGACACACACACACACACACACACACACACACACACACACACACACACACCACACAACACACACAGACACACACACACGACACACACAGACACACACACACACACACACACACACAACACACACACAAACACACACACACACACACACACACACACACACACAGACACACACACACAGACTATACACTGACTATAAAAGAGGGGACTACATAGGGTTGAAGAACTTCCTGCGGGATGTCCAGTGGGACAGAGAACTGGCAGGAAAGCCAGTAAATGAAATGATGGAATATGTAACAACAAAATGCAAGGAGGCAGTGGAAAGGTTTATTCTCAAGCACAACAGTAACAACGGGAAGACCAGAACGAGCCCCTGGTTTACCCGACGGTGTAAGGAGGCAAAAACAAAGTGCAATAGAGAATGGAAAAAGTACAGAAGGCAAAGAACACACGAAAATAGGGAGATCAGTCGCAGAGCCAGGAATGAGTACGCACAGGTAAGGAGGGAGGCCCAGCGACAGTATGAAAATGACATAGCATCGAGAATCAAGACTGACCCGAAACTCGTTCCTTCCCTTGTCTTAGGTCATATGACATGATTTCGTAGATAGACTGCAAATAGTGTGATTTTTTTAATTTGCTGAAGAGGGCCTAAGTGTGAGGCTGAAGTATAATCACAATTTTTTTTCTGTGTTAATGCCTCCATGTGGGTTCTTTTGTGCCGTAGTTTGCAGACATTGCGAACCAAAGGATGGTTCAGAGACCACATTGTTAGCTCCAGCTGACTAGTTTCCTTAAGTAACATCACAAAGGTTATCCTGCTCACACTCCAACAGCACGTCAAACCACTTGCGTCCTCCCACTTACATGTACTGTTTGACGGACACAGTTAAGAGATGCGTAATTCTTAGAATTACTATATAGTTTTCTCTACGTAAATCATAACAAGGGCCAAAATTAAAAGTAATACTGGAAAAACTGAGACATCTTTGGGAAACAAAAAAAAGTAACGAAAATGCCTTTTTTACGACCAGAATGAGGTCGTGCTCACGGACGCACGCACACACACACACACACACACACACACACACACACACACACACACACACACACACACACACACACATACACACACACACACACACACACACACCACACACACACCAGCGACAGTATGAAAATGACATAGCATCGAGAATCAAGACTGACCCGAAACTGTTGTATAGCCACATCAGGAGGAAGACAACAGTCAAAGACCAGGTGATCAGATTAAGGACAGAAGGTGGAGAACTCACAAGAAATGATCAGGAGGTATGTGAGGAGCTGAACAGGAGATTTAAGGAAGTTTTTACAGTAGAGACAGGAAGGGCTGTGGGAAGACAGCACAGAAGGGAACATCAAGAGGGAATATACCAACAAGTGTTGGATGACATACGAACAACTGAGGAGGAGGTGAAGAAGCTCTTAAGTGACCTTGACACCTCAAAGGCGATGGGACCGGACATCTCCCCATGGGTCCTTAGAGAAGGAGCAGAGATGCTGTGCGTGCCTCTAACCACAATCTTCAACACATCCCTTGAAACTGGGCAACTACCTGAGAAATGGAAGACAGCTAATGTAGTCCCCATATTTAAGAAAGGAAACAGAAGCGAGGCACTAAACTACAGACCTGTGTCTCTGACATGTATTGTGTGCAAAGTCATGGAGAAGATTATCAGGAGGAGAGTGGTCGAACACCTGGAAAGGAACAAGATTATAAATGAAAACCAGCATGGGTTCATGGAAGGCAAATCTTGTATCACAAACCTCCTGGAGTTTTATGACAAGGTAACAGAAGTAAGACACGAGAGAGAGGGGTGGGTAGATTGCGTTTTCCTAGACTGCAGGAAGGCCTTTGACACAGTTCCCCACAAGAGATTAGTGCAGAAGCTGGAGGATCAGGAGCACGTAAAAGGGAGGGCACTGCAATGGATAAGGGAATACCTGACAGGGAGGCAGCAACGAGTCATGGTATGTGAAGAGGTATCACAGTGGGCGCCTGTTACGAGCGGGGTCCCACAGGGGTCAGTTCTAGGACCAGTGCTATTTTTGATATATGTGAACGACATGATGGAAGGAATAGACTCTGAAGTGTCCCTGTTCGCAGATGACGTGAAGTTGATGAGAATAATTAAATCGGACGAGGATGAGGCAGGACTGCAAAGAGACCTGGACAGGCTGGACATGTGGTCCAGCAACTGGCTTCTCGAATTCAATCCAGCCAAATGCAAAGTCATGAGGATTGGGGAGGGGCAAAGAAGACCGCAGACAGAGTATAGGCTAGGTGGACAAAGACTACAGACCTCACTCAGGGAGAAAGACCTTGGGGTGACCATAACACCGAGCACATCACCGGAGGCACACATCAACCAAATAACCGCTGCAGCATACGGGCGCCTGGCAAACCTGAGAATAGCGTTCCGATACCTTAATAAGGAATCATTCAAGACACTGTACACTGTTTTATGTTAGGCCCATACTGGAGTATGCAGCACCAGTCTGGAACCCACACCTGGTCAAGCACGTCAAGAAGTTAGAGAAAGTACAAAGGTTTGCAACAAGGCTAGTCCAGAGCTCAAGGGAATGTCGTACGAGGAAAGGTTAAGGGAAATCGGACTGACGACACTGGAGGACAGAAGGGTCAGGGGAGACATGATAACGACATACAAGATACTGCGGGGAACAGACAAGGTGGACAGAGATAGGATGTTCCAGAGAGGGGACACAGGGACAAGGGGTCACAACTGGAAGCTGAAGACTCATACGAGTCACAGGGACGTTAGGAAGTATTTCTTCAGTCATAGAGTTGTCAGCAGGTGGAATAGCCTAGCAAGTGAAGTAGTGGAGGCAGGAACCATACATAGTTTTAAGAAGAAGTATGACAAAGCTCAGGAAGCAGAGAGAGGATCCAGTAGCGATAAGAGAAGAGGCGGGGCCAGGAGCTGAGTCTCGACCCCTGCAACCACAATTAGGTGAGTACAATTAGGTGAGTACACACAGACACACACACACACACACACACACACACAACACACACACACACACACACACACACTGGAGGACAGGAGAGATAGGGGGGACATGATAACGACATACAAAATACTGAGAGGAATTGACAAGGTGGACAAAGACAGGATGTTCCAGAGATTGGACACAGTAACAAGGGGACACAGTTGGAAGCTGAAGACACAGATGAATCACAGGGATGTTAGGAAGTATTTCTTCAGCCACAGAGTAGTCAGTAAGTGGAATAGTTTGGGAAGCGATGTAGTGGAGGCAGGATCCATACATAGCTTTAAGCAGAGGTATGATAAAGCTCACGGCTCAGGGAGAGTGACCTAGTAGCGATCAGTGAAGAGGCGGGGCCAGGAGCTCGGACTCGACCCTCGCAACCTCAACTAGGTGAGTACAACTAGGTGAGTACACACGTACACACACATAAACGCACAGACACACACAGACACACACACACACAGACACACACATACGTGAACGACATAACGG
>NC_069411.1:30284550-30289550 GCF_026875155.1 Cherax quadricarinatus
ATTTACTGACTATTGTTTATCGTGCAGACCATAAATATATAAGTACAAGATTTTTGTTTGTTCAGTGAAAATTGGTGCAGCTTTCACGTGTTTCTAAATCCCTTGACGGGTGAATAGAAGTGAAATTGATTGTTTAAAATATTGAGATGATCTGCCTAAAAGTCCTTGGCTTTGGAAACAGAGAGAAGCATGTCTCATCCTGTGTGTGTGTGTGTGTGTGTGTGTGTGTGTGTGTGTGTGTGTGTGTGTGTGTGTGTGTGTGTGTGTGTGTGTGTGTGTGTCCTGCAGGCAGCCGTGTGGGACGTGTCATACTCTGAGATGCGAGCTACATTGTACGCAGCTACACTAAGGCGTGTTGAGAAATTATGCCAGCGTATTGTAGCGCATAACAACAGCTGAAATGGATTGCCCATGTCGTGGGAAGTAAATAAATCTTGTTGCTTATAGGACGTCCATTCTGTTCTGGTGCTTCAAGTAGCTAGCGCCTCACACTGACACACAACCTCCTTACATGGGCATACAGCCTCCTCACAAGGACACATGACTTCCTTACAAAAACATACAATACCTCCTCATAAGGATACAGAGCCTTCTCAAAAGGACACACAGTCACCTCACAAGGACTCATGGGCACCTCATAAGGACAGTCACCTCACAAAGACACAAGCACCTCACAAGGAGACATTGTCTCCACTACAGGATTCGCCACAGCTTGAAGCTTCCTAGCTCACAGAGGCATCAAGTACACTAAGTGAAATACGTACTCCTCCTCCAGCCACCAGTTGCTGTGTTTTCCTATTCAAGTCTTATAATTTGGCTTCTTATTGTTCTTTACTGCCTTAACCTCGCGTTGGTTCTCATTGCGTCGGGCTAAAAAAAATTCCATGAAAGTAAATGCAGGGGTTTTATAGCTGTTTTAATGATAACATAATGCAATTTTGCAATTCACTTTTATATTAATATTTTTTGTTCTTGCTTTAATCCTATTGGTACAGTTTTACGATTGGGTTAATTTGTGGAAGAAAAATCGCCATTTATTGAAATGGATAAATGATTAAAATAAATGTTATTTAAAATATAAATGTAAATAATAAGATGGTAAGCCGCAAGTAACTTGTAGGTTGTGATGAATGGTTTGAAAAACCGACAAGTTGAAGATTGAGACACTTATGCAGCATATGGGAATCTTTATTCAGGAAACTTTTCGCCACACAGTGGCTTCATCAGTCCAATACAAAGAGGAAGGCGTAAGGAGAGGAAGAGTATGAGGTAATCAGTCCCTCAACCTGGAGTCGATGTGTTCAGTCCATCAATCTTGTAGAATGTACAGCATAGGGCCGTAGACGTGGCTTATATACTGTAGTGAGGTGAGGTGAAGCAGGCGGAGGCGGGGTCATAGTGGTACCATCCACTAGTCGAAGTAGGTCTTCGTCCAAAGGTTGAACAAGTGTTGAAGAATTCTTTGTAACAAGATCCCATGATGCTGCAGTGTCTGACAGTTGTGATGAATGGTTTGAAAAACCGACAAGTTGAGATGAATGGTTTGAAAAACCATTCATCACAACTGTCAGACACTGCAGCATCATGGGATCTTGTTACAAAGAATTCTTCAACACTTGTTCAACCTTTGGACGAAGACCTACTTCGACTAGTGGATGGTACCACTATGACCCCGCCTCCGCCTGCTTCACCTCACCTCACTACAGTATATAAGCCACGTCTACGGCCCTATGCTGTACATTCTACAAGATTGATGGACTGAACACATCGACTCCAGGTTGAGGGACTGATTACCTCATACTCTTCCTCTCCTTACGCCTTCCTCTTTGTATTGGACTGATGAAGCCACTGTGTGGCGAAAAGTTTCCTGAATAAAGATTCCCATATGCTGCATAAGTGTCTCAATCTTCAACATGTAGGTTACATGTTGGTTACCTGTTGTAGTTGCCGAGGTCACCGCTCACTGGCGGCCAGGTCGTAGACCAGATTTCACTGTGCAGATTTGGGAACCATCGCTCCGGAATCTTCCAGGTGTAAATTATGATGTATCTGTCTCGCCTATGTTCAAGGGAGCATTCGAAACTAAGAATAAAACTATAGATTTTGTTATAGCTTTAACTATAGATACATAAAACTATTGATAAATAAAACTTTAGAGGTTAAAAATGGTATATATTGCCGACAAGTTGAAGAATATGACACATGTACAACAGCTGGGTATCTTTACTGTTGGTTGAAACGTTTCGCCTACGCAGTAGACCTCTTCAGTCAGATACAAAGGCAGCAGGTGTGGTAGCGAAGCAAAGATGGTGTAATCAGTCCATCAACGTTGGAGAAATAGTTTTTGAGGTGGTCAGTCCCTTAGCCTGGTGAAGTGTTCAGCGCGAGAGTCTGGAACAATGCGAAGCTGAAGCAAAAGAATGAAGCCTTAAATACTGCCGAAGTGAGGCGGGAAGATTTCGATGGTGTAGCAAGAGGCGGAGATAACTAGCAAACGTTAGAGGGCAGAAATTTGAGGAGCACTGCAGTGGGCCTACTGGTCCTCAAATTTTTGCCCTTATATTAGACGAGAGGAGCAGAAAGACATATAAAAGGATAAACGAGACTGAGTTGGTTTCAAATATACTGTAAGTAATTATATGCCGGTCGAACAGGTAAAAATTTAGTTACAAGATTAATGCGAAATTTATTGTATATGGACAAGACAGTCTGGAAGCTATCCAGCATTTTAAAAGTCATACCCATAATATCAACTTAGAAAGAGCTTTGATAATTTCTGGAACAATTTGTATGCACACGTACTAAGTCCTGACGTCAGCTGTAAGTTCATCACGACTCAATATCTCATAAAGCTAGTTGAAACCTGATGCCGTAAGTACCTTAACCCTGAGGTTACTCGTTCCTTCCCTTGTCTTAGGTCATATGACATAATTTCGTAAATAGACTGCAAATAGTGTGATTTTTTTTAATTTGCTGAAGAGGGCCTAAGTGTGAGGCTGAAATATAATCACAATTTTTTTTCTGTGTTAATGCCTCCATGTGGGTTCTTTTGTGCCGTAGTTTGCAGACATTGCGAACCAAAGGATGGTTCAGAGACCACATTGTTAGCTCCAGCTGACTAGTTTCCTTAAGTAACATCACAAAGGTTATCCTGCTCACACTCCAACAGCACGTCAAACCACTTGCGTCCTCCCACTTACATGTACTGTTTGACGGACACAGTTAAGAGATGCGTAATTTTTAGAATTACTATATAGTTTTCTCTACGTAAATCATAACAAGGGCCAAAATTAAAAGTAATACTGGAAAAACTGAGACATCTTTGGGAAACAAAAAAAAGTAACGAAAATAAATGCCTTTTTTACTACCAGAATGAGGTCGTGCTCACGGACGCACGCACGCACACACACACACACACACACACACACACACACACACACACACACACAAAACATACACACACACACACACCCCATAACACACGCACACACACACATACACACCACACGCACACACATACACAAACACCACACGCACACACATACACAACACACACACACACACACACACACACACACACACCAACACATCACACACACACACACACACACACACACACACACACACACACACACACACACACACCCCACCCCCACACACACACACACACACACACACACCAGCGACAGTATGAAAATGACATAGCATCGAGAATCAAGACTGACCCGAAACTGTTGTATAGCCACATCAGGAGGAAGACAACAGTCAAAGACCAGGTGATCAGATTAAGGACAGAAGGTGGAGAACTCACAAGAAATGATGAGGAGGTATGTGAGGAGCTGAACAGGAGATTTAAGGAAGTTTTTACAGTAGAGACAGGATTATTATTATTATTACAATCAAGGGGGAAGCGCTAAACCCGGAGGATTATACAGCGCCTGGGGGGGGGGGATGTGGAAGGCATTCAGGCTTAATTTGGGGAACTGGAGCACAGATCCAATTCCCTAAATCAAGAGCCCCTCACCAACATCAAGGAACCTTCCTTGAGGGGGGTAGAGACAGGAAGGGCTGTGGGAAGACAGCACAGAAGGAAACATCAAGAGGGAATATACCAACAAGTGTTGGATGACATACGAACAACTGAGGAGGAGGTGAAGAAAAGCTCTTAATTGACCTTGACACCTCAAAGGCGATGGGACCGGACAACATCTCCCCATGGGTCCTTAGAGAAGGAGCAGAGATGCTGTGCGTGCCTCTAACCACAATCTTCAACGCATCCCTTGAAACTGGGCAACTACCTGAGAAATGGAAGACAGCTAATGTAGTCCCCATATTTAAGAAAGGAAACAGAAACGAGGCACTAAACTACAGACCTGTGTCTCTGACATGTATTGTGTGCAAAGTCATGGAGAAGATTATCAGGAGGAAAGTGGTCGAACACCTGGAAAGGAACAAGATTATAAATGAAAACCAGCATGGGTTCATGGAAGGCAGATCTTGTATCACAAACCTCCTGGAGTTTTATGACAAGGTAACAGAAGTAAGACACGAGAGAGAGGGGTGGGTAGATTGCGTTTTCCTAGACTGCAGGAAGGCCTTTGACACAGTTCCCCACAAGAGATTAGTGCAGAAGCTGGAGGATCAGGCGCACGTAAAAGGGAGGGCACTGCAATGGATAAGGGAATACCTGACAGGGAGGCAGCAACGAGTCATGGTACGTGAAGAGGTATCACAGTGGGCGCCTGTTACGAGCGGGGTCCCACAGGGGTCAGTTCTAGGACCAGTGCTATTTTTTGATATATGTGAACGACATGATGGAAGGAATAGACTCTGAAGTGTCCCTGTTCGCAGATGACGTGAAGTTGATGAGAATAATTAAATCGGACGAGGATGAGGCAGGACTGCAAAGAGACCTGGACAGGCTGGACATGTGGTCCAGCAACTGGCTTCTCGAATTCAATCCAGCCAAATGCAAAGTCATGAAGATTGGGGAGGGGCAA
>NC_069411.1:30297050-30304550 GCF_026875155.1 Cherax quadricarinatus
CACAATGAAATTAAATCTGATCTTCTTAGCTGTTCTGATCATTGCTACAAATAATAATGCTTTACAAACAATTCAACGCAAAGGCATCACAAACAACACAAAGGCATCACAAACAACACAAAGGCATCACAAACAACACAAAGGCTTCACAAACAACACAAAGGCTTCACAAACAACACAAAGGCACCACAAACAACACAAAGGCATCACAAACAACACAAAGGCACCACAAACAACACAAAGGCATCACAAACAACACAAAGGCATCACAAACAACACAAAGACACCACAAACAACACAAAGGCATCACAAACAACACAAAGACACCACAAACAACACAAAGGCACTACAAACAACACAAAGGCACTACAAACAACACAAAGGCATCACAAACAACACAAAGGCACTACAAACAACACAAAGGCATCACAAACAACACAAAGACACCACAAACAACAAAAGGCACTACAAACAACACAAAGGCATCACAAACAACACAAAGGCATCACAAAACAACACAAAGACACCACAAAAAAACACAAAGGCATCACAAACAACACAAAGACACCACAAACAACACAAAGGCATCACAAACAACACAAAGACACCAAAACAACACAAAGGCACTACAAACAACACAAAGGTTTCTACAAACAACACAAAGGCCCACACAACAACACAAAGGCACTACAAACAACACAAAGGCATCACAAACAACACAAAGACACCACAAACAACACAAAGGCACTACAAACAACACAAAGGCATCACAAACAACACAAAGGCATCACAAACAACACAAAGACACCACAAACAACACAAAGGCATCACAAACAACACAAAGACACCACAAACAACACAAAGGCACTACAAACAACACAAAGGCATCACAAACACACAAAGGCATCACAAACAACACAAAGGCACTACAAACAACAAAAAGGGCATCACAAACAACACAAAGACACCACACACAACACAAAGGCATCACAAACAACACAAAGACACCACAAACAACACAAAGACACCACAAACAACACAAAGGCATCACAAACAACACAAAGACACCACAAACAACACAAAGGCACTACAAACAACAAAAAGGGCATCACAAACAACACAAAGGCATCACAAACAACACAAAGGCACTACAAAAAACACAAAGCATCACAAACAACACAAAGACACCACAAACAACACAAAGGCATCACAAACAACACAAAGGCATCACAAACAACACAAAGGCATCACAAACAACACAAAGGCATCACAAACAACACAAAGGCATCACAAACAACACAAAGGCATCACAAACAACACAAAGGCATCACAAACAACACAAAGGCATCACAAACAACACAAAGGCATCACAAACAACACAAAGGCATCACAAACAACACAAAGGCATCACAAACAACACAAAGGCATCACAAACAACACAAAGGCATCACAAACAACACAAAGGCATCACAAAACAACACAAAGGCACCACAAACAACACAAAGGCATCACAAACAACACAAAGGCACTACAAACAACACAAAGGCATCACAAACAACACAAAGGCATCACAAACAACACAAAGGCATCACAAACAACACAAAGGCACCACAAACAACACAAAGGCACCACAAATAACACAAAGGCATCACAAACAACACAAAGGCATCACAAACAACACAAAGGCATCACAAAACAACACAAAGGCATCACAAACAACACAAAGGCACCACAAATAACACAAAGGAAATCACAAACAACACAAAGGCATCACAAACAACACAAAGGCATCACAAACAACACAAAGGCACCACAAATAACACAAAGGCACCACAAACAACACAAAGGCATCACAAACAACACAAAGGCATCACAAACAACACAAAGGCACTACAAACAACACAAAGGCATCACAAACAACACAAAGGCATCACAAAAAACACAAAGGCACCACAAACAACACAAAGGCATCACAAACAACACAAGGCATCACAAACACACCAAAGGCACTACAAACAACACAAAGGCATCACAAACAACACAAAGGCACCACAAACAACACAAAGGCACTACAAACAACACAAAGGCATCACAAACAACACAAAGGCACTACAAACAACACAAAGGCATCACAAACAACACAAAGGCATCACAAACAACACAAAGACACTACAAACAACACAAAGGCATCACAAACAACACAAAGGCACCACAAACAACACAAAGGCATCACAAACAACACAAAGGCATCACAAACAACACAAAGGCACCACAAACAACACAAAGGCACTACAAACAACACAAAGGCATCACAAACAACACAAAGGCATCACAAACAACACAAAGGCACACAAACAACACAAAGGCATCACAAATAACACAAAGGCATCACAAACAACACAAAGGCATCACAAACAACACAAAGGCACCACAAACAACACAAAGGCATCACAAACAACACAAAGGCATCAAAAAATAACACAAAGACACTACAAACAACACAAAGGGACCACAAACAACACAAAGGCATCACAAATAACACAAAGCATCACAAACAACACAAAGGCATCACAAACAACACAAAGCATCACAAACAACACAAAGGCATCACAAACAACACAAAGGCACCACAAACAACACAAAGGCATCACAAACAACACAAAGGCACCACAAGCAATTTAACGTTATTATATTCCAGCATTTTTTCTATCATTCTTTTTCTCTGAATTTCTCACATTCTTTCATGTTTCTTAGCATTTGCCTTGTGCTTCTAGTTTCCTTCTTTTTCTCCTTGGCGTTTGAGCGTCCTCTATTTTTCCCTTCTTCTTGGAAACTCATTCATTCATTATATCTTTCCACACTTACCTGGACTACATTTTATCTTCCTCTTCTTTTAAATTAAGTTCCTCTCCTTCACTTACCACAAGGATTGTTCTTTTCTCTGCCTCCACTGCCTTGAGTAGAGTTACTTGTTCTCTCTATTCACCTTTTGCAGCTTCGCACAGGGTTGCAGGCGCAGGTAGGTTCGCCAGGACGGGTCCTGGCACGGGTCTTCTCCATGTGGTGATCCAGCAACACAGGGTTACACACAGGGTTATACACAGCGTCACACTCAATGTCACACTCAATGTCACACTCAGTGTCACACTCAATGTCACACTCAATGTCACACTCAGTGTCACACTCAATGTCACACTCAATGTCACACTCAGTGTCCTACTCAGTGTCCCACTCAGTGTCACACTCAGTGTTACAATCAGTGTCACACTCAGTGTCACACTCAGTGTCACACTCAGTGTGACACTCAGTGTCACACTCAGTGTCACACTCAGTGTCACACTCAGTGTCACACTCGGTGTCACACTCAGTTTTAATGGTAATGTAGGTAGGAATACCTAGAGGGAGTTTCCTTTAATATTTCTCCATCCCCTTCTAAATCTATTTGCTCTCCTTTCTCTTCCCCATCCCCCCAAAAATATTTTACTTCCTCTATTGTCCCTTTCCCATCGTTCTGCTCCAATTTCTTCTCCTTTATTCCATACATCTCTCTATCTCCTTTCTTGAATCAAATCTCATAACCTTCCATTTTCCACGCACTGTGTGATCTTATGCTAGCCTTGCCGACACCAATGATGCTCTTTTCTGTCATGTTAAAGATCACAATTGTCCTATTGACTGGTCTTCTGCTAGAAATGTTTACCCTTCTAGCCTTCACAGATGCCGTCTTGTTGAAGCATCCCTTATACACAACTTTCCTCATATGAATCTAACTCCTGGCTTTATCTCTGTAGATGCCTTCCTTTCTTATTACTCTGTCAAATGCTCCAAATTTTAGAACACTCGAGACTTGATTTGATCTATATCTCCTCCTCCTCACCTTACTTCTACCTAGGTGAGTTCTGTCCTATGAGTTCCTCCCCTCTCCCTTGTTTTTGTTCTAACCTCGTGGGTCATTAGATCTCCTGCAGGGCTCCTTTTTCTTTTTTTTCTCTTGTTCTTAGACTACCTCTACTACTACTTCTGCTGCGTTGCTAACATTCTATCCTCTGACTCTTCTGTTATTATCACTTCCTTCTTATTGCCACCTCTGTTACCCTACTTATATTACTACTAATACTACTACCTAGGTAGTAGGTTGGTAGACAGCAACCACCCAGGGAAGTACTACCGTCCTGCCAGATGACTGTGATACAGAAACCTGTAACTGTTTTGCATGATGGTAGGGTTGCTGGTTTCTTTTTCTGTCTCATAAACACGCTGGATAACAGGGATATCTTGCTACTCCAACTTACACTTTGGTCACACTTCACAGACACGCACATGCATATATATATACATACATCTAGGTTTTTCTCCTTTTTCTAAATAGCTCTTGTTCTTTTTTATTTCTTCTATTGTCCATGGGGAAGTGGAAAAGAATCTTTCCTCCGTAAGCCATGCGTGTCGTATGAGGCTACTAAAATGCCGGGAGCAATGGGCTAGTAACCCCTTCTCCTGTAGACATTTACTAAAAAAGAGAAGAAAAACTTTATAAAAATGGGATGCTTGAATGTGCGTGGATGTAGTGCGGATGACAAGAAAAAGATGATTGCTGATGTTATGAATGAAAAGAAGTTGGATTTCCTGGCCCTAAGCGAAACAAAGCTGAAGGGGGTAGGGGGGAAATAAATGGGATTAAATCTGGAGTATCTGAGAGAGTTAGAGCAAATGAAGGGGTAGCAGTAATGTTGAAGGATCAGTTATGGAAGGAGAAAAGAGAATATGAATGTGTAAATTCAAGAATTATGTGAATTAAAGAAAAGGTTGGATGCGAAAAGTGGGTCATAATAAGCGTGTATGCACCTGGAGAAGAGAGGAATGTAGAGGAGAGAGAGAGATTTTGGGAGATGTTAAGTGAATGTATAGGAGCCTTTGAACCAAGTGAGAGAGTAATTGTGGTAGGGGACCTGAATGCTAAAGTAGGAGAAACTTTTAGAGAGGGTTGTGGTAGGTAAGTTTGGGGTGCCATGTGTAAATGAAAATGGGAGCCCTTTGATTGAACTTTGTATAGAAAGGGGTTTAGTTATAGGTAATACATATTTTAAGAAAAAGAGGATAAATAAGTATATAAGATATGATGTAGGGCGAAATGACAGAAGTTTGTTGGATTATGTATTGGTAGATAAAAGACTGTTGAGTAGACTTCAGGATGTACATGTTTATAGAGGGGCCACAGATATATCAGATCACTTTCTAGTTGTAGCTACACTGAGAGTAAAAGGTAGATGGGATACAAGGAGAATAGAAGCATCAGGGAAGAGAGAGGTGAAGGTTTATAAAACTAAAAGGAGGGCAGTTAGGGTAAGATATAAACAGCTATTGGAGGATAGATGGGCTAATGAGAGCATAGGCAATGGGGTCGAAGAGGTATGGGGTAGGTTTAAAAATGTAGTGTTGGAGTGTTCAGCAGAAGTTTGTGGTTACAGGAAGGTTGAGTGCGGGAGGGAAGAGGAGCGATTGGTGGAATGATAATGTAAAGAGAGTAGTAAGGGAGAAAAAGTTAGCATATGAGAAGTTTTTACAAAGTAGAAGTGATGCAACGAGGGAAGAGTATATGGAGAAAAAGAGAGAGGTTAAGAGAGTGGTGAAGCAATGTAAAAAGAGAGCAAATGAGAGAGTGGGTGAGATGTTATCAACAAATTTTGTTGAAAATAAGAAAAAGTTTTGGAGTGAGATTAATAAGTTATGGAAGCCTAGAGAACAAATGGATTTGTCAGTTAAAAATAGGAGAGGAGAGTTATTAAATGGAGAGTTAGAGGTATTGGGAAGATGGAGGGAATATTTTGAGGAATTGTTAAATGTTGATGAAGATAGGGAAGCTGTGATGTCGTGTATAGGGCAAGGAGGAATAACATCTTGTAGGAGTGAGGAAGAGCCAGTTGTGAGTGTGGGGTAAGTTCGTGAGGCAGTAGGTAAAATGAAAGCGGGTAAGGCAGCCGGGAATGATGGGATAAAGATAGAAATGTTAAAAGCAGGTGGGTATATAGTTTTGGAGTGGTTGGTGCAATTATTTAATAAATGTATGGAAGAAGGTAAGGTACCTAGGGATTGGCAGAGAGCATGCATAGTTCCTTTTTATAAAGGCAAAGGGGACAAAAGAGAGTGCAAAAATTATAGGGGGATAAGTTTGTTGAGTATACCTGGTAAAGTTTATGGTAGAGTTATTATTGAAAGAATTAAGAGTAAGACGGAGAATAGGATAGCAGATGAACAAGGAAGCTTTAGGAAAGGTAGGGGGTGTGTGGACCAGGTGTTTACAGTGAAACACATAAGTGAACAGTATTTAGATAAGGCTAAAGAGGTCTTTGTGGCATTTATGGATTTGGAAAAGGCGTATGACAGGGTGGATAGGCAATGTGGCAGATGTTGCAGGTGTATGGTGTAGGAGGTAGGTTACTGAAAGCAGTGAAGAGTTTTTACGTGGATAGTGAGGCTCAAGTTAGAGTACATAGGAAAGAGGGAAATTATTTCCCAGTAAAAGTAGGCCTTAGACAAGGATGTGTGATGTCACCGTGGTTGTTTAATATATTTATAGATGGGGTTGTAAGAGAAGTAAATGCGAGGGTCTTGGCAAGAGGCGTGGAGTTAAAAGATAAAGAATCACACATAAAGTGGGAGTTGTCACAGTTGCTCTTTGCTGATGACACTGTGCTCTTGGGAGATTCTGAAGAGAAGTTGCAGAGATTGGTGGATGAATTTGGTAGGGTATACAAAAGAAGAAAATTAAAAGTGAATACAGGAAAGAGTAAGGTTATGAGGATAAAAAGATTAGGTGATGAAAGATTGGATATCAGATTGGAGGGAGAGAGTATGGAGAGGTGAATGTATTCAGATATTTGGGAGTGGACGTGTCAGCGGATGGGTCTATGAAAATGAGGTGAATCATAGAATTGATGAGGGGAAAAGGGTGAGTGGTGCACTTAGGAGTCTGTGGAGACAAAGAACTTTGCCCTTGGAGGCAAAGAGGGGAATGTATGAGAGTATAGTTTTACCAACGCTCTTATATGGGTGTGAAGCATGGGTGATGAATGTTGCAGCGAGGAGAAGGCTGGAGGCAGTGAAGATGTCATGTCTGAGGGCAATGTGTGGTGTGAATATAATGCAGAGAATTCGTAGTTTGGAAGTTAGGAGGAGGTGCGGGATTACCAAAACTGTTGTCCAGAGGGCTGAGGAAGGGTTGTTGAGGTGGTTCGGACATGTAGAGAGAATGGAGCGAAACAGAATGACTTCAAGAGTGTATCAGTCTGTAGTGGAAGGAAGGCGGGGTAGGGGTCGGCCTAAGAAAGGTTGGAGGGAGGGGGTAAAGGAGGTTTTGTGTGCGAGGGGCTTGGACTTCCAGCAGGCATGCGTGAGCGTGTTTGATAGGAGTGAATGGAGACAAATGGGTTTTAATACTTGACGTGCTGTTGGAGTGTGAGCAAAGTAACATTTATGAAGGGGTTCAGGGAAACCGGCAGGCCG